>OZ018390.1:76222422-76822422 GCA_963969525.1 Ontholestes murinus | reverse complement strand
AATTTGACGTAAAATGATTAAAGGATCTAAAAGCAAACTTTTTAAGTAGCAACATTCCCACATATATTCTGAATATATTTAGAAAGTTTCAAGCCGATAGCAATTGTTTTTATAATTTTTCAGACCGCTCAGAAGATTATTGCATTGAATTTCCACTTAAACTTTTAATTTTTAATAAAAATAACTTTGAAGAGTTTTTCTTTTAATAATTTAAAAACTAATCATAAACTATAGGAGCTAATAGAAATTTGTATAAGAAGTGAATATAAATAATTTAAAATTGTGCAAATAATTAAGAATAACCTCATAGTTTTCGAGAAAAATATAGGGAAAGTATTATGATGGCCACATCACCATTTTTTTATTTCTTTTAAAGTTTGATTATTTACTTTTTTCTCGATGCCTGGGCAAAATATAAATGATAATGTTACTAATAATCAACTGCAAGATTTAATTGCAAACGTCACAAACACACAAATAACCAAATTAAAAATTATTATACACACATTAAAAGAAGATTTAATTTCATCTAATGTAAATATTGAGCGTTTACAAGCAGAAAATCAGAAATTAAAAACTACAATATCTTAACTAGAAAGACAGCAACGTAAAAAATAATTTACTAATTTTTGGTCTACCGGATAGTAACAATAAGTGTTGTTCTATTATCCCATGAAAAATAGCAAGTACAACTGGCACTAGAGGATTTTTCTAATGTCTACCGCGTAGAAAAAACCGTAGGAAAGCGCCCCGTCTTCGTGGAATTTGTTTGTTAACGCAAAAAAATTGAAAGGCTCCAAAATGTAAATTAATCATGATTTAACATCTGAGGGAGGGAAAATAAAGTTTTCAGGAAACAGCTACGAGATGTAAATGAGCCAAATAAAATCAATAAAATATTGATACATATATTAATGAATTAACTGTGGAAAGTAATTTCAAAATGTTTTCATATTTTTAAATTATTAGTTATAAAAAGCCTTTCTCTCTAAGGTTATTGTGACGCTGAGTACGAAGAAGGGTGTAGAGGCAGAAGTATACTCTTCACCTCCACTGGTGACCATGTCTAGGCCCATCGTGGACGGGGTCCTTTGCCCTTTCTGACCTCATTTGGTCACAATTTTGTTCTCTGTTAAAATCACCAAAATCTAGCTTTTCCGAGGATATGGAAACGCGTAAAATCCAAAGAACAGTATTTCACTTGGAATATGCCACAGCAATACATTATATAGAAGCGTAGTTATGCTATGAAATCTTAAAATCAAAATAAATATGCTAAAAAAACATAAAACGAACTTCCTCGGGTGACTACTATGAATAACGCAGCTAATCACAAGATCCATAAGATCGGGAAGAGATGAGCTGTAACTATACATTAGAAGAAAACACCACCTAAACAAAACAAATATAGAACCCGGAAAAAAAGACCTAGAGAAGATATTCTTTTCGAAATTATCCAGTAACCTTCATTTATTTTCTAAAAAAACATTACCATTTATCATAATTATTTTGACGTCACTTCGACTATATTGCCATCAATATTCTTTTAAATGTTTTATTGAAATTTTTAGCAATTTATCTTTTCAATAATTTTTTTACCATTTCCTCATAATTATCTTGAATTCTGACTTTCTACAAATTTCCTGGATAACTAAAATTGTTTTGCGATAAATATTAATTTATTAAAAGTTGCAAGTAATTTCTTTGACCTGAACCAATCAACTCCTAGAAAACGTTTGTTGACGCGATAACAAATTCAAGTAGGGCACCGTCATTGGTGCTACTCGTATTCTGTTAACACTAAAAATAAAAAGGCGTCTGGGCTAAGATAATACCTAGGAAATTATCTTTTAAGGTGTGAGAAATTTCGATTTTGTCAGCAAAGTCTCATGTATTTTTCAGAAATTTTCCATTATTTCTTATCGCAGTTTCTCCGGATTTTTTTTTCAAATTTGTTAGAATTGTGTTTCACATTTTCAACAATTTCTCTTGCAGATTTTTAGATTTCCCCAGCGTTTTTGTTTTATTTTATTAGAATCTTCTAGCATTTATTTTTTCTTTTCTTGTCCTACAACTTCGATTTCTTGATAATTGATAATATTGTCACTAAAATTTATTTAGAGGAAATTCTTTTCGAAGTTGGAGGACATTTCATTGAATTGGAATTTTCCAGCAATATTTCAACCATTTTCTAAAAGTTTTCTACCATTTGCCGCTTAATATTATCTCAGTTTCTAAATAAACTATTTCAAAACTTTGTTAGAATTTTCTTTAACGTTTTCTAACAATTTCTCATCTAAACTTCTGGAATTCTTCAGCACTTTTTGTTTCATTTTGCTAGAATTATTTAGCAACTTGTCATTCATTCTTCAAAATTTATTTCACCAGTTTCTTAGAATGTTCTTAAATCCTTCCAAGATTTCTAGAAATTTTAATGATAATTGATAATCGCCTATAATAATGTCTAGGAAATTCTAAAAATTTGGGATGGCGCAGAATCTGAAATAAAACGAGAACTGGATATACAACAAAAAGGAAATCGAACAAAGGAGAGAAAGAAGAGAAGAATTACACCTATTACAGCTACTGATGAAAGTAATGCGAAATGTGCTAAATTTAGTAAATGTAAACAAAAAGTGTCTGATGTTAGGCAATGTAGTGAGTGCAACAATTACTACCATAAATTGGGCCTCGATCTTCATGTAAGTTCTTGTCACAAAAAAGACATAAACTCCTACAGTAATTTAGGATGTCATTCAGGATAATCTGCGGCCATTAAAAAACATTAGTTCTTTCGATTCGAGTAGAATTTATATTACAAATAATTGTAGAGAATTAATAAAGTAAACAAATTATTAAGAACCTAATAGTTTTCGAAAAAAATATAAGGAATGTACTATGATGGCCACATCACCATTTTTTGGGAAAAAAAATACTTCCATTATTCAAGAAATTTCTGCCATTTCTTAAGATGTCTTACAGGAATTTTGCACCAATTTTTACGTCAGATTTCAAGTATTTTAACATATTTTGCTTTATATCATCCAAATCTCAGGATTGTATTTCTTAAATTGCAAGATTTTCTTTCCAGAGCTTCTCAAATACTTTAGAATTGACTCCAGATTTAGTTAGGATTTATAGAATTTTACAGAAATTTATCTTTCTGATTTTTAGAACTTTCTTCTATATTTTATTTATATATCTAGCTTTCAGGATTGTTTCAGTAATTTGAATATACATTTTTTGCTTTAGATCATCTAAATTTTTCAAAATTTTGCATCTTTAATTTAATGAAAATTCATTACAAGTTTTTTACTATTTTATTTTTTTATATTTCTAGAACTGTTTTTAAGTGTTCTAAAATTTGTCTGTTATTTGTCTTTAATTTCTCAAGAATTTTATATATTTCATGCTTTATGTCTCTGTCCAGAATGTCTCTTCTAAATCATTCCAATTCCTAGAATATATCCTTAACTTTTCTTTTAAAGAATTTACGAGAAAATTTTCTTTCAATGATAACTAAAGTGATCACTATTTTTAAAATTATCTTATCAAAATTTTTCGAGATGTTTTTTTAATACAATTTTATCAGAGATGTTTAATTTTTTCCTATAATATGAAATCTACCGATTTTGCAAGAAGTTTATCTTATTTTGTAAGAACATGTTTCTAGAATTCCAAAAAAAATTGACACGTCTTTCTTGTCAGTTTTGCCTTTATTCTCTTCCAATTTGCAATTTCTACATCTAACCCATCATATCTTAAGCCCATTGCACGTTTTTGCCGTGTATAATTATTTTGATAATTTTGATTTCAGTGGATTGTTTTTATTTGTAAATTACGAGTGTTTCTATCAAATTTCTAGATCTTTTTAAAAATAAATTGAATTGAATTCTACATCATTTTTAAGGAATATCTCTTCTAAATTGAAAGAGATTTTCCGTTTTTCTTTTGAATTCCCAAAATATTGTGGAATTTTTCTTTGAATTTTTTTTAGGGGTTCAACAATCTTACATGATTGTTTTGAAGATTTCTAGAATTTTTAAGCAATTTTTTTTCCTTTTTAGATAATTTATCGCCATTTATTGAATTATCTCTTGGGTATTTTGTAAAAAATTCTAAAATACAATAAATTTCTATAAATGTTTATTAGTAATACTTACCAAAAACCTCTTCTAAATTGTAAGATTTTTCTTTCAGTAATACTCTTCAAAAAACTTTTTCTTCTGAACTATTTTACGAAAAATTATTACCATTTCCGAATTATCTTATCAGAATTTTTGGGAATTTCATTTATAAGGATTATTGAACTTTTTTCCATATCTTTTTGAAATTTTTCTTCAATACAATTCTAACGTTTCTATTGAATTCTAAATGAATTTATAATTTTAAATTCAAACTCTGAGAATTTAAAATTAAAAATCATTTAGAATTCAATTCTTAGGGTTTCTGTTTCTAGTTTATAAAATGTATCAGTTTAGAAGTTTTTTTTTTCAAAACTTCTAGAATTTTCCACATACTTTTCTGAGATATTGTAGCTTTGTGTTATCAGATTTTTTGTAATGTATTTTCTCAATTGTAATGTTTTTCTTCAGCCGTTTCCTTTCCAGATTATTAAAATATTATTGCCCTTTTTACCAGGTTTCTTCTAATAATTACTATGATTCATAAGTTTTTCTGTACTTTTTTTTTCCAAGAATTTATCAATATTTCATCAATTATCTTTTTGGATTTATTTTGATTTTCGTAGTATTACCAAAAAAGTAATTCTCTAGCAATTTTTTCTTAGAAATTTTAAGAATTTTGCTCCTAAATTACAAAAAAATTCTAAAATATTTTATTTGTAATACATTAATTCTAGAAATTAAATTAAAGTTTACAAAATGTTCTTTTAGAAATGTTTAGCTTTACATTTCCTGAATATTATGTTTTACGTTAGTGACAATTATTTTCCTACTTATTTTATTATTTGCACAATTTGAAAATATTCACAGAAACCGACAATTACTTTCAATTAATCATTTCAAAATCTAGCAATGCAATATTTTATATTTCTAGGTTATGATGATTTATAATGATGTATTGATAGTTTAGATATGTTTTACATTAAAGGCAATTGTTTTCCTGTTTCATTTTTACTTGTAAAAAACGGAAAATTTTCAATAATACCAAAAACTGATTTAATTTGATTGTTTCAAAATCTAATACTGAAATATTTTTAATTTCCAGGTTATGATGAATCAGAATGGTGGGTTAATAATTTAGATAAATCTTAAGTTAGTGACAATTGCAAAATTTGAAAATATTCACAGAAAACAACAATTATTTTCAATTAATTATTTCGAAATTTAGTCATGAAATATTTTTAATTTCTAGGTTATGATGATCTAGAATTATGTTTTAGTAATTTAGATAGGTTTTACGTTAGAGGCAATTGTTTTCCTGATTTTGTTTTTCACTTTTTAAAAATTGATAATTTTTCACTCGAACCAAAAATTCATTTAAGTTGATTGTTTTAAACTCTAATGATTAATTATTTGTAATTTCTAGGTTATGGTAACTTAGAGTGATATGTTGATAAAATAAACAAGTTTTACGCTAAAAGCAATCGTTTTTCTATTTTCTTTCACTTGAAAAAAAAATATAAAGATTTTTACTGAAACCAAAAATTGATTTAATTTGATTGTTTTAAAATCTAGTGATTGAACATTTTTAATTTTTAGGTTATGATAACTCAAAATGATGTGTTAATGATTTAGGTACGTTTTAAGTTAATAGCAATTGTTTTCCCATTTAATTTTTTATTTGCAAAATTAGAAAATATTCACAGAAACCAAACATTATTTTCAATTGATTATTGCAAAATCTACTCATGATATAATTTTAGTTTCTAGGTTATGATGATTTAGAATGATGTATTAGCAATTAAAATAGGTTTTACGTTAGGGGCAATTGTTTTCTTGATTTTTTTTTTTCACTTTTTAAAAATTGAATTTTTTTTCAATCAAACCAAAAATTGATTTACGTTGATTGTTTTAAAGTCTAATGAAAAATTATTTGTAATTTCTAGTTTATGATGACTTAGAGTGATATGTTGGTTAAATAAATACGTTTTACGCTAATAGCAATTGTTTTTATATTTTTTTTTTCACTTGTAAAAAAATAAAAATTTCGACTGAAACCAGAAAATTATTTAATTTGATTGTTTTAAAATCTAGCGATTCAATATTTTTTATTTTTAGGTTATGATAATTCAAAATGATGTGTTAATGATTTAGATACGTTTGTGACAATTGTTTCCCTAATTATTTTTGATTTGTAAAATTTATTAACAATTATGTTTAATTGTTTATTTCAAAGTCATTAAATATTTTTAATTTCTAAGTTATGATGATTTAGATTGATGTATTGATAGTTTTACATTAAAGGTAATTGCTTTCCTGTTTTATTTTTCACTTGTAAAAAAAAAGGAAAATTTTCAATAAAACCAAAACTTGAATAAATTTTATTGTTACAAAATCTAATAATGAAATATTTTAAATTTCTAGGTTATGATGACTAAGAATGATGGGTTAATGATTTGGATATGTTTTACAATAGTAGTAATTGTTTTCCTATTTATTTTTTATTTGTAAAATTCGAAAATATTCACAGAAACCAACAATTATTTTCAATTAATTATTTCGAAATCTAATCATGAAATATTTTTAATTTCTAGGTTATGATGATTTAGAATTATGTATAGATAGATTTTACTATAAAGGCAATTGTTTTACTGTTTCTTTTTCACTTGTAAAAAACGGAAAATTTTCAATAAAACCAAAAATTGATTTAGTTTGATTGTTTTAAAATCTAATGATGAAATATTTTTAATTTCTAGGTTATGATGACATAAAATGATGTCCTAATGATTTGGCTATGTTTTACGGTAATAGCAATTCTTTTCCTATTTAGTTTTCATTTGTAAAATTTGTAAATATTCACAGAAATCAACAATTATTTTCAATTAATTATTTCGAAATCTAGTCATGAAATACTTTTAATTTCTAGGTTATGATGATTTAGAATGATGTTTCGATAGTTTAGATAGGTTTTACAATTAAAGGCAATTGTTTTCCTGTTTTTGTTTTCACTTGAAGGAAACGGAAAACTCTCAATAAAATCAAAAATTGATTTAATTTGATTGTTTTAAAATCTAATAATGAAATATTTTTAATTTCTATGTTATGATGATTTAGAATTATGTACTGATAGTTTAGATAGGTTTTACGATAATTGCAATTGTTTTACTGTTTTTTTTTTTTCACTTGTAAATAATTGAAAATTTTCAATGAAATTTAATTTGATTGTTTTAAATTCTACAGCTTAAATATTTCTAATTTCTAGGTTATGATGAATCAAAGTGAAGTGTTAATGATTTAGATATGTTTTACATTCGTGGCAATTGTTTTTCTATTTAATTTTTTATTTGCAAAATTTTAAAAGGTTCAAAGAAACCAAAAATCATTTCCAATTGATTATTTTAAATATATAATCATGAAATATTATTAATTTCTAGGTTATTATGTATTAGTAACTTAGATAAGTTCTTCGTTAAAGGCAATTGTTTCTTTGTTTTTTTTCACTTGTAAAAAACGGAAAATTTTCAATGAAATCAAAAATTGATTTAATTAATTTTTAATGGTTTAGAAATCTAGTGATTAAATATTTTTAATTTCTAGGTTATATTTACTCAGTGACTTAGATAAGTTTTACGTTAGTGCCAATTGTTTTTCAATTTTATTTTCACTTTAATAAAAAACAAAGTCTTTCCTGAAACAAAAAAATATATTAATTTAAGTGTTTTAAGATCCAGCAATAATATATTTTTACTTTTTCGTTTATTATGATTCAGAATGTTATGTTAGTCCTACGTTAGTAGTAATTTGTTTTTCATTGGATTTTTTCATTTACAAAAAATTAATTCGTCACTGAAACGAAACAAAAATTTAGTTTTAATTGTTTTAAAATCTAGTGATTATTCAAAAATGGTTTTCTTTTCAGTAATAACTCTTTTCAATTAACTTTTCTTCTGGACAAATTTTGTAATTAAAGTTATTTCAAACCGCGAGGCGATTAGTAATTGAATCATATGTAGGATGGGTGAGTCACCTCTAACCCACCCTCCAATTAATAAAACATAAGCGAAGGTATTAATTGAAAGTTGTAAAACGTAAATAGATATAACATTAATTCAATAGATTTCTTCAAACAAATTTTTTTCCACAGTTTGTGGAGAAAATGATAACACGTTATTTTATACTTATTTATTTTTTTGGGATAGGTCAATAGTACGCTAATAAATAATGAACTTATTAACAAAAGTCAAAACTAATAACACATAACTATTCATATAATTATAAGTTATATATTTATAGAAGAAAATAAGGTATAATTAAGATGGAATTTCAGGTTGCCGCTAGGCAGAGAGGGCCATCAATCAATTTCGGCGCTTAAGCGCTCTTCAAAACTTATAACTTCCATATAATGGATGCCGTTTCAACATTCGCATTGTAAACTATTGCCATTGTTTGCAGTGCCGTATTCAATAAGTCCACGCCCTGACGTTTGTAATGATTAAAGTTAGCGTTTACATTTACATTTGCGCAAACACACAGACACACACATTGAAACACAGAGAGAATTCAAACACGACTTTGAGTACCGGTTCAGAATGCAATGCATCTACCATCAAATAATAATAATTGCTCTATTAATTTTAGGTAACTACTTCCTGTATAAGATTTAAAAACCAATCGTTAATATCGTACATACTTCAACAAATTTGTTATTGCAAAAACAATAAAATAATAATAATAATAATCTGTATTTGTGAATCCTAAAAAATAAATGCGAGAAAAAAATCTTAATACATACATATAAGTACTATTGTTTAGTTTAGTTTAGTTTAATCACTTTACAAGATCTATTAAAAAATTAATACAAAAATACATACATAAATATAATTAATCACTTTTTTTTTGGTTTAAGTTTACGTGAAATGTTTTGCATATGAAAATAACACACAGTTTATTCCTTACTTTACTTCTTTATTAAGTGTTAACATTTAAGACAAACCTTTCAGTTTTGGGCAAATACCAAACTGTTCTTTTATCCGAACATTTTAAATTTATCAATTAGAAATTAAATTTCGCCTTATCGTCTGCCAGGATTGGAACAATAAGGCGCCTGGTGAGTATAACAGCGACGCATTATGATTCTATTATTGTCAATTTTATAATATCCATTTCCTCGGCAGTAATGCAATAACGGCGCTCTTCGGGCGTCCCCAAACGACGCCATTAATTTAATGCATCACGCTAGAAACAATTAAGTTTCTATTACGCCAGACACCGTGACGCCGACACGTGATGACATAATCGACACAAAAAATTAAAAAACCATAAAAAATCAAAGTCAGTAATATAATCAATTATATTAAACAAATATGTAGTTATTAATAAAATCTACCATCCTTTCTCTATTTGTCCTAACTTCCAATATACAAACATAAAACCATAATTATCTTCCTTGATATAGAAAAAGCATTTGATTCTATAAATTAAATTCTCTTTCTTCTCAAAATTCCAAGCTACTTAATCATTCTCATCCACAACTTCCTCCTCAACAGAGTTAAAATTAAACAAACTTATTCCGATGCGCTTTTATAGTATCATCTAAACATAAATGGTTTCGCAAATAAAAAAACATTTTCTTTCTTTCTTAAAAAAAATACACACAGCACAAATTAAATATATAACATTCGCGATCCATCTTAGTGAAAAAACTCTATCGCTACAGATTAACGAAAAAAAAATTGATAACCGTGTAATGTAGGAAAGTTTTCAACACTTCTCTCTTTTTTTTGCTTCCTATATATATTTTTTTTGTTAGAAAATCGGTTCGGATAGAAACGATCGGCCTTTATGTAGCGTATTATGGCACAAAGGCTTGTCAGGATCATTTTTTATCCTCACATTATAACTTACAATCTCTTAAGAGGAAGCGATCGTGATGGAAAGCGAGAATATTAAATTTGACGTCCTCGTCGCGGTCCAGAAAATTATACACCCGCTGTAAAATTAATAACGATGAGTAATTTTTAATCAGTGGTTGGATAATTATTACAATAATAAATAATTTACGGTATTAATAAATCAATATTAATAAAATCCAATTATCAGTAATCATTAGTTGATTAGATCCACAATTATACACATCAAAATGCATTTTACAAATTGATTTAAACTTATGTTTAATCGGATTGGGTGAAAATTTAATTCCATTAATTTATCAATCCCGGCGCATCCACCATATTTAACGATGAAATTTATTTAATTGAATAAATCTGAAATAGGCTTATTATTGCTGGATGGGAAACGAATTAACCGACCCAGAGAGTTGTAATTCGAGTCCGGCGTCCCCTTTTACAACATCGATCCATCCTCTGGAGTATTATCCTCCTTACACAATGTACATAACTGCAAACCATTTCCGCGGAGATACGGCGGCTGTTATTATTTATGTGGCACAAAGGGACAAGCCCAGAAGAGTCGACCTTTTCTCATCTTATACGTGTGTATATGTGTGTGTGTTTGCACTCAATGGCTGATCATTTTTATATTCTATTCCTCGGCAACGGATTTTCGCGATAATCTTTGCGAGAGTGGCGGTGACAGGAAGGCTTATCGACGCTGAGCCAGCTTATACGCACCGCCGCCCCCTCTTCTAACACGCCATAAAACACGAAATTATCGCCCCCGCCACTATTTACCACCACCTCTGCGATGCATTTACGATGATAAATTTAATGGAAAATTAAGGTGTTTCTCTCGCCACATTTTTCACCTGCAAATTAGGTTTTATGCAGTTGATACAGTTAGATTTATCCCTGAAATCTTGTTGAATAAAAATATAAAAAATAATATTTGTGTTGGATTTTCTCGTAATAATAATAAGAATAATAAAAACTGTTCCTAACCTCTTCATTAATATCCTTTTCAATCTTTGGTGTGGCGCGTTCAATTTGCAACCTAAAAATAGAGAAGAAAATAGAATTAATAAATTTGAAAATGGTTGGTTTAAATGTGCAAGATTCAATTACGATCTTAAGAAATGTGTTCAATAAACGAGTGTCAAGACAGCTCTACAGAAACAAGGAAAACGATTAGCATAAATATTTTTTTAATATTAGTGATGAGACAATACCAATCAACTAAAATATTCCAGAAATTTCGACGAGAATTAAGCAGAAATTTTTGAAAATTATACAATAAAAATGTAAAAATTTGCTCAAAAATTCTAACAAAATAATAATTTTTGTCAAATTCATAAAATTTGTAAAAAAATTCTGGCAAATTCTTGAAAAATTGCAAAATTCCTCCGTGAATATCTATACCTCGAATTGACAACTTCTTATCAATTAACCAAATCTGTCTTTCTAGTCTCCAACACATTAACATTGCCGAAAGGTCAGCCCTACAAACTCTTTATTATTTATTTATTTATTAATATCTTTGTATTCCTTTCTTACAAAATCATACAAAATTTATAATATAAAATATGTAAATATACTTAAAATTTTAATCGGAAGGAGGACGGGCGGAATTCTCTTCATTGAAAGATCTTCCACTCAAACCCATGATTATATAATCATCCATTCTGCTTCAAAATACCTTCTGCAGTATCTTTTTATATTTTATTGCTTGAATAAAGCATATTTTAGTCTCTCAATAGACATATTTTAATGACATGTGTTGTCACGAAGAACCACCCAAATCACCCCAATATTTCAACATATAATTTGCCAACAATCCCTTAAATTTAATCTTTCTCAGTAAATTCTCCACCCCAATATCCCCCCTAAATATTAACATCCTTCAAAGACTATTAAATGAAATATGAGCTTCTTTTCTTCGCAAATTTTATTAATTGCAAATGTATATTTGGGCCACGATATGACCATTTTCAATGCTAACAGTTTAACAGTGCATCTTCACGTAACTTAACAAATATTAGACTATCTTTCACACTACACTCTACTTCAATTCATCAGCTCGAATCATCCGGACAAACTGCAAGTTTATTTATTTTTCAACACAACTTAGAGTCACCACAGGGCAGAAAGACCATCGACCATTGGCGATGGTCCAAACGAACGGACTAATACATTTTCTTAATTTCATTTATCTTTGTTTTAAATGTACTTACGTTTTTCAAAATAAAGATATTATTCTCTCTCACTCAAAAGTACCCAATAGATATTTTATAAATTTAAAAGAGTAATATCTGAAAGTTTCCAACAAACAAAGCGACAAATGATGTTGAATGCTTAAAAATAAAATAACCATATAATCGATAACTCCAGAAATCAGGAACAAATATTTTTTTCGAAATTGTAGAAATCCTAAAATGACATTGCTGACAATTTTTGAAAATATTCCTGCAATTTAAAAGAACAAATTCAAAACAGTAGAAAATTCGAAAACATCTCATAGTAAATTATAGTTAGGAAAAAAATCTTTAGGAATTGTGACAAGATACTTCTAAAATTAGTACAAATTTCTCAGATATGACAAAAAATTGCCAGAAGATTAAAGAATTCTTGAACAAAATTGTATAAAATTTGATTTTTTAGATTTTTTGAATTAGTTATTGTTATTTTAAGATTTTGGTTAAATTTATTGCTCTAGTTTTTTTTTATATCTTTGAACATTATTTTCTAATGTTTTAATAATTTTTTATTAGTCTTAAAATTTACAGCAAATTGTTTTATTTCTGAGTAATTTTTCTCTATCATAATTTTCGATAAAACTCACTTCCAAATCGTTAGAATCTTCTGGGGGTGATTTAAAACTTTTCATTTTTAAAATATTTGTATATTTTTCTGTTATAAATGTTAGAATTAATTCAGAACAAATTATGGTATTTAATTGCAATTTTTAGAATATTTAACAATATTTTCTTCCTATGATTTCCTAAATTATCCATAAATTTTGAAGAAATTTCTTACTTAATTTATGTAAATGTAAAGTAAAGTAATGTTAAAGTTTCTAGAAATGTCTATACTACGTCTCATGCTTTATTTTAGGAAATATTCAGAAATTACCAAATAAAAGAATTATGGAAAATTAAAGAATACTGGCAGAAAATTCTAAAAAAATTGTTTTTCTTTTAAATTTTTCACCACTTTTCAATATCTTCTTTTAAATTGCACAAATATTTTTGAAAACTATTCATTCAAAGCTATTCATTCGAGTATGACTGTTCCAAGTAATATCATATACTATACAAATATGACAGGTGAAATGCCCACAAGAAGTACCTCAGATAAAGATGAATCCCTTAAACAAAAAGTTGTTGAGATAATATTAAGCAACCCGGAATTCTAAAATAATCTACTGGATACAATAAGTATTTACTTTAATTAGAAGGTAAATTAAACACTTCTGTTCTACATATTAATTAAAAAAAGATCAAAAGGTGAATTCACTACAAACAAATGCCGACCATCTGCAAACTAAAATTGAAAATCTGTAATAACAACATGGTGGACGAAATTTGTATGTGTTCCGACTTCGAACAAACACTGCGGAAAAAAATTGAAGATACATTTTAATCAATATCTGCACGAACAAGTTCATGGTTCTGGTATCGACTACAGACTTGGAACTCTGTCATTCCATCAGGAATGGGAATGACTCATCAATCATGGTGTCTCATAGTTCCTATAGTGACAATTATTATTTTAGAAGGATCTTTTCCTGACGGTTGGAAGTATGCAATAAAACCGATAACAAAGGTATGCAATCCATGCGAACTAAAGAACCTAAATCCAATTAGTATTTCGCCTAATTTATCGAAACTTCTAGAAAAAATAATTAAGAATCAATTGACAGATCATGTTTAAATTAATTCAAACACTTCCTAAACATCAGTCCGGCTTTAGACGTGGGTGTAGTTGTGAAGCAATTACAAACAATATTATATCAGCTGTTATTAGGAATTTAACTATTTTAATTCTTCTTCTAGATTTTAGTAAGGCGTTTGACACTGCTATGAATGACACATTAAATTTAATTTTAAAATACATTGATCTTAATGAAGCTGTAATATTTTACTTAAATAATTATTAGTCAAGACGTTAGCATTGTCTTCAACTGGATAAGCTTAGGACTAACTTTATTGATCTTTCTAAGGGTATTCCTCAAGGTTCTGTACTTGGGCCTCTTTTATTTCTATTTATACTTCCACCATTTTAAGACAACTTCAGTTTTGTACAGAAGACATGTATGCCGATAACACACAACTTTAATTTTCTTTCAAACATTAGTCAACTCATGAAGCTGAAGCTGAATTTTGATTAATTGATTAAATTTAACTTTAAACCCTTGCAAATTCACATTTCTCCGGAGAATTCTTAGTAAAAATAATTTCCTCTTTTCAAAAATATTTTTTTAAATTCTTCGAATTATCCATTGTATTTTATTCTAAATTATTAAAATTTTGTACCACTTTTTGCTTAGTTTATTTAGTTGTGTACTTACAGAATTTGCTCTTCCATTAAGTAGCCTGGTTTTTGATCACGTAGTATTTCCGCCGGGTTATTTATGCTTATGTAAATAAGCTTATTACTTTCTAGGATCGCCCCCCTCACTCTAAAGCGCCATTCGTATTCTTTTCCAATGGCGAATGGTCCTGGTCATCCATCCAATAGCTGATACAAACCAACGCTACTGCACTTTCTCTAACGCTACATCGGCCAAAACCGTATGCGTCCGCAATCGACGTTTTGGTCTTCCTATTTTTTAGAATTTTCTCAAAATTGTTTCATCTATAATTTTACCATTTCTAATAATTTTATACTTTTCCTTATTTTATTTTCTATGAATTTTTCTCCTAGACTATGAGAATATTCTATGGGTATAATTTGTAATTTTCTCAGATGTTTTAATATTTTCCCATTTAAATTGAATGAATTATTTTCAAAAAAATAAACAGTATTATTCAGCTTTTAACACGTTTCAAGAAAATTTTGTTCAAAATTTCTAAAATTATCCATGTTTTATTTATTCTTACACTTATATGTTTGCTATTTAAGAACTCTTGCACATTTTAACCATGTTTTTTCCATTTTTTTAGTGTATTATACTAACAAATTTCTTGAATTGTCATATCGCAATTTTCCAAAAGTTTTTCTTCTATACTGAGAGAATTTTCTTCGGGTATTTAAGAATTTTTTACCATTTCATTTATAAGAATAATATTATAGAATTTGCTTTCAAATTGCAAAAATGTTTCTTGAATTTTCAAGTTGTAATTTTCCAAACAAATCTGTGAGAATTTTCTTAGGGTATTTAAAAACTCTTCACCTTTACAGGCTTATAAAATAATACTTTCAAATTACAAGAATATTTTAGGGAAAAATTGAATGTTTTTCATCAATAATTTTTATAGTTTTCTAGAGATTTGTAAGAATACTTTTTTTCAGATTTTTAGAACGATGCGTTTATTTTATAACTAACTTTAAGAATGATCTACCATTTTCTTTTCTTTTTGTATAATAAACAGAAATTACTCTTCAAACTTTTTTAAAATTGTTCCTTGAATTACGATAAATTTGTTTCACCTTAGAAAATAATTGGGTATGATCGAAACGCATGTCATGAAACTGAAAATTAAATTAATAATATGGAACATAGTAAGTGTTTTCCTTCGCCAAAATTTCCTTCAATTTTCAGGGTTTTTTACTACTACTGGATTTGTTTTTCTATTTCTTGTAGTATTACACTGTTTTTTTTTAACTCTGTAAAATTTTCTTGGGGTGTCTTATATGATTTATTTTTTCAGATTTTTAAAATTTTCTCATTCAAATTTCAAGAATATTTTTCGAAAATGTTTTTGTATTTTTTAGTAATATTCCTTTCTGCAATTCCCAAGTATATTTGGATTCAGATTTCTGGAGTTATCGATTTTTACTTTCCCTATATACGAAGTATATATAGGGGAAGTTTTGTGATCGTGATTTTTTTTGAAATTTTTTTTCTGCGGAAATATCCGTTTTGAGGTACCCTGAGTCTAATTTCTGGAAAAAAAAAAATGTGTCTGTATGTGTGTCTGTCTGTCCGTGGATGCTGTATCTCAAAAACGACTGATCCGATTGAGACGAAATTTTAAACGTAAGGTTTTATCGTTCAAAACTGGAACTGAAAAGCTTTTGGTAAACATTCATAAACCGGAAGGAGATGTTTACTCGAGGCGTTTTTTGCTTTTGTCGATATTTTTTTTAATATGAAAAATATTACAAAATTTTTCAAACAAAAGTTGAAGAGAATGAGAAACTGAACAAATTTTATTAAAACATATTTTTCATAAAATTCTTAACTTTCGAGAAAATAAAATAAAAATTGAAATTTTTGACATATTTTGCCAATTGCTAATAAACTATTGAAGCTACATGAAGGTTATATAACAAATAATTGTAGAGAATTCAAAATTGAATAAATTATTAAGAATAACGTTTTTGCATAAACCGCATAGTTTTCGAGTAAAATATAGGGAAAGTACTATGATGGCCACATCACCATTTTTTTTTGATATCTTGAAATATTATATTTAAGTGGTTCAAGAATTTTTTTCCCTTTCTGTGATTGCTTTCTCTATTTCATGCAATATATTATCATAATTTTCCGAAAAACTTTCTTACAAACCATAAGAATCCCCTGAGAGTGTATAAAAATCTTTCATTTCTGTAATGTTATTAGAATTACGAAATAGGTTTATGAAATAATAACACTAGTCACAATAAAAAGTGTAAAAATTCGTGATACTAGCAAAGTGTTGTTATTTCTTAAACCTATTTCGTAATCAAGATGTATCACAAAGTCATGGCTTCAACAATCAATCATGTTATTAGAATTCTCTCTTACAAATTTTAATATTAATTTTGAACGAATTCTAGTACTTTTTTAACATTTATTTTCAGTTTTTTATAATTTTCAAGGATAGTTTTTTCTTAATTCCTTAAATTATGCATTGTATTTTTTTTTTTTTGAAGAATACCATATTATTTATTGCTTTCACTCTTTAAATGTCTATACCATTTCTTGCTTTATTTTTGGAAATATTCAACAATTACGAAACATTGAAAACTTGCAGCAATTTGATTTTCGGATTTCTACAATTTCCATAAATAGTTTACCTAATTTCCCGAATTATTAATTGTAGTTTAGAGAATAAAGTAATTTCTGTTATTATAGACCAATAATGAAGCAACTCTAAAAATATTTATTCTACAAAAAAAGCTGTGCGTATTGCATTTGGACTAAATTATAAGTAATCTTGCCGGGAAATTTTTAGAAAAAATAAGGTGGAAATGAATAAATTGTTAATAAACAAAACTAAAATCAATATTGTTATATTCAAAACAAAAATACCCAAAATAAAATCCATATATTGTAAATAATGAGAATTTTCAGATTAAAGGTAAAACAAATTTTTTGGGTTTGGTAATCGATGATAATTTAAATTGGTATTTTCATTGTGAACAATTATTATTCCGATAAGACTCAGCCTGCTACGTTTCGAGAATTTTAAAACAAAACCTGGAAACATCCACGGTTATCTCAGTACATCAAGTAAATCTTTGAAAGCTTGCTAAGATATGGAAGAATTAATTGCGGCGGTTCTACGCATGCAAAACATCTATTTACCATAATAAATTTAAAAATACGAAAACATTTCGTGAATCTACAACAATGAGTCTTACTAAGACTACAAAACAAATTAATTTGAAACAACTGTTTTGTAGTCTTAGTAAGACTCATTGTTGTAGATTCACGAAATGTTTTCGTATTTTCAAATTTATTATTTAATTTTCTACGACGAACTGAAGGATTTTAATACATTTTATTATTCATCTATTTATCATTCGCGCATTGAGAATTATATTGAACCTAAAAGTTAATAAAAGCTGTAAAGGTAAATTTAAGGAAGCTGGCTGTTATAGTTTGTACATATATGAAATATTAATATACAAAGAAAAATTTATTTTCATAAAACAAATCATACATATGATTCACGTAATTTTAACAAGTATTGTTTTCCACTCCATCGACTTTCCGTCTTTGAAAAGGAGGAGAAAAAGTACGTTGTACTAAAGATGTTCTAAAATGTTA
This sequence comes from Ontholestes murinus, assembly GCA_963969525.1. NCBI lineage: Eukaryota > Metazoa > Arthropoda > Insecta > Coleoptera > Staphylinidae > Ontholestes > Ontholestes murinus. Next base: position 76,804,207 of record OZ018390.1, on the reverse strand, counting down.
TACCAAAAGCTTGCAAGATGTCTAAAGATGATTTTTATTTAAAGAGGCACTAAAACATATCCTCGTAGAAAAGGAATGTTATTCTGTAAAAGATTATATTGTTTTCAAATAATTTTATTCTTATAATCGATACTTATTTTGCTACTCTCTTGATGAAACCAAATTTTCAAATTGGGAGAAGTAAAACTCTTGTTAAAATAATAAGAGTTTTACTTCTCCCAATTTGAATTTTATTCTTGATGTATTTAATTTTATGGTAATGAATTTTTTGTGAATTCGTCATGAACTGTATTTATATTTGAATAAATTTCATTATTGTTATTCTATTTCTAATAATATTATTTTATTATAATTTTCTTAGTATTTAATTGAGGTGTTTTACAATTTTCTTTCCTTTAAGATTTTTAAAAATATTCCTTTCAAATTTTAAGAAATTTTTCAAGAGAATTCTTAATGATTTTTCTTCCAGTTTTTTTTTGCTCTTTATACTATTTAATTTTCTTTTTAAATTATTAGCAATAATTTCACTATTTCTAAGAATTTAATATTATATCTTATATTATTATCTAGAAGATTTTCTTTTAAAGTGTGAGAATATTATTATTATTAATAATATTCTACTAGTACTTTTGTAATTTTCTCAGATGTTTAAATATTTTTTCAATAAAATTTAATGAATATTTTTTTTAAAAACAGTATTTTTCAGCTTTTTACAATATTCAAGAAAATTTTGTTCGAGATTTTCGAAATTATCCATGTTTTATTTATTTTCAAGAATATTTTCCGTTACTTTCCTAAATTTTTGTAAATTTTCAGAACTTATTCTTTCACATATCTCTTTGCTATTTAAAAACATTTTAACCATGTTTTTTTTCTATTTTTGAGTACATGATACTAACATATTTCTTGAATTGTCAGATTGCAATTTTCCAAGAATTTTACTTCTAAACTGTGAGAATTTGTTTAGCGTCTTTAAGAATTTTTCACCATTTCATTTATAGGAATATTGCTTTTAAATTTCATTTATAAGAATATTGCAAGAATATTTCTTGATATATTTTGTATTTGTTTATCATTTTTCACTTGGTGAAACATTATGTTGATAATAGGTTTTTGAAAAAAAATACTTTTTTTCAAATATTTTAATATTTTTTGAATTGTCAGATTTTCTAAGAATTTATTTAGAAGATAAATTCTGTGAGAAGATTCTTATGATATTTAAGTTTTCTTCACCATTTTATTTATTAAAAATAATATTATAGAATATATATTTGTATTTTTTAAGACTGAGATTAATAAAATAAATATATAAATTACAAAAATATTTCTTTAATTGTCAAATTGTAATTTATCAAAAAAATTTCTTCTAAATTGTAAGAATTTTCTTAGGGTATTTAAGAATTATTTACCTTTATAGGTTAATAAAATATTGCTTTTAAATTGCAAGAATATTTTGGAGAAAAATTGAATGTTTTTCATCAGAAAACTAAAAAAAAATAGTTTTCTAGAGATTTCTGAGAATTCTTTTTTCAGATTTTTAGAACCATACATTTATTTTATTGTTAACTTTAGGAATGATTTACCATTTTCATCTTTTCTTTTTGTATATTTAAAGAAATTACTCTTCAAACTTTTGTAGAATTTTTCTTTAAATTAAATTAATTTAATCTTAGAAAATAATCGGATATGATCGAAACACGTGCGAGGAAAACGAAAAAAGTAAACTAAAGTAATAATACGGAACATAACAAGTGTTTTCCTTCGCCAAAATTTTCTTGAATTTTCAGTTTTTTTACAACTACTGGATTTGTTTTCTATTTCTTGTAGTATTACACATTTTGTTTTAAACTGTGTAAATTTTTCTTAGGGTTTCGTAATGATTTATTTCTTTAGATTTATAAAATTTTCGCTTTCAAATTTCAAGAATATTTTTCGAGAAAATTTTAGTATTTTTTAGTAATATTCCTTTCTGGAATTTCTAAATATATTTTGATTCAGATTTTTGGAGTTATCGATTGTATTTTAAATATTTTATTCCTTGAAATGGAATCTTTCTTTTTTTAATTTTCAGAACTTATTCTTCCACATGTCCAAACAAAATTTTTAAAAGTTTAGAATTTTTTAATATTTTTTTATATTTCTGAGTATTTTACACAATTTCTTTGAATGTAATTTTACAAGAATTTTCTTTAAAACTCGATTAAAACACTAACACTTTCTTCACAATTAATCTTTATTGCATCAAATTTTAATCATATCTTCATGTAATTCAACAACAAATTTCTATAAGAATTTTCTTCCTAAAGTGTGAAAATTGTCTTATAGCTTTGTTCTGACTTTAATAATTATCCTTAAGGACCGAAACTCGTGTCAGTTATCTGAAAATATAAAAATGGAACATAACAATAGTTTTCTCCTAATTTTCTTAGAGCCTTTAAGAAAAATAGTAGTGGAAGAAATTTCTAAAAATTCTAAGCAATTTCTGGAAATTTTAATACAATCAAATAATACATACAAGTATTAAGCAAGAAATGGTAAATAATATTAAAAGTAGAAATAAAATCAATTGATAATTCGAAAAATCTGAGATAAAAAGATTACATAAGTAAAAATCTGAAAGAGAAATTGCTGAAAAACGAAATTACAATATTTGTGTGTTCTTGTGTTTTGTGAAGATTATATTAATAATAAAAACGCGATAAAATTCTTTCTTCATTTTTGATTAATCAACTATTGGTATAGTCCGAAATATACATTTAGTGCTTAAATAAAAACCGTGCAGAAAGGTATTTAACAGCGTTTTTATTAACGAAATGACAAATTTTTATAACAACCTAAGAAAATTACGATAAATTCTTGGAAATCAAAAATTAATTTTACAATTCAAGAAACCTCTAAGAACCATGAAGAAAAAATCAAAAAAGTTTTTTTTACTATCTAAGAAAAGTCCAAGAATCATAAAGAAACAAATTACGATAAATTCTTGGAAATCAAATATTATTTTTACAATTCAAGAAACCTCTAAGAATCGTGAAGAAAAATTTTAAAATTTTTTTTTACAATGCAAGAACCGTCCAAGAATTATAAAGAAACATTACAAAAAAATATGTTACGAATTGGTAAGCATAGATTTCACATGAGAATAAGTTAATTAAATTTTGTGTATTGTGTGATATAAACAAAATTCGAGCCTGTACAATAAACCTTCCTTAAAAGGAGGGGTGGAAACTGAAAGGCTTTTAATTTCACGACATTCACAAAGCGATACGGCATTCGGTGGCCTAAGCCGCCTGAAAATTGTTTCGAAGAAGCGGAGATTTTCGCGCACACAGCCGAGCCTGTATTGAAATTAAGTCGCATTAATCACATCGAAAAATCATCCACTTTTCGCGATGATTAATACCGGAAACGGCAACGGCACGGATCCTGTTAATTCCGTTCCACTACGTGGAGCAATTTAAATTAATGCCGTTACTGCCGGCGAATGATGCGCCGTGAAAGCCGAGACGGGTCTCGTATTTTCTTAATGTCCCCACGTACCAATATCAGGAATAAACTGGCTGGATGGTAATGTGCTAGCGAAAATATCATCATCCTTATGAATTTTAACTACTTACCCGTACAAATACAATAAACTAATTAAATAATGTAATGTAAATACAATAAACTATTTAATTTATTCATATCCTGATGTATTATGTGTTACGTGTAAAGAGTATAAAACGGCGCAGTCGGTAGGATTAGCGCGCGTTAACGTAGAGGCCGATAATGTATCCAAATTTACTGCCGATAAATAAAGCCGGAAAACATCAGGTTGACAAGCAATAAATGATAAACAAATAAATCACGCATAAAAATATGAGATAGTGGCATTAAAACTGAACCCCTCTCACTGTTAATCGGTTTTTCATATAAAGATATATTTACGGGTTTATTTATGGTCGCCGGTGTCGCTCGTTTTGATTTATTTCTCTCGCCCAAAACGTTTTTTTTTTATTATTTTTTTTATTTCGCTGATTGCAGTTTTGTGTACGTATCAGATTCGAAGCAAGGAAATAAATTAATACTTTTTAATATTAAATTGCACCCTATTTGATTATCATTTAGGGCGATTTATTATTTCGGAATAATCGTAGTTTGCGATTTCGTTAAAATATGTATGTAAATAGCTCTCATAATTTTGTTTGCATATAAAATTACGGAAGTTGGGAAACAAGATTAATTATTTAAATGAGGTCATCCGTTTAATACATCCACCGACGTAAAACATAGTTACCGCGCACGAACTATATTTGGACTTTAAATTAATTTAATTTGACGCTCGAGGAAATGTTAAATTGAATTATTGCAGACGATCGCAAATATACTACATTTAAATGGTAAACGGAACATAATAAAGTACTTAGATATTTAATCAATTAGGAAAAAATATTCAAGTTGACAATTAATAATAATCACTTCTGCTTCTGGTCATAGCTCTTAATTTTTTTCCATGGTTACAAAAATGAAACTATTAAAGGGTACTGTACTTAAGATGTTTATGATTGTGTACCCATCTTGTCTCTATATGCGATTTAATTGGCGAATTTGTAAATAAATTGTAAACCAAGTGATGGATGAAGAAAAGGTTCTTAGTTTACAAATTTGTGATTATAAATGAAAGTATTCTATTGTAGACAACAATTATTATATTGTAGTTGCGCTGATGCTCACTTTATTGGAGTATGTCAATAATACATTGACTTAGTGTTTTTGTTATGAATCATATGCAACCAAATATACACTTTTATGAATATACAGTTGTATTTTACACCACACTAGTCGAATCAATTATATACAACAAACGCATTTATAATTAATGCTCAGTATTCTGCCTAATTTTTAATATCCCAGAAACCGCCAGCACCGCTTTTTTTTTCTTTTCTCTCTCACTCCCTCACCCCATCCTCTCGTTATTATTTGTGGGTCGTAACGAGTGGCGTTTTAATATTCTATTTATGCGGCGTTTAATTTCCGTAACAATATGCTCTCTCCCTCTCGCTAGTGGAGTGGGAGGAGCGGAGAATTTTTTTTTTTCGTTATGGGGTTGGAGGTAGATGGGAGTACATTTTTTATGTGGAAGTTATTTTTAAGTTCCGACATGATGAATCGCCCCGATTATTGTTATTATATCTCGGTACGTTTGTGAGCGGGGATTGTGTATGTGGACGGTTTAATAATTGATGGTAATCCCCGTTTTGATGCATTGCGGTGCCGGAAGAAGAATAACTCTTTTCGCGATTCGAGGCTCGGTTCGTTTTAATTGGTGGCCAGGTTTATGTGGCGCAACGAAGATTGAAATGCTGATAATTCCATGGATTTTTTTATTTAATACTTGTATGTCCCATATAATGAAGAAAATTCATTAAATTAACTCTGGTGCTGTAAATATAATATAGTTTTAATAATCTATAATATAAAAAGTGAAAAACAACTGTAAATATAATGGAGCCCTTCAAAGTGAATTTAAGTTAAAGAAAATCGCTCTTAAGGATTAAAATCATTCAAAAAAAAATATCACCGCATGTATTGACCTCAAAATTTGTAAACACATTTATAATTAATGTAGTTTTAATATTTTACAACATAACTCTAAATAGAATGGCAACACTGTAAACTAAATTTTAGTTAATGAAATTCGCTTTTGAGTTTCAAATAATTCTAAAAAAATACATCACCACATGAATTGGCCTCAAAATTTGTAAACACATTTAGAATTAATGTACTGTTAACATTCTACAAAATCTTCAGTATAACACAACTCTAAATAGAATGGCAACAATGCAAACCAAATTTTAGTTAAGGAAATTCGCTTTTGATGATTCAAATAATTCTAAAAAATACATCACCGCATAAATTAACCTCAAAGTTTGTAAACACTTTTAGAATTAATGTACATTTAATATTCTACAAAATAAATAGTGTAACATAATTGGAAATTTAATGGCAACACTGCAAACTAAATTTTTGTTAAGGAAATTTGCTTTTAGAAATTCAAATAATTCTAAAAAAATACATCACTGCATGAATTTACCTCAAAATTTGTAAGCACATATAGAATTAATGTATTTTTAATATCTAACAAAATAAACAGTGTAACACAGCTGTAAATATAATGGCAACACTGCAAACTAAATTTTAGTTAATAAAATTCGATTTTTGAGATTCAAATAATTCTAAAAAATACATTACTTTATGAATTGACCTCAAAATTTGTAAACGCATTTAAAATTAATGTATCTTTAATGTTTTATTAAATTAATTAAATAATTAATGTTGGCAACACTGCAAACCAAATTTTAATTAAAAAAAATTTTTTTTAGATTCAAATAATTCTAAAAAATACGTCACCTCATGAATTGACCTCAAAATTTGTAAGCACACTTAGAATTAATGTATTTTTAATATTCTACAAAATAAACAATGTAACACAGCTGGAAATTTAATGGCAACACTGCAAACTAAATTTTAGTTAATTGAATTCACTTTTTGTGATTTAAATAATTCTAAAAAATACATCACCACATGAATTGACCTCAAAACTTGTAAACGCATTTAAAATTAATGTATTTTTAATGTTCTACATAATTAACAATATTGGCAACACTGCAAACCATATTTTAGTTAATGAAATTCGCTTTTTGAAATTCAAATGATTCTAAAAAAATACATCACCTCATGAATTGACCTCAAAATTTGCAAACGCATTTAAAATTAATGTATCTTTAATGTTCTATAAAATAAACAATGTTGGCAACACTGCAAACCATATTTTAGTTAATGAAATTCGCTTTTTGAGATAAAAATAATACTTAAAAATACATCACTGTATAAATTAACCTCAAAATTTGTAAACGCATTTAAAATTAATGTATCTTTAATGTTCTACAAAATAAATAATGTTGGCAACACTGCAAACTAGATTTTAGTTAATGAAATTCGCTTTTCGAGATTCAAATAATTCTAAAAAAAACATCACCCCATGAATTGACCTCAAAATTTGTAAGCACATTTAGAATTAATGTATTTTTAATATTTCACAAAATAAACAGTGTAACACAGCTAGAAATATAATGGCAACACTGCAAACTAAATTTTAGTTAATGAAATTCGCTTTTTGTGATTTAAACAATTCTAAAAAATACATCAGTGCATGAATTGACCTCAAAACTTGTAAACGCATTTAAAATTAATGTATTTTTAACATTCTACAAAATGAACAGTGTAATACAACTCTAATATTTTTTTATTTCGTCAACCGATTTGATTTCTTGTCAATTGTTTTTTTTATTTCAAAAATTAAAAAATTGTTATCTGAAATGGCTTTCAACTGTTTTTTGTTATAATTTTTTGCAGTGACCAACTGCTTTTATCGTTTGTCAATTGTTTGATACAAACAAACAATTACTTTATTTAGTTATTCATTTATTTAATTAATTGATTAATTAATTTGTTTATTTATTTAGCTGATTTAACTGATTTTGACAAATGTTTATTTCGGTTTGAAAAAGAGAAACGTTCGTTGACAAACACTATATCTATTTTAACGTTTTCAATTGTTTTCTGTAAAGACATACAATTGTTTTAGCACTTTTTGCAATATATAAGTATTTTCTAAATAATAATTTTCAATTGTTTTCTTTTATATATTGTTTTTGCTAATATTCAACTAATTTTATTAATTCTCCATTTAATTTTTTAAACACATTTACTGCAATTTTAAAAAATATCAATTTTGATTTTTTAATTTTTACTTTTGAAAAGCTCTTTAATAATTTAAACTACTTTTTCTAATTTTCAATTGGTTTCGTTCAGCAAGATTTAATTAATGGTTAACTGTTTTTAGAGATTGTCAATTATTTCTTTTTTATAAATTTCTAAAATAATTTTTTAGTATATTTAACTATTTTTATCATTTTTCAATTGTTTTCGTTCGTGGGATGTTTTTTGTTTTTTTTAATATATTTTTTACAAATTAACAATTTTTTTGATGATTCAATTATTTTCGTCCGTCGAGCTTTAATTGATCGTCAATTGTTTTCAGGGACTGTCAACTGTTTTTTTTTATAGGTTTCTAATATATTTTTTTTTCTAATTTTAACTATTTTTAATAATCGTCAAATGTTTACGTTTCACTTTAATTGATCGTCAATTGTTTTTAGGAACTGCATTTACAAACTTTTAATATATTTTTTGGCAATTTTAAGTATTTTTGTCAATTTTCAATTGTTTTCATCCGCCACGATTGAATTGATCGTCGATTGTTCTTAGGGACTGCCAATATTGTTTTTTAAGTGCCAATATTTTGTTGACAACTTTTTGTTCATGTTAATTTCCAATTATTTTACAACAAATTTAAAATCATTTTCTTACTGTTTACTATTTCTCTTAACACAAACTTGTATAATATTTAATGGAGAGTGGTTAAATGAACACCCACCCACCCTACAAGCAAACTTAATCCAAAATAGAATTTTTAATTGCTTTGGATATATTAATAGTGGCAGTACTTTTGATTTTAGAAAACTAAAACAGTGACAGTTAATTATGTAAAAATGTATATGTAGGGTGGGTGGGTGGCCTCTATCCCACCCTTCAATCTCTAAAACATACACGAGAATTGTACTTAGATACTAATTTTAGAAAACTGAAACAGTGACAATGAATGATGTAAAAATGTATATGTAGGGTGGATGGGTGGCCTCTATCCCACCCTCCAATCCCTAAAACATGCACGAGAATTGTACTTAAATAATATTTATAATTATACAAACATACATGTTTATTTTTCGCTTTTGCTTTTCCGTTCGTGAAAATATTAATTCCAAACACTTGCTTGTATAGTATTAACTAGAGGGTGGGATAGTGGCCACCCACCCTACATATATAGATTAATTTCACCCAAAACTAGATTTTTTGCATTAGCAATATCAATAGTGACAGGGCTTTTGTTTTTTGAAAACTAAAACAGTGACAGTGAAAGAAGTAAATATGTATATGTAGGGTGGATGGGTGGCCTCTATCCCAACCTCTAATCCCAAAAACATACCCAAGTATTGTACTGAATTCATTTATAAAATTATAAAGCCATGCATATAATTTTTTGCATTGATATTCCCTTTTGTGCTTATATTCAATTCGAAACTCTTGTCTGTATTATAGTAATTGGAGAGTGGGATGGTTTTGAAAAAACTAAAGCTGTGATAGTAAGAGATGCAAAAATAAATTATCTAGGTTGATTGGGTCGTCTCTATCCCACCCTGCAATCCCTAAAATATGCACGAGAATTATATTGGATTCATATTTATTACATTTATAAGATATGTATTATTTCATTTTTACATTATTGTTATTGCCTTTCTTTTAACACTAGCTTATATAATATTTATTGGAGAGTGGGTTATTGGCCACCCACCCACCTTACATGCACATGCAAAACTTAATCCAAAATAGAATTTTTATTTCTTTGGAAATATTAATAGTGGCAGTACTTTTGATTTTAGAAAACTAAAACAGTGACAGTGAATGATGTAAAAATGTATATGTAGGGTGGGTGGGTGGCCTCTATCCCACCCTCCAATCCCTATAACATACACGAGAATTGTAATTAAATAATATTTATAATTATACAAACATGCATGTTTATTTTTCGCTTTTGCTTTTTCGTTCGTGAAAATATTTTATTCCAAACACTTGCTTGTATATTATTAGCTGGATGGTGGGATAGTGGCCACCCACCCACCCTACATATACATAAAATTTTCACCGAAAACTATTTTTATTTGCATTGGCAATATTAATTGTGAGAGTGCTTTTGTTTTATGACAACTAAAACAGTGACAGTGAGAGAAGTAAAAATGTATATGTAGGGTGGGTGAGTGGCCTTTCTCTTGTTCTCACCCTTCAAAAATTGTTTCAAAATTTTATTCAAATGAAAACAACTTTAAATTTTTTCCAAAAATAACTGAAGTTTTTGAAACTTTGTCAAGAAAAACAGTTAAACTTGTAAAAATGTACTTAAAGCAATTGAAAACAATTGATTTTTATATAAAAAACAATTGAAAATTTCCAAGAAGAAAACTTTCAAATTCAAATTTATTAACGGATTTACCAATACAGCAATAACAGTTCAAAATATATGATTTTTACATGAAAAATATTTATAATTTGTTTTAAATAGTGCTAAAAACACAAATGAAAACTTTAATATCAGATTTAAATTTATTTAAATGTTTAGAGAAGATAATAAATCTTTAAAAATTAAATTTGTTTGAATTTTTGACGAAAAAATTGAAAACCATAAAAACAGTTAAAAACAATTGAAATTAAAAAAGAAATACGACAAGAATTTCTCTTTTACAAATAAACAATTAAAATTAAAAAATTATTTGAACAATTTAATTTTTTAAGAAACAAGAATATTGAATTATTTAAAAGAAATATAATATAAACATAAAACAAGAAAGAAAAACGGTTGAAAAATTAAATTATCATTAACCAATTGAAATTTTTATAATAAAATACAATTTAAAATTTGCAAGAAACAAAAACAGTTTAAAAAATATTAAAAATGTTTCAAAATTTGCTTAATAAACTTGAAATTTTTCACAAAACTCACTGAAGTTTTTGAAACTTTGCCAAGAAAAACAGTTAAACTTGAAAACATGTTTTAAAATTTACTTAAAACAATTGATTGTTACATAAAAAAAACAATTAAAAATTTCCAAGAAGACGAAAATAATTTATAATTTATTTTAAATAGTGATAAAAAAAACAAATGAAGACTTCAATATGAGTTCTAAATTTGTTTAAATGTTATAAAAAATGAGAAACTGAAGAAGTTTTATTAAGATATGTTTTTCGTAAAATTTTTAATTTGTGAGAAAAAATTCAACTTTAGAATTATTCAGAAAATTTTTAAATATTTCTTTAAAGATTCTTGAAATTTCAGAAATTTCTCCTCCACACTTTTAGTTTTAAATGCAACTTCCTTTCCAAAGAATTTTCAAGTTTAGCAAAGATTTTATTCAAGAATTTCAAAATTTTTCAGAATGCCATTATTTATATTTATTTATAGAAATTTCTTTGTGGTTCTTGTAGAATATCTTGTTCAACTTTTTCTATTATTTTCTCAGATGATCCATTTTTTTTATACATTAAGGTTTCTAGAATTTTTCACAAGATTTCATTTTATATTTTTAAAACTTTTTTTGTGGATTCTAGAAGTGTTCTTTTTTTTTATCTAATAAATAAATAGGTATTTCCAGAATATTCAGCAAAGATTTTATTCGAGAGTTTTAGATTTTTCAGAAAGTTCTTTCAAGATTTTGTTTAACTTTACAATTTATTAGGAAATTTTTTTCTAAATTTCTAGAACTTACTTAAAGGCTTCTGAAAGTTTCAGGAATTTCTTCTCCATATTTTCAATTTTTTTGCATCTTCATTTCCAAAGAATTTTGATCGAGGATTCTAGAATTTTTCACAAGTTTTCCTTGTAGATTTCTAGAACTTTTTTGGAGGATTCTAAGAGTTTACAGTAATTTCTTCTTCATATTTCCAGAATTTTTAAAGACCTATTCTAATACTAATAATAATAAACTTTATTCATGTTTGCCACTATTTGAGAAATACATTATAAATATATTTACAGCGGATATGAGCGTCAATTTTTTTTATATCTATTTATTATAAGTTACAGTCAAAAATTCTATAAATATGAAGAAGAAATTACTGTAAACTTTTCGGGAGTTTTTTGGAAAGTTCGTTTCAATATTTATAGAATTTTCTTTGAGGCTGTTTCCAGTAATTTCTCTTCCAGATTTTAATATTTCTTTCAGGGCTAAATAATCATTTCCAGAACTTTAGACTTTTTTCGAGAGTTCAGAAATTTCCAGTAACTTTTATTCAGATTTGGGGGCTATAGATTTTTCTAGAAAATCTGTTCCTAGAAATGTAGACACTTTTCAGTCATTTCTCCAGATATCAAGATTGTTTTTTTTTTCAAGCTGTCTTTTAAATTGCGAAGTTTTTAGAATTAAAAAAAATCTAGAAATGTATATTTTTTGTAGAATTCAGAAAATTTCAAGTAAATTGTGAAGATTTTTTAGAAAATTTGTTTTTAAAAATATAGACATTCTTTTCGAAGAGAGTTCAAGAAATTTTTAGTAAAAAAAAAGTTTGCTATTGACAATGGTTACATTGTAACCGAAATATACATCTAGCATTTAATAAAACAAGTGAAAAAAGTGCCAAACTCTGTTTTACTCATATCAACATTTTCACGTACTCAAACAACCAAATTAAAATTAATTTAAATTTTTAGTAATTTCTTCTCCACATTCCAAGATTTTTTCAACTTGTCTTCTAAATCGCAAAGATTTTCTTTTAGAGTTTTCTTCTAGAAATCTAGATTATTTTCTCGAGGGCTCAGGAAATTTCTAGCAATTTATTCTCTAGAGTTCAAGACTTTTTCTGGAGTCATCTTTTAAATTGCAAAGATTTTCTATAATTCATTTTCTAGATTTCTTTCTCTAAAAGTCTAAGAGTTTAGAAAATGGCCAGTAACTTAAATTAATTTTTTTTTTAATCTTTCTTATAAATTGTGGTTTGTTTTCAGATTCTAAATGTTTTTTAAGTCGTCTTCTTTTCGAAAATTCAGGTAAATTAGAGCAATTACTTCTCTAAAATTCAACATTTTGTTTCAACTAGAAGCTATAAACTTATTTAGAAATAGTTTTTCATGGAGGGTATAGATTTTTTTAGAAAATTTTCTCGTAGAAATCTTTTCCTATTTTCGAGAAAGTTTAAAAGAATTTTCAGTAATTTCTCTTCCCGATTTCAAGATATTTTTCAACTGGTCTTCTAAATTTCTAGAAGGCTCTAGAATTTTTAGAAAATTTTCATTTAGAAATCTTCACTTTTTTTCCAAGGGTTTTCCAGAAATTTCTCCTCCAGATTTCAAGGTTATCTTCTTATCTTCTAAATTACAAACATTTTTTTCGAGGCTCTAGAACTTTTTAAAAAGTTTGTTTGTAGAAATTTAGACTTTTCTTCAGGAAGTTCAGGAAATTTTCAGTAATTTCTCTTTTTTGAGGTCCTAGATTTTTAGGATTTTTTTTTCTCACTTTTTCAAGAATTCAAAAAATTTCCACTAATTTCTTCTCTACGTTTCAAGATTTTTTAATTCAACCCGCTTTCCAAATTGTAAAGATTTTATTGGAAACTCTAAAGTTAAAAAAAAATGTTTAGAAATATAGACATTTTCAAAAATTTAAAAAAATTCTAATAAGTCCTTCTTTCACTGAATTGAAAAACTCAATATACTTTAACCACAAACTGATATAAGTAAGTATTGATTACCACGTAGAAACGGTCGCAACCATTCTCTTTATCAAAAATTTGACTTTGTCAATTTTCTTTTATTCAAATTTTGCAATTAAAGTTATTGCAAACCGCGAGGCGATCAGTAATTATGGTTAATATGTATATGTAGGGTGGGTGGGTGGCCTCTAACCCACCCTCCAATCAGCAAAACGTAAGAGAGGGTTTTAATTAAAAGTTGTAAAACTTAAATAAACATAATATTATTGTAAAATTTAATAGATTTATTCAAACAAATTATGAAATTTAAAAAATTTTGAAATACAACTTTTCGAACAAAAGTTGAAGAGAATGAAAAACTAAAGAAGTTTTATTGAAACATTTTTTTTGTTCTTAATTGAAAAAATTTTTTTATAGAATATAATTAATTTGTTTTTATATGTATTTTTAAGAGCGAAAACCAAAGATGTACATAAATAAATAAATTTAAAACTGTATTTACATTGCAGATCATTCATTCACCTTCTAAATAATTAAATAAACTATCACGAAACGCCTTCGAACGAGAAGGCATGAATAATCGAGATGCGAAAAGGGGTGAATACGGAGATTAAATAGTGAACTCTACTGCCAATACACCCCCCACCCCTTTACCCTCTCTCGCTATCACTGTGTATATATGTGTGTGTGTCTGCGGCTTAAAATATTCGCCGGTATTCTGAAACAGTCGAAGCTTAAATAGAGATACAACGTTCGGCAAACAATCCGATGCCGAGGGGGTGGATGGTGTGCTGAATAAAAGATCGCGCGGCCGGTCCGAAAACCCACCCATCGAACACACATCGCATTAATTCACGTGATTGTTCCGTAATACGTTTATGGATACGATACACATCGAGAGGTCCATCATTAAATCACATCCATTCCCATTATTTATTACGACCGAACATGACGATCGATCGATACGAACCATCCAACTGTTTGGTTATCATACAATATACAGAGGTGAAGAATCAAAATGATTAAATAATGTTAATCTTCGATTAAAAGCAGATCAAAATATCTTCTAATGAAATACTTAGAAAATTCCAGTTTGAATTGCATACGGATTTAAATTATAAAATGTAGTTATTACAAAATACATAAAAAATATTGAATACATACAAATAAAATTAGATATTACAGTTTTCATAGGCTAATTTTGTTGTATGATTATATAAACTGTTAAGGGTGTAATTATCCGTTGCTTTTTATTCGGTTTTCAAGAAATCCTCAAGCACATGCGACCCTTAATCCACCTCACCGATAAAATATGGATGATTAACTAATACGTAAACTATATATATGCGACAATATTCGATTGCGTGCTGCAACATCTTACCAGTGTTGGTTACATTGACCTCTTTACGTGCAAGAGTATTTAATACCGAAATGGAGAAACTCGATGGGAAAAAAATCCAACCTCGCCGGCTATAAAAAGCGAGCTGTAATGCATTTTATATTAGCGCAATTCGCAAGAGCGTAATCTAGGACGGTGAAAAGTAGTCCAAGTTTTGTTTTACATTCAACGTGGAGGGTAAAAATTCATTACGTCGAATAAATAGGGTTGAATAAATAAATGAACAAAGGTTATTTAAGTAATATGTTGGATGCCTGAAACCACAGCTTTACGATACATCTTGAATCAGAAACTTTATCAGTTCAGTTTTATTAAATGTTAATTCAATGATTAAAATGTCTGAAATGTACAAAATGTACAAACTTCTTGATTGTCATTCCGACGCTCTGTCGACTGGACCATTTAGGCATCGTGGTCCTGCCGTGCAACAAATTCGTTAAAATTCCAACGTCATTGATTTAGTTAAATTAATTAATTTAAAATAAATGGACGCAGAATATCTGATAGATATTTTCCCGATTTGTTTGCGCTGCGGATTCGATTTATTTTACGAATAAACGCGATTTATATATTAAACACAGACAATCTGGGCACATCGGTCCGCTCAGCCGAAATAATTTCTGTTCGAATAATTAAAAAGCTTTTTCCACTCACTGCGAAAAAATATGTATTTACATTTTTCATTTATTTTACTAAAATTTTATCCAATCAAAATAACTATTAATAATATAGATTAAATACTATTTATTTTAAAATAAATTTTCTTAATGAATTTATTTGTTAAGTATGATTATCGTACATCAACTTAATTCACCCAACACAGATTACCGCGTACTAATGGCAATCACGACGATATACCCTTGTTGCGTGGGTTCAATCCATCAACCGCACCACGGCGGGGAAAGTTTACTTGTTCACTGAATAAAAGATGTATTTATTCGTATACGTTTCCATGGGGAGAAGGGGGTGAAAGATGCCCGTGAAAGTAATCTGATTCCGGGGGTTGAATCAATTATGAATTAAACATTCAGTTCGGCGAAACTCTCGCACCTTCTTTCTTCTCCGTCCCGCGCCACCACTTAGGCAAATGGACAAGTTTTGAAAAGGGTGAGGGGTGAGTTTGTCTTCGCCACAACAGGCGTTTGATTCACCTTTTCACCAACTTTTCTTTTAACTTATAACGTTCCGTAAAATAAATTGTAATTTAAAACATTTTTTTTTCACCAGAGGCCTCATTGATTTTTTAGTAATTAGAAATACAAAATAATAGTTTGTTATTGTTTAATTTGTGGTATTTTTCTAATCCACAACATGTACATAATTAAAGCCTCTGTTAATTATCGCATTATTTATTTACTGTACATATCTTGTTTACGTAATTTGTATTATGATAAATTTTATAAAGTTATTTACCAACATAATCTAATTTTATATAATTAATTAATTAAATACCGAATTTGTATAATTTTAATGCTTGGTTCAAATAAATTTATAATTAATATCCTCTAATTTTAACTATTCATAAGCCTTAAGTTTACATGCTAAACCAGAATCTGTAAATAAAAACTTTTTAAAAACTCAATTTAAAAACGTTCCAATAAAATTAAACTGGCGCAGTCGGTAGGATCGTATAGAAGGTATCTTGAGAAGTCAAAACTGTCAACTGTTATTTTTTATCTTTTCTGTACAAAACTGCAACTATCAAATTTTAAATATGTTATTTGTAATGAGTCGATTTCTATTTTTCAAAAATCACAAAACTATGTAGATGTCAACTGTCATTATCATTGTCTATCATTTGTCAATTTTCTTTCACCAATCTGCCAATCTATCAATTTGTAATTTACCATGTCATTTGTCAACAATCGATTTCAAGCTTTTAAAACTCACAATAAAAAATCAGACTGTAAATTATTATTTGTGATCTGTCATTTATTTACTTATTATTTATTTATTTCATATTTGCTTTACAAGATCCTATTAAAATAAGGTAAAGAAAATTAAGATAAATACATTAATCATCTATCAACTTCAGTCAATTGTGATTTGTCATCTACCATTTCTATTATATTATATCGACGTATGTTATATATCTAATAATTTGTCAGTTGTCATATATCAATTGTCAATTATGCATTATCAACCATCAATAATTATTGCCAAATTAAAATTCTCAACTATCATTTGTCATATTTCTTGTGCGAATCTGCAAACTGTCAATTAGTAACATGTCATATGTCATTTGTAAAGAATCGATTCTTAGGTTTCAAAAAATCACTGGAATATATAAATGTCAACTGTCATTTTGCATCCATCATCTGTCATTTTCCTTTCAAGAAACTGCCAATCTGCCAATTTGTAAATTATCTTTTGTCAATCGCGGATTACAAGCGTTTAAAAATCACAAGAAAAAAGCAGTCTGGAAATTATTACATTTGATCTGTTGTCATCAAACATCTATCGACTGTCACTTTTATTTTTCAATCTGTCAACTACCGTTTGTAATATATTACGATAATTTATTGGTTGTCATATGTTCATTGTCAATTATGCATTATCAAGCATCGAAAAGTTTCAAGCTGTCCACTGGCATTTGTCATCTTTTTTATGTAAATCTGCAAACTGTCAATTTGTAATATGCCAAATGTCATTTGTCAAGAGTCATTTCTTAGGTTTCAAAAAATCACAAGACTATGTAGACGTCAGCTGTAATTTTGCATCTATGATTTGTCATGTTTTCCACCAATCTATCAATTTGTAAATTATCATATGTCAACCACGGATTGCAAGCGTTTAAAAATCACAAGAAAAAATTCAAACTGTAACTTATTATTTGTGATCTGTAATCAATCATCTATCAACTGTCAATTGTAACTTTTCATCAGTCATCTACTCTATGTAATATATTATTATATCATCGAATTTCATATGTATGATAATTTGTTGGTTGTCGTTTGTCAATTGTCAATTATGTGTTATCAAGCATCAATAATTATTATCAAGATTAAAGCTGTCAACTGTCGTTTGTCATTTTTCTTGTGATAAATGCAAACTGTCAAGTTGTTTTTGAAGAACCGATTTCTAGGTTTCAAAAATCACAAGACTATGTTGATGTCAACTGTCAACATTTGTCAATTTCCTTCCAACAATGTGTCAAACTATTAATTTGTCAATTATCATTAGTCAACAGTCGAATTCAATCTTTTAAATTTTACAAAAAAAAAATCAAACTGTAAATTATTATTTGTAATCCGTCACCAATCATCTATCAACTGTCAATGGTGATTTTTCATCTGTCATCCACCATTTGTAATATATTACATCATCGTATATCATATATCTAATAATTTGTTAGTAGTCGGATGTCAATTGTCAATACATTATCAACTATGAATAGTTATTGTCAAAATCGAAGCTATCAATTGTCTTTTATTATTTTTCTTGTACAAATCAGCAAACTGTCAATTTGTAATATGTCATATGTCTTTTGTCAAAAGTCGACTAGACTATGTACATGTCAACTGTCATTTTGCATCTATCATTTGTCATTTTCCTTACACCAATCTGTCAATCTACTAATTTGTAAATTATCATTTGCCAACAGTCGATTCAAAGCTTTTGAAAAATCACAAGAAAAACGCAGACTGTAAATTATTATTTACGATCCATCATCATTCATCTGTCCTCTGTCAATTGTGACTATTTATCTGTCATCTGTCATTTGTTATATATTAAATCATCGTATATCATACATCTGACAATTTGTTAGTTGTCATATGTTAATTGTCAATTATACATTATCAAACATTAATAGTTATTGTCAAAATCAAAGCTGTCAACTGTCATTTGTCAGCAAATCTGCAAACTGGCAATTTGTAATTAGTCAAGAGTCGTTTCTTAGGTTTCAAAAAATCACAAGACTATGTAGACGTCAGTTGTCATTTTGCATCTATCATTTGTCAATTTCCTTCCATCAATCTGTCAAAATAACAATTTGTAAATTATGATTTGTCAACATCGATTTCAAGCTTTTAAAAATCATAAGAAGGAAACGGACTATAAATTATTATTTTTTTATCTGTCATCAACCATCTATCAACTGTCAATTGCGACTTTTCAACTGTCATATACAGCAAATGACAGTTAGCAGATGATATTATGAAATATTACAAAAATATTTAAAACGGATGATAGATGATAGATGTTAGATGATATATGATATATGATAGATGATAGATGATAGATGATAGGTGATAGGTGATAGTTGATAGGTGATAGTTGATAGATGATAGATGATAGATGATAGATGATAGATGATAGATGATAGATGATAGATGATAGATGATAGATGATAGATGATAGATGATAGATGATAGATGATAGATGATAGATGATAGATGATAGATGATAGATGATAGATGATAGATGATAGATGATAGATGATAGATGATAGATGATAGATGATAGATGATAGATGATAGATGATAGATGATAGATGATAGATGATAGATGATAGATGATAGATGATAGATGATAGATGATAGATGATAGATGATAGATGATAGATGATAGATGATAGATGATAGATGATAGATGATAGATGATAGATGATAGATGATAGATGATAGATGATAGATGATAGATGATAGATGATAGATGATAGATGATAGATGATAGATGATAGATGATAGATGATAGATGATAGATGATAGATGATAGATGATAGATGATAGATGATAGATGATAGATGATAGATGATAGATGATAGATGATAGATGATAGATGATAGATGATAGATGATAGATGATAGATGATAGATGATAGATGATAGATGATAGATGATAGATGATAGATGATAGATGATAGATGATAGATGATAGATGATAGATGAAGGATGATAGATGATAGATGATAGATGATAGATGATAGATGATAGATGATAGATGATAGATGATAGATGATAGATGATAGATGATGGATGCAAATGATATTTGATAAATGGCAGATAACATGTAATAAATAGCATGATAATAAAACTGACAGTTAAATTTGCAGTTGATCGTGTATACATGACCGATAACACATGATAAATTGCTAATGTCACATGACAGATGACAGATGACACATAATATATGATATCTGAATATGACACAAGATACATAGCAGTTGACAGATGACAGATGGCCAGCAATAGTCTAAAATTGGCCTATAAAATAACTACGATCCATTTTGTTTTTTGTCATGTACTGATTTTTTATCTT
Source organism: Ontholestes murinus (assembly GCA_963969525.1). Classification (NCBI taxonomy): domain Eukaryota; kingdom Metazoa; phylum Arthropoda; class Insecta; order Coleoptera; family Staphylinidae; genus Ontholestes; species Ontholestes murinus. The sequence continues at coordinate 76,784,188 of OZ018390.1, read as the reverse complement.
TTAAAAAATTAGTTATAACTTTTTTACATATGATTCAAAGATAAATTATTATTTTTTATTGAAAAATCTTCAGGCGTTTTTTTAGAAAACTTCAATAGTTTATTAAATTGCTAATGTCATATGACAGATGACAGATGACATATAATATATGATATATGACAGATTATAGATAACAAACGATGAATGACAGATGACAGATGACCTATGATAAATGACAGATGACAAATGACACATGACACATGACAAATGACAGATGACACATGACAAATGACAGATGACAGATGACAGATGACAGATGACAGATGACAGATGACAGATGACAGATGACAGATGACAGATGACAGATGACAGATGACAGATGACAGATAACAAAACAGATATTCAGTAATAGACTAAAGTTGGTGTATAAAATAAATAAGATCAATTGTCATTTACTGATTTTCTTATATTTAAAAAAAATATATTTATAACTTTTTTAGCAAAATTTCAATAGTTTTTTTGACGGTTAAAAGATAAATGATTATTATTTTATTCAAACATTTTGATTCGTCTTTGTTTTAGAAAATTAGATTAATCTTTTGTGTAAAATAATTTGTTTTTTTTTAATAGCATTTCAATTGTTTTGTTCGTCTGTTTAAAAATTGTTTTTTGTTTTGAGAAATATTCTTCTTTAAAAAAAATCGTTTATTTCTAGAACTTTAAATTCCTTAAACAATTTAAAAAATAGAAAAAATATTACCTTTATTTAAAAAAAGTATCGGTTTTATAGGAAACGTGAATAGTTTGTTTTTTTTTTCGTAAAATTTCAACTGTTTTAATTATTGAAAAATAGTTTAATTGTATTTTTCTTTCAATACCTTAGATTACCAACCTTTAGAAGCATTGTTTTCAAATCCACAGTGAAACATATCTGATCTACTTATGCAATAAAAGACAGTCGAAAAGTGACATATGAAATTTTAAGTGATAATTAAGTAATGTCAGAGGACAGATGACAGATGGCTGATGATATATTATAGATGACAGATTGTATTTGAGAGATGACAGATAATATTTGAGAGATAACAGATGACAGGTCGACAGGTGATAATTAAGTAATGTCAGATGATATATGATAGATGACAGATGATTAATGGCAGATGATATATGATATATGACAGATGATATTTGAAAGATGACAGATGACAGATGAAAGATGACAGGTGATAGATGGCAGATGATAGATAATAGATGACAGATGACAAATGACAGATGATAGATGATAGATGACAGATGACAAATAACAGATGACAATTGACAGATGGAAAAACAGATGACCAGTAATAGATTGGAGTTGACCTATAAAAAAATAAGATACGTTTTCTTGTCATTGGCTGATTTTCTAACCATTTGAAAAAATGTTTAGAACTGTTTTTATTTTATAGCAAAATTTAAATAGGATGAAGTAAAACACGATTTTCTATGTTTTTTGTCACTTTATATAGATATATAGAGACTTTACAACAATAATTTAATTAAATTTCAATAGTTTTGAGACTGTTAAAAGATATATTAATTGTTTTTTAATTGAGAAATTTTCGGTCATTTTTTAGGAAATTTCAATAGTTTTTTTGTGTAAAATTATTGTTCTTTTTTAGCGAAAAATTATGTTTTATCTGTTTAATAAATATAGCATTTTTTTAACGTTTTCTTTTAAGTAATTTTGTTTCTTTAACTTTTAAAAAAATATTAATTGTTTCTTTTATAACAAATTTTCGCTTTTATTCATTTTATCTATTTATTTATTTATCTTTGGTCTCCTTTCTTAAAAATTACAAATAGTACAAATCATTGAAATAAAATACATGGGCAGAGTTCATAATTGTAAATCGTTTTTAAAAAGAATTATTTTACTAATTTTTTTAATTGTTTTGATTAATTAGCAATATTTTTAATGTTTTTTTAACTTTGATAAACATAAAATATGTTTGAGACAAAACACATCAAAATATAACAGAAAAATTCTTATAAATGCATATAAATAATTAAAATTAAAACAAAATAACCCAATACAAGCCTATACTATAAGAAATAACAAACCCCAAATCAGCCAGACGTGACAACAAAACAAACGTTGACAACAAAATGCCACAAATTTTGCCCCAAGATGGTCTAAAAGCCGAAACTAGTCGTGATATAAATAAAATATAATACTAAGGGGGAGTTAGGACAAGAGTACCTTAATATATTGTCGATTAACCTAAATAGAAATGAATTCATCTAGCGTACTCTTTACCTTACTCAACATATTTTATGTTAACCCCGGGTATTCTTTACCAATCTCTTACATTGACCTAGCGCATTCCTGATTTACCCCCAATAAACTGCTTATTTAACCTTAAACAATTTTACGACAATTTTTATATCCCGGCGCATGCACCATAAATGTTGTTTGGAAATAATGTGTTAATAAAATTTACTTTAAAGTAATTGCCATATTATAGATAAAATTAAAATGGCAACAGTTTATATTTACCAATCATGAAATATGGTTACAATTACTGATTCTAAAAAATTAAATAAACTCATTTTTTTAATTGATTTAAAAATTTAAAAGGTACTCCTTTTTATAATTTACAATTATTAAAATTTCTATTAAATCAACATATTCATTATGTCATTATAGAACAATTATTATTATGAGGCTAAGAATATAGTGTATGTAGTGAAAATTGAAATTAAGAAAAGAAGCTTTTAAGCATAATTGCTATAAATAATTTAATACGATTTAGACTATTCAGGATCACCATCACACCTTAATAGTAGCGAACACACTTTTCCATTCGGTACGTTTTAATTAGAAATTAAACTTTAATGGATGCAAATTGAGACGTAATGAGTTGTCGAATCGTAAACTGCATTCGAACGGATTCAATCCATCCGTGCTTATCTAAAGTGTTTCGCTATTGTTTCTCATAATTATCGCCAGTAATAAACACAAGTTATTTTAGTTAATACGAGCACATATTTAACGCGTGATGAATATTCCGTTCGCGGGATTAATTCGGAATAAATTTGATATTTTGAGGCCAAGGACTGGGCGGGGTGTGGGGGCGTTCCTGCGTCACATTATTTTATTTTTCGTTTGTATACACATCCACTCGTATACGTGTGTAATAATACACAACACTAAAATTATGCATGCATTCAGCTTTTTTTTCTGCCTCTGTGTGTGTGTATACTATGCCGAAATAAGGGTTAATAAATCTTGTTTAGGGTATGCGTGACCGCACTCCGGGCGGAACACGTAAAAAATTGTAGTGGTCAGAGGGCCACTAATATTCTTTTCACGGACTTGATTTCTAAATGAGAAATTGCGGCCGTTTATTTGAACTGTATACATTTATTTCAATGTTTTCAGCGCCGACATGAGGGGTGGGGGGAAACTCGGGGATATAATAACGGCCCATTAGGGGTGGTAATTATTATTAAACTGCGACTGTTAAGAAATAAAAACGGGCGGGCGCGTATATAAAGTATAAGTGGGATTAATTAGTTTTTCGTTATCTTTCCTGCGGACTGGCGTTTAATCGTGAATTTGTTTTTATTTACTCGGGGATTATTCGTAAATATTATATTTTGATAATTTTTTTATGAATTTATTAAAAACACTGCCACCTACCCCGGCCTTACAGATCAGCTCCCGGTTATTTATATAAAGTCCTTTTCCAATAATGGTCCATAATTAGAAGGCAATAAAAGGAGCCAGGCTAAATTTACATTTGTTGGAGAGTTTAGACATAGGTATGTTTTATTTGTTTTTATATATCAAGGGCGCTATCAACCATTCTTTAATAAATGAGCCTAAATATTTGGTTACAAAATATTTGCAAAATGTTGAAATAAAAAAGCAAAATATGAGTGATACAATGATAGTTTTTAATGACAAAATTTGACAGGTACAACATATAGGTAAGATAATTAAAACACTTTAACTTTGTTTTACCACAAAAAATATTTATTGCTGTGACTATAGTTTCGAACATTCACTGTTCATTATCAAACATAAAGTACTTAAAAATAAATTAACAGGTGTTATTTATATGCCTTCGAAAAGAGGAGAGTACATCAGGTCAGTCTGGTCATTAAGAAGGGAAAAACCGGGATTAATTTTGGCTTTATGAATTTCTAGCGCTTCCAGTAAATCCATTTTACGGCCTTTATCCGTAAAGTGGATTACTGAAAGTACATCCTTGCCGAAAGTGTGATTATTTTCTATTAAATGATTAGCAAAAGTTGAGTTGTTATGTTTTAATCGAAATGCTCGTTCGTGTTCTTTTAGTCGTGTTTCAAAATTACGACCAGACTGACCGATGTAAATTCCTTTACATGATTCGCAAGTTAATCTATAAATGCCGGATTTTTTCATAATGTCTATTTTAGTTTTAGGGTTAAAAATTATGTTTGAAATTTTATTATTACATTTAAATGCTACTTTTACGTTACATTTTTCCAATATATTTTTGATCTTGAGGCTAATCATTCCAAAATACGTTAAACATTGAAACCGCTTATTGTCTTCTGAATTTTGTGGTGTATATATATATTTTTGAACTTGTTTCAATTTGTGTTTTTTTAATAATTGATCAATTAAAGTAGCCGAGTAACCATTGTTTTCGGCCATTTGTTTTATAATTCTCATTTCTTTGAGAAATGATTCGGGGCTTAAAGGTAACTTGAGAGCTCTATTAATTAAGAAATTAAATGATGCTATTTTATGTTTAAAGGGATGTCGGGAATTATTAGGAATTATAGTGTCAGTAAAGGTAGGTTTTCTAAAGATGTCGAATTTAAGAGTATTATTAAGTTTAGAGAAAAAAAAAAAAAAAAAAAAAAAAATAATAATAATAATCTCATAATTACAAAAGCGGATAAAGGTAACTCGACAGTAATATTAAATAGAATAGACTACGAACAAAAAATTCAAGATTTTATTAATTCCTCAAATGTACTTGAAATTAAAAAGGACCCCACTTTCAATTTACAAACAAAATTAAAATCCCTCATTACAATAGATAATCCATTATTCCCCAAGCAAAACAAATCACATCTTCTTCCTATGAACCCCACAGCTCCTAGACTATACGGCTTCATTAAGATCCATAAAGAAAACCAACCAATTCGCCCTGTAGTTTCCTATTCCAACACACCTGCCAAAACTCTATCTTTTGAATTAGCTTCCATCTTTAAATCTCTCACCAATTTTTCAGACCCCCATTCTATTAAAAACACATCTGAACTAATTACTAACCTCAATAATAACACACTTGACCCTAATTCTAAACTAGTATCCTTCGACGTAGCTAATATGTTTGCTAACATTCCCCCTAAAGATTGTATAGAATTAATTATTCAACACCTTGATAAAAATAACGTTAATCCCACAGTCAAAATAGAATTTTTAAATATTTTAGAAACCATACTAACACACAATTACTTTTCCTTTAACAATAAATTTTACTTACAAAAAGAAGGCCTAGCAATGGGCTCACCCCTTAGTCCCCTATTAGCAGAAATCTTTATGGAACACTTAACTAATATTATCCTCAATTCCCCGTTAGGTAAAAAACACATAAGGTGGTGGTATAGATATGTAGATGATATATTAGCATGCTTCGTAGGTACTGATAGACAAATTTCCAATTTCCTTAATTTTCTCAACTCTCTGCATCCATCAATTAACTTTACTGTAGAAACAGAAACTAACAACACCATTAATTTTTTAGATCTATCCATCTCTAAACTTAATAATACTCTTAAATTCGACATCTTTAGAAAACCTACCTTTACTGACACTATAATTCCTAATAATTCCCGACATCCCTTTAAACATAAAATAGCATCATTTAATTTCTTAATTAATAGAGCTCTCAAGTTACCTTTAAGCCCCGAATCATTTCTCAAAGAAATGAGAATTATAAAACAAATGGCCGAAAACAATGGTTACTCGGCTACTTTAATTGATCAATTATTAAAAAAACACAAATTGAAACAAGTTCAAAAATATATATATACACCACAAAATTCAGAAGACAATAAGCGGTTTCAATGTTTAACGTATTTTGGAATGATTAGCCTCAAGATCAAAAATATATTGGAAAAATGTAACGTAAAAGTAGCATTTAAATGTAATAATAAAATTTCAAACATAATTTTTAACCCTAAAACTAAAATAGACATTATGAAAAAATCCGGCATTTATAGATTAACTTGCGAATCATGTAAAGGAATTTACATCGGTCAGTCTGGTCGTAATTTTGAAACACGACTAAAAGAACACGAACGAGCATTTCGATTAAAACATAACAACTCAACTTTTGCTAATCATTTAATAGAAAATAATCACACTTTCGGCAAGGATGTACTTTCAGTAATCCACTTTACGGATAAAGGCCGTAAAATGGATTTACTGGAAGCGCTAGAAATTCATAAAGCCAAAATTAATCCCGGTTTTTCCCTTCTTAATGACCAGACTGACCTGATGTACTCTCCTCTTTTCGAAGGCATATAAATAACACCTGTTAATTTATTTTTAAGTACTTTATGTTTGATAATGAACAGTGAATGTTCGAAACTATAGTCACAGCAATAAATATTTTTTGTGGTAAAACAAAGTTAAAGTGTTTTAATTATCTTATTAAAATGTACCACCAAGTTAACGCCGACAACATTCAAGAATTAATATAGGTAAGATATTATAAAAGATACTTTTAGACAATGAAGAACAAACAATAATAAATACGGATAATTTTTTTTACAAAAATGCACAAGCATTTGATTCCTAGATTCCCGAGTACTATTTTTTTTTTATTTACTTAACCAATTAATAAAAGCGCATATCAACTAAGATAACAAATCGCGCGCTTATGACGAACAACCACTACCACACTGTATGTAATTAGCCTGTCTGTTCCGTATCGTCTTTAACAAATGACTGACGATAAATTTCCACGCACGATAGGATCTCCGCACGTTCTGCAAGCTGAATATTTGGTGAATATTTTTTTTGCATCGTTACCGCGGATCCGCACCCATAAATAAGCACCATTTACATATCCCTCCCCGTTCTATCTCCCTCCAACACAAACACTCAGACGAGACGGCAAGCGAGGAGACATTGTAATATTCTCGGGGCTACATATGTTGCTCAATTAGTGGGGAGAGGGTGATAATTAAATTTATAGGCGCGCGGAAAGTAACTAATCCCGACAGACGAACGACTCCTCCCGTATGAATAATTAATTTCCGCTCGTATTTTACGGCCGAGGAGTTAATGAATCGTTACATTGATGGATTTTCCTAATAAATTAAAATCATCATTGAATGGATTTAAATAAAAATCGTGGCAAAGGGAGAATTTTTATTAAAAAATTATATTTTTTTTAATATATATACTCCTGTGTACGCGGTTAAATGCAGCCTTCATTTATCCTTTCCCCCCTTCGAACAACAACAACAACAACAACAAAGACTTATGCGAGGAGACGACATCAGGACGCAAACGAGCATAAAATTTTCAGTGAAGAGAATCGTTCCCCCCTTTTCAAAGGACTCTCTCCCTTTTACGATCCACGGCACGGCAAGTTTCAATTTAATTGACCTACATAATTCACATTGTTTGTTACCTTCGGTATTAAATTTAAAATTGGAGAATGGCTGCGGCACACACGCTAAGATGTTTACTGGGTGTAATTTATTTTAAATAAAATAAAAAGCTTTTTCGTTTAGTATAAAAATTGTTAATATAATTGATAAATTTAACACAGGCTTATAAGTATGAATTGAACTGAAAAAAATGAGAAAGAAACTTAATAGTGTTTTTAGAGGCCAATAACAATGTAATGAATAATATTTCCTTTTATGTTTTGTCAATTGGAGGTCTTAAGAGCTTTGTTGCGCTTATCCATTGATGGATAGCCATGGTCGTTTTCTGGGCCACGGTAATTATGTCGGCTATATTTCTGTTCCTGACGATAACCAGGATATCGTCGTATATTTTCAGGACTCTGTCGTAGGTGATGTTCCATACTAGCGACCCGAGAGCTAAGCCCTGTGGAATACCACACATTGTTGGCCTTGTGACATTTCGGCGCTCTTCGCCCGAGAACTTTAATTCACAGCTCTGGAGGTTTTCGGAGATGATGACCTTCAGGTATTCTGGGGCGCCAATTGTCAAAAGGATGAACATTATTGCTGATCAAGTGATGAAGTTGAAGGTATTTTGCACGTTTAGCTAGATTGCTAAATAATGCCTTCTCTTCCGTGGTAGCCCCTAGTTAGCTTTTCCTTGAACCAGCGGACTTCGAGAAGGAAATCAATAACCTACCGTGCCACTGAGACTGAGTGCCACTCCTCTAGCATCCATCCACGCGTTGAGCCTATCCTTCAACAGCCTCTTCAGAAGCTTGCTTTTGGCATCTGTATCCCGGAGTAGAGAGCGATTTGCCACCTTTGGCAAGCAAAGTTGTTGTTAATGATGTTCAAGGATTTCAACACATTATTTAAACATAAATTTAAATATATATGTCCCACTACATTACACTGACATTCATAATATTAAATAATATCACTAACAATTTGCCCCAATTTGCCTTTGAATTAAATGAATTAAACATTTCCAAAAACTTTCCATTAGCCAATCCTACATTCAATAAACCGAGGAACATAGACATGCTCATAGGTGCGAATATATTTTGGGATCTTATATACCAGTGTCAAGTTAGGTTGGGAAAATACAATCCTATATTACAAAAAACTAAGTTGGGGTTAATTCTTTCAGATATTATTTTAAAATATAATGAGATAACGTCAAGGAACAAATTGCAAGGCTTTGGTCCCAGAAGAAATGTAAATTGCAAACAATATTTATAAGGAACCAAAAGGTAAACAAAAAAATGAGATAACTGTCACAAGAAATTTTTTAAAAAAACATTTAAAAATTCAATAAATAAAACATATCAAAAAACGTAAATATTGGCCACGATTTCCACAAAAAAGACAAATGACATTGTTTTGAAAACAATGCAAATTATCGAGGAAAACAATTGACATTCCGAAAAAAGTGCCAAAAACGAACGAAATTTATTTAAAAATTATACATTTAAAGTTAGTAGAGATTTGAAAACAACGCAAATTATTGAGGAAAACTATTGACATTCCGAAAAATGTGTCAAAAACGAAAGAAATTTATTTAAAAAATATACATTGAAAATTCAACCCTACACTCGTAACGGGTAGAAGGGTGTATACATTAAAAATACCTAAAAACAATAGATAATTGTAGAAAAACGTTGATATTAAAAGGAAAAGAACAACATTTAACAATTTGTCCAAAGAAACCATTGACAGTTATGAAAATCAGTAGAGATTTGGAAAGGACAAGTTTGCAAATTGACGAAACAAATAGGCATAATTGACGATTGCCAAAACCCATTTTTTTTACTAAAAAGCATTTGTAAGACAATTGTCAAAAAGCACTAGAAAACTGTTTGAAAAAAATAACTGAGAATTGTGAATTTCTTATAAAAACATTTGAAAATTCAATAAAAAACCAATGAATAATTATCAAAAACGTGCCTTAATATTAGTAAAAAACATTTGAAGGGTTGCCTACACAAAAGAAACAAACGACAGTTGCACTAATCAGTAGTTTTGAAAAAATGCAAATTACCGACAAAAAAAATTGAAATTCCAAAAAAAGTGCCAAAAACAATAGAAGTATATTGTCAAAAAAATTGTTAATATGAAAATTTAAAAAAAAAACAATGGATGTAAAGAGACATTGAAATTAGAAAAAGAGCATTTAATGGTTTGGGCCAAAATTATTTATAGTTGTCAAAATCAATAAAGATTTGAAAAATTGCATATTACAGGAAAACTTTGAAATTTTAAAAACGTAAATTGGTTGATTGAGTTAGGTGAAGATCAATTGAATTACTAAATGTACATTTTTTCTTAATCCATGGATAATGGTCACTCTGTGTCCGAAATGTACATTTGGGAATCCAAATAAAATTGTGAAGAAAGTTTATTAGTGCGTTTATTCGTCAAATTTTAAAAAAGTGTCTAAAATTTATTTCAAAAAGAAAAACATTTGGAAATTCTTTAATTCAATGAATAATTATCAAACACGTACAGGTTAGCGAAAACATTTGACAGTTTCCTCAAAAGAAACAATTGATAGTTGTCAAAATTAGTAGAAGTTTGGAAAAAACAATTGCAAACTAAGGAAACCAACAAAATATTATAGAAGTTCCACAAAAAATATCAAAAACAATTGAAATTAATTTTAAAAAAACATTTGAAAATTGAATTAAAAAAAGTAATAATGCATAATTACTAATAAAACACGATTTGATTTCCTTTCTTCACTAATTTATTTAAAATTAGTGAAGAAAGGAAATCAAATCGTGTTTTATTAGTGATCATTACTTCACATAACTCAAAACAAATAGTGAATATAATGCATAATTAATTGACAAAAAATCGTGAAGATTGGTAAAAAGACATTTGACAGTGTGCACAATATTTGAAAGTTTATACTAAAAAAATAAATTACAGTTACAAAATTAGTAGAGGATTGTAAAAAAAACAATTGCAAATTACCAAAATTAAACATTATAAAAGTTCCGAAAAAAAAAATGTCAAAAACGATTTGCGTCATTAGAAAAAAGATTTACTAAAGATACATGTGTCGCCAAACAGTATATTGATTTTGTGAAACAATATGAAGATTTGGGTCATACGTTACCTTGTAAGGAAATATTCCCAATACCAAATGTGACATTTTATTTGTCTCATCATCCCATCACTAAGGAGACTAGTGCCAAAAGAAAGTTAAGAGTTGTCTTTGGTGGTTCGGTAAAGTCCGGTGACAATTTATCATCAAATAATAGTAAATTATTATCACTAAATCCGGTGTTGGATGATTTTATAATTTTAAGGGTAAAGGAACGTTTTGAAAGAGCAAACGTCAGTGAAAATCGCAAGCACCCAATAAATTTATCATCAAAATACTCACTTTCTAAATTAATAATTAACATGAGCATATAAGAAATTTACATTGTAGTCCACAAGCGCTACTGCATGCGTTAAAAACAAAATATTGGATGATTTCTGGAATGAATGCATGTAAAAAATGTGTGCAAAGCCAAGGTCATTTTCGCCATTAACGGGCAACTTGCCATCAACAAGAGTCAACATCGCGCCACCATTATATAATTGTGGTGTAGATTATGCTGGACCATTCTTCATTAAATCTAAAATATCGAGAAAAACGATATTTTATACGGCCTACACCTGCTTATTTATTTGCTTCCAAAGCTATTCACTTAGAACTAGTTTCAAAAAATTATGCAAGTTTTTATCAACTTAACAAGTACAAAGCGAACTTATCAAACCCAAAACATTTATTTTCACAATTAATTCCCCAAAGATCATCTCATTTACGAAGTTTATGGGAAGCGGGTATCAAGTCGGTCAAAATACAATTACACATAATCATAGGTAATGCGAAATTAAACTCTAAGGAATTTTATACAATCTTAATTCCCATCCGTTATATACTTTGTCCAATGATACGGAAGTCTTGAACACACACTTTCTAGTTGGACAACCAATTATCATACTGCCTGATCCAAGCGTTCTTGACATTCAAACCAACAGATTATCATGCTTCCAATTGGTACTCAACATTTCTGGAAACGATAGTCTCAAGAATATTTGTCACATCTCCAGGCAAAAAACAAATGGAAGAAGCAGCCATTTCAGAATATTTCAGAGAGATGCATAGTAATGTTGTAGGATGACAACTTACCCTCATACCAGTGGAGTCTAGGCCGAGTGATGAGCACTCACTCAGGTAAAGACAATACAACACGTGTTGTCTCTGATCTCAACTAGTGGAGAATTACATCGTCATAACAAACCATGACCAATATACTATTACTCTTACCTCATTCTATTTTTCAATATTAATTTCAAATCTATAGAACTGTTAATACTAAAAATATTTGAAAGCAATAACAAATAAATTCATATTTTTATTCAGAATAATTGGTGGTTTTCTAACCTATCATTCAATCAATTATTCGTGAATTAAATAATTAATACAATAGAATTTACATAAATTTTTTAATAGGTAATTTTTTTAATAATCCAAAGATTGATGGGTTGGTTATAGGCCATCCACCCACTCTACAAATGCTTAGTAATTACAATCACTTATACTATTTTGATTTCTACAAAAAAAATTAAGCAGAGTTATTGTTGGTGATTTTCAGGAATTTCAACACAGTGTTTGGACTTAAGTTGAAATATATATGTAGGGTGGGTGGGTGGCCACTATCCTACCCTCCAACTATTATAACATAAAACTAGGGTTTCTCATATAAAAATTACATGATATAAGATATAATAAATAATTTATATATATATTCTTCGTACAGAAAAACATTCTGGAATGTTTACTTGATCTTGTAGAATTTCTATTTGAGAAATCGTGTTTTTATGACGTATTAATTGGAGAGTGGGATAGTGGCCACCCACCCACCCTACATATTTATTTAAACTGCAACTGAAACACTGCTTTAAATTTATTGAACATCATCAGCAGTAACTTTGCTTGTATATAAGAAAATCTCAACAGCAAGAATGATGAAAGTGATTATGTAAATGTAGGGTGGGCGGGTATCCTCTAAACCACCCTCTAATTATTCAAATATGCTTACCTGTTCAATATATATATATTATTGCATTTATCTAATTCTCTCTTTAAATATTAATTTCAAATCTCTAGAACTGTTATTACTATAAATATAAAAAGCAATAACAAATTAATGTTTCACTTAATAAAACACTGACGTAATGTAAGGTTTAAATTCGTTTTATTGTTCTACAACAATTGTTTCGCCAGTGGCTTCATCAGGTAGATGACAAATATTGTTTTACAATTTACAGTCATTGCTTATATATACAACTAGGCGAACAAAATAGGGTGGGGGTAGAGGTCAAAACAAGTTACAATTTTGACTTTCTTAATAAAAATATATGTATAATAATAATTAATAATTAATAGAATTAAATAAATATATTATTATTCAATGTTTAATAAAGATGAGTTGTTGACTTCTAGTTGATCATTTAACAGAATACCGCGTTTATTTTATTTATTTATTTACACTGATTCTAATAAATTGAGTTTGAAGCCTTTATTATGTCTGTGTAATATTTTGAAGTTTTCATTAAATGAATGTCCGTATTCTGTTAAATGATCAGCGCAGGTTGAGTTGGATTTTCCTTGAATGAAACAATTTTTATGTTCTTTTATTCGTTGCTCGAAACTTCTGTCAGTTTGACCAACGTACACTTTTGATATATATAAAAGATATACCCCTGATTCTTAATTTTTATTTGTTTTTTCTTTTGAATTATTTATAAATTTTGATAGGGAGTTATTAGTTATAAAGGATATGGTAATATTAAGGTTTTTTAGGATTTTTGCAATATCTTCTGTTGATTTTTCTAGGTAAACTATTGATGCATAAGGATTCTGAGGTTTAAGGTTTATTTTGAGGTTGGGGAAATATTATTTTTGTTTTTTTCTCTTGAATGTTTCTTATGATGCTTGATTTTAGTTGGCATTTATTCTCCAAGGTGTTGTTGTTTGTTCAGATAAGGGCTATTTCTGCATCGAATGCTAATTTTTGGGCATCCGATTTTATGGTAGTTACTTTTAAATTATATTTAAAACCTTTTTTTTCAAAATTGTGAAACAAACCAAGTGTAATTTAATTTGAACCTTCATTAGTAATAGTTCAAAATGTTTCACCAAGTGATAAATGAGAAAGTGATTCAAGAAACTTTTGACAATAATTTTGTTTTGCTTTCATTGAATGGTGTAGAAGTTAAGTTAATGAATCTATCGTAAAACGTTGGTGTCCTTGTTTCGTGATTTATGGGTGGAGTGGGCTGGGTTTTATTTTCGATGAGCCGTTTGATCTTTTGTTTCTTTGTTAGGTACTTTTTACGGATGATTGGGTTAATTCGTTGTTTAATGGATTCATATAGAAAATCGAATTCTACGTTATGTAGTTTATATTACAATTCGGAGTGGAGTGCCTTAATGTAAGATGAGAATATATCTCTAGTGGCTAGCATCTTCTTGAAGTCTTCACGTAACCATGTTCTTTCAGCACACTGAACAGCTTTTCTTGCAGCTCTTGATTTGCTGTTAACGCAGATAGAGATGTACTTAAATAGAAACCAGATATTTTGTTCACAAGTCCTGTACTTTAACTGTAGTTTGTAAAACTACTAAGCCTGTTCGCCATCACTGGCCGATTTAAAATATTGAATTGATGAAGCAGTTACTTGTTGAAACTCCATATTATCACTTAATAAAATACTGACGTAATGTAAGGATTCAAATCGTTTTATTGTTGTAGAACAATAACAATAATTGGTGGGTTGGTTATAGGCCACCCACCCACTCTACAAATACATTGTAAGTACAATCACTCAAACCGTTTTAATTTCTACAAAAATAAAGCAGAATTGTTGTTGATGATGTTCAGGAATTTCAAGACGATGTTTGAACTTAAGTTTAAATGTATATGTAGGGTGGGTGGGTGTCCACTATCCTACCTTTTCTAATATACATAGGATGAATCCCATTAATAAAGTTATTATTAAAATATCTTTGGTTTTTTGTCAAAAGATTTATCCCTTGGAAGATTTCAGTTTTTTTTTTATTTTTATTTTTTTTTTTCAAATATTTGAAGAATTTTTTCGTCTAAATTTTCTATTTTATTTCTGTTGGGACAAATTGTTTAGAGAAAATTTACTTGTTTTGTCAAAAATTTCAATTCTTTAGAGTATTTTTTTAAATTTCGACATGTTTATGTTTTCAGCTATTTATTTTTTCTTGGTATTTTTCAATTGTTTTAAATTGTCATAAATTTTATTTTATTGTCAAATTGCTTAGAGCAAATTTCATGTTTTTGTCAATTGACTTTTTTTTCATTTTTCTTAACAGATAAAAAAAGACATTTTTTTAATTATCTGAGGAAATTTTAAAACTGGTTCTTGGTTGATTTACTCTTTCTTTTGTCAAAAACTTTATGCATTCTTTCATTTAAGAAGATAAAATTAAAGTCAAAAAATTTTAAAAGTTTTGTAAACTAGAAAATTTAAAAAACATTTTAAAATTGCATTTTTTTTTCTTAGTATATTTCAATAGTTTTTTCTGTTAAAATTCACTTCAATTGCTTGAACCACATTTCTTACAATTATTAGCTTTTTTATTTCTTAGAACCACTTTTTTTAAAAACTTCTAGTCAAATCTTTCAATTGTTTAAATTAAATTAATCATTTTTTTCCAAAAATGTCAATTGTCTGAAGGAACTTTAATACTGTTCTTTTGTAAAAATACTTTAGATTGTTTATAGCTTTTTTATAAACTGTTTTAAATGGTCCTGACTGTTATTTCTTTATACATATATCAGTTGTTTTTTATTTTCTTCAAATCTTTCTTGGAAAATTACAATTTTTTAAATTAATAAATTCAATTATTTAAAGCAATTTTCATTTTTTAAACTTATTTTTGTAACAAATTATTTTAAACAAAGTTTTCAACTGTTTTATTTTTTGATATAATTTTTATTTTTGATTTTAGTTGTTTTCAAATTCAAATTTCAATTGTTTAAAGCCAATTTTGATTTAAGGTATTAACTGTATTATTTTGGAACATTTAAATTGTTTTTATTTTGTCAAATATTCGAATGGTTTAAAGCAAATATTACATGTTTTTGTTTAAATTGTCGACATTATTTTATCAGTGTTTTTTTTTATGTTTTCAAGTTTAATATAACACTAAAACAATTGATTTGTGACAGCTGAATATAAAATAAAACGCGGTAAAACGCAAAGTGATGTAACTAAAATGCATCAAAGGGATTAAAAATTAGTAAAAAATTAACTACCCCCGGAATTAAGTTCAAAATTACAAAAAACTATTTAGAATGAATGTGGCTTTAATATAAAACTAAAACAATTGATATTCGACTGTTAAAAACAAAATAAAACGAGGTTAAACGCAAAGTGATGAAACAAAAATTGCATCGGAGGGTTTGAAAATTTGTAAAAAATTAACCACCCCATGAATTAACTTCAAAATTACAAAATCTATTTAAAATTAATGTAGCTTTAATATAAAACTAAAACAATTGATTTATGACTGCTGAAAATAAAATAAAACGCGGTAAAACACAAAGTGATGTGACGAAAAATGCATCAATGGGATTGAAAATTTGTAAAAAATTAACCACCTCCGGAATTAACTTCAAAATTACAAAAATCTATTTAGAAAGAATGTAGCTTTAATATAAAACTAAAACAATTGATATTCGACTGTTAAAAACAAAATAAAATGAGGTTAAACGTAAAGTGATGAAACAAAAATTGCATCGGAGGGTTTGAACATTTGTAAAAAATTAACCATCCCATGAATTAACTTTAAAATCACAAACTCTATTCAAAATTAATGTAGTCTTAATATAACACTAAAACAATTGATTTGTGACTGCTGAAAATAAAATAAAACGCGGTAAAACACAAAGTGATGTGACTAAAATGCATCAAAGGAATTGAAAATTAGTAAAAAATTAACTACCCCCGGAATTAACTTTAAAATTACAAAAATCGACTTAAAATGAATGTAGCTTTAATATAAAACTAAAACAATTGATATTCGACTATTAAAAACAAAATAAAACTAGGTTAAACGCAAAGTGATGAAACAAAAATTGCATCGGAGGGTTTGAAAGTTTGTAAAAAATTAACCACACCATGAATTAACTTCAAAATCACAAACTCTATTTAAAATTAATGTAGTTTTGATATAACACTAAAACAATTGATTTGTGACTGCTGAAATTAAAATAAAACGCGGGAAAACACAAAGTGATGTGACTAAAATGCATCAAAGGGATTGAAAATTAGTAAAAAATTAACCACCCCCGGAATTAAATTCAAAATTACAAAAATCTACTTAAAATGAATGTAGCTTTAATATAAAACTAAAACAATTGATATTTGACTGTTAAAAACAAAATAAAACGAGGTTAAACGCAAAGTGATGAAATAAAAATTGCATCGGAGGGTTTGAAAATTTGTAAATAATTAACCATACCATGAATTAACTTCAAAATCACAAAATCTATTAAAAATTAATGTAGTTTTGATATAACACTAAAACAATTGATTTGTGACTGCTGAAAATAAAATAAAACGCGGTAAAACACAAAATGATGTGACGAAAAATGCATCAAAGGGATTGAAAATTTGTAAAAAATTAACCACCCCCGGAATGAATTAACTTCAAAATTACAAAAATCTACTTAAACTTAATGTAGCTTTAATATATAACTAAAACAATTGATTTTCGACTGTTAAAAACAAAATAAAACGAGGTTAAACGGAAAGTAATGAAACAAAAATTGCATCGGAGGGTTTGAAAATTTGTAAAAAATTAACCACCTCAGGAATTAACTTCAAAATCACAAAATCTATTTAAAATTAATGTAGTTTTAATATAACACTAAAACAATTGATTTGTAACTGCTGAAAATAAAATAAAACGCGGTAAAACACAAAGTGATGTGACGAAAAATGCATCAAAGGGATTGAAATTTTGTAAAAAATTAACCACCCCCGGAATTAACTTCAAAATTACAAAAATGTATGTAAAATGAATGTAGCTTTAATATAAATCTAAAACAATTGATATTCGATCGTTAAAAACAAAATAAAACGAGGTTAAACGTAAAGTGATGAAACAAAAATTGCATCGGAGGGTTTGAAAATTTGTAAAAAATTAACCACCTCATGAATTAACTTCAAAATCACAAAATCTATTTAAAATTAATTTAGTTTTAATATAACACTAAAACAATTGATTTGTGACAGATGAAAATAAAATCAAACGCGGTAAAACACAAAGTGATGTGACTAAAATGCATCAAAGGGATTGAAAATTTGTAAAAAATTAACCACCCCCGGAATTAACTTCAAAATTACAAAAATCTATTTAAAATGAATGTAGCTTTAATATAAAACTAAAACAATTGATATTCGACTGTTAAAAACAAAATAAAACGAGGTTAAACGCAAAGTGATGAAACAAAAATTGCATCGGAGGGTTTGAAAATTTGTAAAAAATTAACCACTACATGAATTAACTTCAAAATCACAAAATCTATTAAAAATTAATGTAGTTTTAATATAACACTAAAACAATTGATTTGTGACGGCTAAAATTAAAATAAAACGCGGTAAAACACAAAGTGATGTGACTAAAATGCATCAAAGGGATTGAAAATGTGTAAAAAATTAACCACCCCCGGAATTAACTTCAAAATTACAAAAATCTACTTAAAATGAATATAGCTTTAATATAAAACTAAAACAATTGATATTCGACTGTTAAAAACAAAATAAAACGAGGTTAAACGCAAAGTGATGAAACAAAAATTGCATCGGAGGGTTTGAAAATTTGTAAAAAATTAACCACCGCAGGAATTAACTTCAAAATCACAAACTCTATTTAAAAGTAATGTAGTTTTAATATAACACTAAAACAATTGATTTGTGATAGCTGAAAACAAAATAAAACGCGGTAAAACACAAAGTAATGTGACGAAAAATGCATCAAAGGGATTGAAAATTTGTAAAAAATTAACCACCCCCCGGAATTAACTTCAAAATTACAAAAATCTACTTAAAATGAATGTAGCTTTAATATAAAACTAAAACAATTGATATTCGATTATTAAAAACAAAATTAAACGAGGTTAAACGTAAAGTAATGAAACAAAAATTGCTTCGGAGGGTTTGAAAATTTGTAAAAAATTAACCATCCCATGAATTAACTTCAAAATCACAAAATCTATTTAAAATTAATGTATTTTTAATATAACACTAAAACAATTGATTTGTGACAGGTGAAAATAAAATGAAACGCGGTAAAACACAAAGTGATGTGACTAAAATGCATCAACGGGATTGAAAATTTGTAAAAAAATAACCACCCCCGAAATTAACTTCAAAATTATAAAAATCTATGTAAAATGAATATAGCTTTAATATAAAACTAAAACAATTGATATTCGACTGTTAAAAACAAAATAAAACGAGGTTAAACGCAATGTGATGAAACAAAAATTGCATCGGAGGGTTTGAAAATTTGTAAAAAATAAACCACCCCATGAATTAACTTCAAAATCACAAAATCTATTTAAAATTAATGTAGTTTTAATATAACATTAAAAAAATTGATTTGTGAAAGCTGAAAATAAAATAAAACGCGGTAAAACACAAAGTGCTGTGACGAAAAATGCATCAAAGGGATTGAAAATTTGTAAAAAATTAACCACCCCCGGAATTAACTTTAAAATTACAAAAATCTACTTAAAGTGAATGTAGCTTTAATATAAAACTAAAACAATTGATATTCGATTATTAAAAACAAAATTAAACGAGGTTAAACGTAAAGTGATGAAACAAAAAATGCATCGGAGGGTTTGAAAATTCGTAAAAAATTAACCACCCCATGGATTAACTTCAAAATCACAAACTCTATTTAAAAGTAATGTAGTTTTAATATAACACTAAAAAAAATAATTTGTGACAGCTGAAAATAAAATAAAACACGGTAAATCACAAAGTGATGTGACTAAAATGCATCAACGGGATTGAAAATTTGTAAAAAAATAACCACCCCCGAAATTAACTTCAAAATTATAAAAATCTATGTAAAATGAATATAGCTTTAATATAAAACTAAAACAATTGATATTCGACTCTTAAAAACAAAATAAAACGAGGTTAAACGCAATGTGATGAAACAAAAATTGCATCGGAGGGTTTGATAATTTGTAAAAAATTAACCACCCCATGAATTAACTTCAAAATCACAAACTCTATTTAAAATTAATGTAGTTTTGATATAACACTAAAACAATTGATTTGTGACTGCTAAAAATAAAATAAAACGCGGTAAAACGCAAAGTGATGTGACTAAAATGCATCAAAGGGATTAATAATTAGTAAAAAATTAACTACCCCCGTAATTAACTTCAAAATTACAAAAAACTATTTAGAATGAATGTAGCTTTAATATAAAACTAAAACAATTGATATTCGACTGTTAGAAACAAAATTAAACGAGGTTAAACACAAAGTGATGAAACAAAAATTGCATCGGAGGGTTTGAAAATTTGTAAAAAATTAACCACTCCATGAATTAACTTCAAAATCACAAAATCTATTTAAAATTAATGTGGTTTTAATATAACACTAAAACAATTGATTTGTGACAGCTGAAAATAAAATAAAACGCGGTAAAACACAAAGTGATGTGACTAAAATGCATCAAAGGGATTGAAAATTAGTAAAAAATTAACCACCCCCAGAATTAACTTCAAAATTACAAAAATCTATTAAAAATGAATGTAGCTTTAATATAAAACTAAAACAATTGATACTCGACTGTTAAAAACAAAATAAAACGAGGTTAAACGCAAAGTGATGAAGCAAAAATTGCATCGGAGGGTTTGAAAATTTGTAAAAAAATTAACCACCTCAGGAATTAACTTCAAAATCACAAAATCTGTTTAAAATTAATGTAGTTTTAATATAACACTAAAACAATTGATTTGTGACGGCTAAAATTAAAATAAAACGCGGTAAAACACAAAGTGATGTGACTAAAATGCATCAAAGGAATTGAAAATTGGTAAAAAATTAACCACCCCCGGAATTAACTTCAAAATTACAAAAATCTATTTAAAATGAATGTAGCTTTAATATAAAACTAAAACAATTGATATTCGACGGTTAAAAACAAAATAAAACGAGGTTAAACGCAAAGTTATGAAACAAAAATTGCATCGGAGGGTTTAAAAATTTGTAAAAAATTAACCACCTCAGGAATTAATTTCAAAATCACAAAATCTATTTAAAATTAATGTAGTTTTAATATAACACTAAAGCAATTGATTTGTGACAGCTGAAAACAAAATAAAACGCGGTAAAACACAAAGTGATGTTACGAAAAATGCATCAAAGGGATTGAAAATTTGTAAAAAATTAACCACCCCCGGAATTAACTTCAAAATTACAAAAATCTACTTAAAATGAATGTAGCTTTAATATAAAACTAAAACAATTGATATTCGATTATTAAAAACAAAATTAAACGAGGTTAAACGTAAAGTGATGAAACAAAAATTGCATCGGAGGGTTTGAAAATTTGTAAAAAATTAACCATCTCAGGAATTAACTTCAAAATCACAAACTCTATTTAAAATTAATGTAGTTTTGATATAACACTAAAACAGTTGATCTGTGACAGCTGAAAATAAAATAAAACGCGGTAAAACACAAAGTGATGTGACGAAAAATGCATCAAAGGGATTGAAAATTTGTAAAAAATTAACCACCCCCGGAATTAACTTCAAAATTACAAAAATCTATGTAAAATGAATGTAGCTTTAATATAAAACTAAAACAATTGATATTCGACTGTTAAAAACAAAATAAAACGAGGTTAAACGCAAAGTGATGAAACAAAAATTGCATCGGAGGGTTTGAAAATTTGTAAAAAAATAACCACCCTATGAATTAACTTCAAAATCACAAACTCTATTTAAAAGTAATGTAGTTTTAATATAACACTAAAACAATTGATTTGTGACTGCTGAAAATAAAATAAAACGCGGTAAAACACAAAGTGATGTGACTAAAATGCATCAAAGGGATTGAAAATTTGTAAAAAATTAACCACCCCTGGAATTAACTTCAAAATTACAAAAATCTATGTAAATGAATGTAGCTTTAATATAAAACTAAAACAATTGATATTCGATTGTTAAAAACAAAATAAAACGAGGTTAAACACAAAGTGATGAAACAAAAATTGCATCGGAGGGTTTGAAAATTTGTAAAAAATTAACCACTCCATGAATTAACTTAAAAATTACAAAATCTATTTAAAATTAATGTGGTTTTAATATAACATTAAAACAATTGATTTTTGACAGATGAAAACAAAATAAAACGCGGTAAAACACAAAGTGATGTTACGAAAAATGCATCAAAGGGATTGAAAATTTTTAAAAAATTAACCACCCCCGGAATTAACTTCGAAATTACAAAAATCTATGTAAAATGAATGTAGCTTTAATATAAAACTAAAACAGTTGATATTCGACTGTTAAAAACAAAATAAAACTAGGTTAAACGCAAAGTGATGAAACAAAAATTGGATCCAAGGGTTTGAAAATTTGTAAAAAATTAACCACCTCAGGAATTAACTTCAAAATCACAAAATCTATTTAAAATTAATGTAGTTTTCATATAACACTAAAACAATTGATTTGTGACTGCTAAAAATAAAATAAAACGCGGTAAAACACAAAGTGATGTGACGAAAAATGCATCAAAAGGATTGAAAATTTGTAAAAAATTAACCACCCCCGAAATTAACTTCAAAATTACAAAAATCTACTTAAAATTAATGTAGCTTTAATATAAAACTAAAACAATTGATATTCGATTGTTAAAAACAAAATAAAACGAGGTTAAACGTAAAGTGATGAAACAAAAATTGCATCGGAGGGTTTGAAAATTTGTAAAAAATAAACCATCCCCTGAATTAACTTCAAAATCACAAAATCTATTTAAAATTAATGTGGTTTTAATATAATACTAAAACAATTGATTTGTGACAGCTTAAAATAAAATAAAACGCGGTAAAACACAAAGTGATGTGACGAAAAATGCATCAAAGGGATTGAAAATTAGTAAAAAATTAACCACCCCCGAAATTAACTTCAAAATTACAAAAATCTACTTAAAATGAATGTAGCTTTAATATAAAACTAAAACAATTGATATTCGACTGTTAAAAACAAAATAAAACGAGGTTAAACGCAAAGAGATGAAACAAAAATTGCATCGGAGGGTTTGAAAATTTGTAAAAAATTAACCACCCCATGAATTAACTTCAAAATCACAAACTCTATTTAAAATTAATGTAGTTTTAATATAACACTAAAACAATTGATTTGTGACTGCTGAAAACAAAATAAAACGCGGTAAAACACAAAGTGATGTGACTAAAATGCATCAAAGGGATTGAAAATTTGTAAAAAATTAACCACCCCCGGAATTAACTTCAAAATTACAAAAATTTACTTAAAATGAATGTAGCTTTAATATAAAACTAAAACAATTGATATTCGACTGTTAAAAACAAAATAAAACGAGGTTAAACGCAAAGTGATGAAACAATAATTGCATCGGAGGGTTTGAAAATTTGTAAAAAATTAACCATCCCATGAATTAACTTCAAAATCACAAAATCTATTTAAAATTAATGTAGTTTTAATATAACACTTAAACAATTGATTTGTGACTGATGAAAATAAAATGAAACGCGGTAAAACACAAAGTGATGTGACGAATTGTGATTTTTCTTCAGATATTATAAATCCATTCTGTTAGTTTAATGACTATACTTCTGCATCGCTGTATGCATATATTCATATTCTTACAGGACGTATGTAGAGCAAAGCCATTTGTATATTGGAAGCAATGTATATATGAAGGGAAGATTGAGTGGGTATCAGCAGCATAAATATTAAAAAGTGACGGAGCAAGAACTGATCCTTGAGGGAGGTATAAGCAATACGCAGTCCGATTAAGTTCTTAAATATGTATACTTTCTTTTCCGGTATATAATGATACAATATTATAAGTTACTTTTTTGGGGATACCCAAATTTATCATTTTTTCTTCCAAAATGTTTAAAAGTACGAAATCGTATGCACAATTAATGTCCACAAAAAAACTTATGTGGTAATGATTTTTAGAAAAGGAGCATTGTATATTAGTTACCAAATCGTGCAAGGCATCAAGAGTGCCAAGACCACATCAGAAACCATATTGTCTAATTGGTAACTTGTTGTTATTTTCTAACCACCAATACAATCTTAATTTAATCTTTCTTTCAAAAATTTTTATTAGGCACGATAGCAGTGATATTAGTCTGTAAGAGTTGGGACTTGTTTTTTTAGACTCTTCAAAATGTTCATCCACCATTGATATGTTTCTACAGGGAGCTTGACTATATTATATTTTATTATATTTTGAGGGAGTTTTAAGCCTGCAAAAGTAACAATCATGGTTTCACGGGGTACATAATCGGTTTTGTCACCATTTTTAACTTTTCTTGATAACCTTTCATTCAAAACCTGCAAAGTTTTTTAAAGGTAATTTTCTTCTAATATTACAGTGATTGATGGGTTGGTTATAGGCTACCCACCCACTCTAAAATTTCATAGTAATTACAATCACATAAACTATTTTGCTTTCTACAAAATTAAAGCAGAGTTGATGTTGATGATGTTTAGGAATTTCAACACGGTGTTTGAACTTAAGTTTAACTGTATATGTAGGGTGGGTGGGTGGCCACTGTCCCACCCTCCAATTATTAAAACATAAAACTAGGGTTTCTCAAAGAAAAATTGCATCATATATGATATAATAAACGAATTATAAATCTTCTTTGTGCAGTAAAACATTCTGGAAAGTTTACTTGTTCTTGTAGAATTTCTATATGAGAAATCATGGTTTTATGACGTATTAATTGGAGGGTGGGATAGTGGCCACCCACCCACCCTACATATATACTTATACTTTAACTGAAACACTGGTTTAAATTTATTGAACATCATCAGCAACTTTGCTTTTATTTTAGAAAATATCAACAGCGGAAGTGACGAAAGTGATTATGTACATATAGGGTGAGTGGGTGTTCTCTAACCCACCCTCTAATAATTAAAAAATACCTATCTGTTCAATATACTTTTACTTTTATCTAATTCTCTCTGTTAACATTTAAGAAAATACGAATAGCGTACGGAATCACTCTCTCTGCGTAAAATTAATTTATATTTAAATATCAAACATCAACACAAAAAGAGGGAGAGGGTGCGGCGACAATAAGTCCGTACACAATCCGCCGTTGTGTATTCATTAAGGCCGCTCATTGTAATCGAGCCTCTGGATGATGATAATGCCGAAACGTTCCATCGGGATAACCCCTTTCACCGCGTTCGAAGTGCAGCCCAGCATTTCGGTTTTGTCCTAATAAAATTAATTAAAACTTTACACCGCCGAGGAGAGGGCCCTTATTTCGCGGGCGGCGTTTTGAAATATTATTACGCTTGCGAATGTAATTGTTTCGCGTCATTACAATCCTTTAAGTTATTAGAAAAGTTAGAAAATGCAAACAGGCCTATATTCAATTTGAACAACCCTAAAAAATTCGTACAAGAATTACTCATATGTTTATTTATTTTAACATAGTATTTCGTATTAAATTCAATTCAAACAATTAACACCGTTACATCAATGAGATGTACATGTCATTATTACAAGGTTTTTATATTAAATATAATCGTATCGCCCGGCGCAGCCACCATAATCGACACACATGTTTATTTTCCTTAAAGTTCAATAAAAATCTCTTGTAATACAGAATTAAACCGCAACATTATTTCTACTATTAAGTAATAAGGAAAACAATCTTTATATCAATTAATACTTTAAGTTAATGCCCTAATTTTCTTTTAAAACTCGTTTAATAATCACCGTGATAAAACTTTTGCGTAAAATTTTAATCTCGGCGCCGCAGAGGTAAACTTTTTTTTTTTTTGCACCTGCCTTATTTTTATTTTACGCGTCGCGATTAATTATTTAAACGGTCCTGTTTATTAACGACGAAGAGGGCGCTCCACCCCCTTCTTAATAAAACTTTTTGTTCGGGTATAAATGGCGCCGCGCCCGTTATCATCTATTAATGAATAAATTTAATTCTCGATATGACGTAATCAAAATGCAGATGGCTTTTTTAATTGCCAAAGTTGAGGCCGGATATCCGGTGTACAACTTCGCTCGGAGGCTCGGCATTATGTAAATAATTCGCGCGGGACGACCTCGGTACCTAATAGGCCGATTAAAATGTGTAATTTATGTCGGGAGATTAATGAAGAGATTATTATCTTTATTATTCTTATAATATTCCATTAGGCGAGTTCGGTTTCTTGAGTATTTTTTTTATTTTACTGATTGTGATAAAACACTTAAAAATTTATGAATTGTGTGTATAGGGTTTATTAAAAATTTATTAGTAAAATATTCGTGTTAAATCAAAAAATACGTTCGTAATTATTGAGTTATTATTTATTTATCAGAATTTGAATTATTTATTCGACTAGTTTATTATTTACAATTAATCATTAATTATAAACAATGGTGTTGTTGATTATCATAAATTATTTTCTATATATTGAATAATGGCGCCTCCACCAAAACTGCTAATACGGCCTATTGTGATTTTCACTTTTAGAAGCGGAGAGACGTCCACCCATTTGGAGAATACCGTCCTTATCGATGAAGAGGGCGAGATAGTGTGTTGTTAGGGTTGGCAGCTTCGATACCCCTCCAATTATTTTAACATAAAATAATGTTATACTATTTATACATTTAATTAATAAAAACAAATTTGTGAAGAAAGTGTTAATGTTTTCAATACAAAATTTACTGTATACACTGTTTACAAATTAAAATGATCACAATTACGACTGTTTTTCTTTTTAGAAATATTTAATTTTATAAAATAAATATTTACCGCATTATATACAAAATATACGTGGTAATTCAGGTTTGACCATAGTAAATTTTCCGATATTATCATTTATAAACGCAATCGAATACACAAACAAACACGCATACGGTAAACTATTATTGAAATTTTAATGAAAACTTCACAAAATATTTTAACATAATTATAAATGCAAATTTGGTTATCGGTACACATTATAACTCAAAAACGAATATTAACGAATATTAAATTTTAACAAGCCTTTGAAAACCCACCCCCGCTTTGAATATCCTCGTAATTACCGAATAATTGAATTTTAATAACACTGTACCGAAATTATTATTGATGTTTAGCGCATAAATAATTCCGCCCGCTTTATTTCTCCTAGAAGGGGTGGGAGTGTTTGCTATTGTTGTTATTTTTCACGTGGAATTCGGATTAGCGCTTCATCAATATTAATTAAAATCCGCCGTAAAATATTAGGTCACGAATGTGCGACGGGTACTGCGAAAAGGGATAATATAATTAGTAGACCCTTTTACGGAGCCATTAAGTTTATTACAAAACAACTGGATGCGCCCCTTAAAAAGTCTCGCGTTTACTGCCACCCCTAAAGCATTTATCACCGGCAGCGCCAATCTTTGCCGCTAACCCACACACACACATACTGAATCATTATGGGTGTTATATAAACATCACCGTTACATTTATAGTTGCGTATTTATGGGGGAGAGAGGGTGTGTGTGTATAAAATGTGTTCGAGCGTTCAAATATAAAATTTGTGTAATGGGGTGGGAAATGTTCATGTTCTCGCCGAGATAAGACAGTATAAATCATTTGTTATTTTCCATCTCAAACAATAACAGTGTGTATTTTATATGCTATAAAAATACTATATTAAAAAATTAAAAAATTAAAAAAACTGCTGGGTGGAAAATCAACAATTCTCTGCTTGCAATTATGCATAACTTGCATTTCACTTTGAGCGTCTCCATTTTGTTTTTAGCACAGATATAGCAATTGTTTTATAAAAATATTATAACTACGCTTGTTCTGAATAGATACAGTAATTTTTAGACTAATTCCTTTTGTGGTTTATTTTTAATAATCAACAATTCTCTGAATGCAATTTTGTTTAACTTTCATTTCAGTTTGAGCGTCTCCATTTTGTTTCTAGCTCAGATATAGCAATTGTTTTATGAAAATATTATAACTATGCTTACTCTAAATAGATACAGTAATTTTAGACCAATTCCTTTTGTGGTTTATTTTAAATAATCAAAAATTCTCTGAATGCAATTTTATTTAACTTCAATGTCAGTTTTACCGTCTCCATTTTATTTATAGCTCAGATATAGCAATTTTTTCATAAAAATATTATAACTATACTTATTCTGAACAGATACAGTAATTTTTAGACTAATTCCTTCTGTGGTTTATTTTTAATAATAAACAATTCTCTGAATGCAATTTTGCTTAACTTCCATTTCAATTTGAGCGTCTCCATTTTATTTATAGCTCAGATATAGCAATTGTTTTATGAAAATATTATAACTATGTTTATTCTGAATAGTTGCAGTAATTTTTTAGGCTAATTCCTTAAGTGGTTAATTTTTAATAATTAAAAATTCTCTGATTGAATTTTGCTTATATTTCATTTCAGTTTGAGCATCTCCATTTTGTTTCTAGCTCATATATAGCAATTGTTTTTTAAAAATATTATAACTACGCTTATTCTGAATAGATACAGTAATTTTTAGACAAATTTCTTCTGTGGTTTATTTTTAATAATCAACAATTCTCTGAATGCAATTTTGTTTAACTTCCATTTCAGTTTGAGCGTCTCCGTTTTGTTTCTAGCCCCGATATAGCAATTGTTTTATAAAAATTATTATAACTATGCTTGTTCTGAATAGATACAGTAATTTTTAGACCAATTCCTTCTGTGGTTTATTTTTAATAATCAACAATTCTCTGAAAGCAATTTTGTTTAACTTCCATTTCAGTTTGAGCGTCTCCATTTTGTTTCTAGCACATATTTGGCAATTTTTTTATATAAATATTATAACTATGCTTATTCTGAATAGATACAGTAATTTTTAGACTAATTCCTTCTGTGGTTTATTTTTAATAATCAACAATTCTTTGGTTGCAATTTTGCTTATCTTACATTTCAGTTTGAGCGTCTTCATTTTGTTTCCAGCTCAGATATTGCAATTGTTTTATAAAAATATTATAACTATGCTTATTCTGAAGAGATACAGTAATTTTTAGACTAATTCCTTTTGTGGTTTATTTTTAATAACCAACAATTCTCTGATTGCAATTTTGTTTAACTTCCATTTCAGTTTGAGCGTCTCCATTCTGTTTCTAGCTCAGATATAGCAATTGATTTTTAAAAATATTATAACTACGCTTGTCCTGAATAGATACAGTAATTTTTAGACTAATTCCTTTTGTGGTTTATTTTTAATAATCAACAATTCTCTGAATGCAATTTTGCTTAACTTCCATTTCAGTTTAAGGGTTATTCCTTTTGTTTCTAGCTTAGATATAGCCATTTTTGTATAAAAATATTATAACTATGCTTATTCTGAATAGATACAGTAATTTTTAGACCAATTCCTTCTGTGGTTTATTTTTAATAATCAACAATTCTCTGAATTCAATTTTGTTTAACTTCCATTTTAGTTTGAGCGTCTCCGTTTTGTTTCTAGCTCAGATATAGCAATTGTTTTATAAAAATATTATAACTATGTTTATTCTAAATAGTTACAGTAATTTTTTTAGGCTAATTTCTTCTAAGTGGTTTATTTTTAATAATTAAAAATTCTCTGGTTGAATTTTGCTTATATTTCATTTCAGTTTGAGTGTTGGCATTTTGTTTGTGACACAGATATAGCAATTGTTTCATTAAAATATTTAAAAGTAATTAAAGAAAACGAAAATATTTCCATAGCATTAACTGCTAGACATTATATATTCAAAATAATCAACAATTTTAGTGCCAATGTTTAAAATGAAACAGAATTAAACTTAGTTTTATCACTAAGCATTGCACTAGCGTACTCTTGACCTACCTCAATAGTCTGTCGATTGCCCCAGCGTACTCTTGACCTTACCCAATAGTCTATATGTTGACCTGCGTATTCTTGACCTTGCCCAATGCCTACGCATGAACCTAGCGTACTCCTAAACTACCTCATTAGTCTGTAGATGACCTTAGCGTACCCTTGACCTTACACAACAGTCTACACATTAACTTAGTCCTATAATAATCAATTTATATTCTACCATAGCAGATTTTCCATATTTTATGAAGAAATTGCGATTTCTTTATTATTTTTTTGTGTCATGTCCAATAATAATAAATTTTCTAGTTCTTTCTTGGTATAAAAATCACCAATCCAGGTTTTAAGAGGAAAAAAAATGTTACCACCTTGTATTTTCAGCAATAACTTACTGAATTTAACTTACAAACTTTTATGATTATTTAGAAATAATATAGTCATTATTGTCTTTATAAAATTCCTGTATTTTATAAAGAAAAAAACTTGTTAACATTTATATTTTACTGGTTAAAGGGTGGGTTAAAATTAATACGCAAATTGACTTATTGAATTATAAAATTAATTTTTCTACTATTAGTTAGATATTCCTGTAATAATCTCGTGCGTATGTTTTACTGATTGGAGGGTGTGATAGTGGACACCCACCCACCCTACATATACATGTAAACTTAAGCTAAACAACTGTTTTAATATTTTATCAATATCAACGGTTACACCGATGTGATGAGAGTCTTGGAAATTAAAACACTGACAGTGGTAGAAGTTAAAAAATATATGTAGGGTGGGTGGGTGGCCACTATCCTACCCTCCAACCAGTAAAACATACGCATAGGAAAAAAATTAAAAAGCGATTGTCTTCTAAAAAAAAAATTACCATCTAAAGTCTAAAGGTTTTTTATTTTTAATTGTTCAAAAATAAAATTTAAATTTGCAAAAATTACATCACTAAATTTGTTATTAAGTGCCATTTATTTATTGATATATTTGTGTTGATGACGAACTGATTGGAGGGGGGGTTTAGTGGCCACCCACCCACCCTACATATACTTTAAAACTTAAGCTAAAACACTGTTTACATTAATTGGGTTGATTGAGTTACTTAAAAAATCACTTCGAAACTTTCTTCAATATTGTATTGTGATACAGATGTATATTTCGGACACAAAGTAGCCATTATCAATGGTTTGATACAAACCATTTGTGTAAGAAATGTACATCTGGATCAAAATAAAATATTGAAGAAAGTTTCGAAGTGTTTTTATAAAACTGTTTAAATGGTTTTAATAACATCAACAGTTACATTGCTGTAGTTTGTCTTGAAAACCAAAACAATAACAGTAACAGAAGTTAAATAATGCGTGTAGAGCGGGTGGGTGGCCACTATTCCACCCTCAAATCAAAAAAACATTCACATAGGTTTAAATGTTTAAATACTGAATTACAAACATGATACTACACATTAGATTAATATTTCGACTACGAAACACAAAAAATAATAATATAAACTATACAATGGGTTAGGTTTACAAACCAGCCACCCTTCAAATTTATTATTTTAGATCTCAATTTTATCTCAGGATGTGTAAAATATAAGTAATCATAACAACATTTTTACTGCTGTAATTCTCAGGAAAATAAAAATTTAATAACGATAAATGTTTAATTGTATATTAAGGGTGGGTGGGTGGTCTCTAAATATGTTACATAATAGGTGGTCAAACTCAAAATCTAAAGTACATAAGATTAGACATGGAAAGTCATTTATATTCAAAATTAAATTTTGATTTTTTTATGTTTTATTACATAAAGTGTTTGATTGTTTTTAGCAGCAAAATCATCAACGATTAGCGATTAAATTTATCATGTATATGTAGGGTGGGTGGGTGGCCTCTATACCACCCTCCAATCAGTAAAACATAAGCGAGGGTTTTAATTAGAAGTTGTAAAATATATATAAAAACAAAATAATTGCAATTTTTAGAAATGTATTCATACAAATTGTTAAAATAATTTTTGATGATGTTTTACTGATTGGAGGGTAGGATAGAGGCTACCCACCCACCCTACATATACATATGAATTTCAATTACTGATAGTCTCGTGGTTTGGAGTAAAATTAATTTCAAAACTTGTTGAATAAGAAAGAAATTCAAAAGATAAAATGTTTGAGTGAGTAAATTAAAAAAAATGTCTGCATGGTGGGTGGGCAAACTTAAAATCTAAAGTAGATAAGATTAGATTTATAAAGTCATTTATATTCAAAATATAATTGTTTTATTTCAGTTTTTATTACATAAAGAGTTTAATTGTTTTTAACAGCAAAATCATCAACGATTAGCGATTAAAGATATCACGTATATGTAGGGCGGGTGGGTGGCCACTATCCCACCCTCCAATCAGTAAAATATAAGCAAGGGTTTTAATTAAAAGTTGTAAAATATAAACACACAATAATTGGAATTTTTAGAAATTTATTCATACAAATTTTTCAAATAGTTTTTGATGATGTTTTACTGATTGGAGGGTGGGATAGAGGCCACCCACCAACCCTACATATACATATAAACTTCAAGTACTGATAGACTCGCGGTTTGGAATAATATTAATTACAAAACATTTTAAATAAAAGAGAAATTCAAAAGGTAAACTTCTTGAGTTAGTAAATTAATAAAAAAAATTTATGGATGATGTATGGACAGACTTTAAATCTAAATTAGATAAGATTAGTTAATGAAAGTCATTTATATTTGAAATTATATTTTGCTTTTGTTTTATTTTTTATTACATAAAGGATTTGATAGTTTTTAGCAGCAAAATCATCAACGATTACCGATTAATGTTAGCATGTATATGTAGGGTGGGTGGGTGTTCTCTATCCCACCCTCCAATCAGTAAAACATAAGCGAGGGTTTTAGTTAAAAGTTGTAAAATATAAATATACACAAAATAATTCCAATTTTAGGAGATTTATTCAAACAAATTTTTCAAATAATTTTTGATGATATTTTACTGATTAAAGGGTGGGATAGAGGCCACCCATCCCACCCTACATATATATTTAAATTTCAATTACTGATAGTCTTTCTGTATCTAATGAAATTAATTACAAAATTTTTTGGATAAAAATGAATTTAAAAAAGTAAAATTTTTGAGTAACTAAATTAGTAAAAATTTGATGCATGATGGGTGGGCAAACTTAAAATCTAAAGCAAATAAGATTAGACATATAAAGTCATTTATATTCAAAATTTTGATTTTGTTTTATTTTTTATTACATATAGGGTTTAACTGTTTTAGCAGCAAAATCGTCAACAATTAGCGATTAAAGTTATCATGTATATGTAGGGTGGGTGGGTGGCCACTATCCCACCCTCTAATCAGTAAAACATAAGCAAGGGTTTTAATTAGAAGTTGTAAAACGTAAATAAACAGAAATAATTGCAATTTTTAGAGATTTATTCATACAAATTTTACAAATAAATTTTGATAATGTTTTACTGATTAAAGGGTGGGATAGAGGCCACCCACCCACCCTTCATATACATATAAATTTCAATTACTGATAGTCTCGAGGTTTGGAATAAAATTAATTACAAAACTTTTTGAATAATTAAGAAATTCAAAAGATAAAATTTTTGAATGAGTAAATTAGTAAAAATTTGATACTTGATGGGTGGGCAGACTTTAAATCTAAAGTAGATAAGATTTGCTATAGAAAGTCATTTATATTTAAACTTAAATTTTGATTTTGTATTATTTTTTATTACATAAAGGGTTTGATCGTTTTAGCAGCAAAATCATCAACGATTAGCGATTAAATTTAATATGTATATGTAGGGTGGGTGGGTGGCCTCTATCCCACCCTCCAAAGAATACAATATAAGCGAGGGTTTTAATTAAAAATTGTAAAATATAAATAAACACAAAATAATTGCAATTTTTAGAGATTTATTTATACAAATTTTTCAAATAATTTTTGATGATGTTTTACTGATTAGAGGGTGGGATAGAGGACACCCACCCACCCTACATATACATATAAATTTCAATTACTGATAGTCTTGAGGTTTGGAATAAAATTAATTACAAAACTTTTTGAATAATTAAGAAATTCAAAAGGTAAAATTTTTGAATGAGTAAATTGGTAAAAATTTGATGCTTGATGGGTGGGCAGACTTAAAATCTAAATCAGATAAGATAAGCTACTAAAAGTCATTTATATTCAAAATTAAATTGTGATTTTGTTTTATTTTTTATTAAATAAACCGTTTTATTTCTTTAGCAGCAAAATCATCACCGATTGACGATTAAAGTTATCATGTATATGTAGGGTGGGTGGGTGGTCTCTATCTCACCCTCCAATTAGTAAAACATAAGCGAGGGTTTTAATTAGAAGTTATAAAATATAAATAAAAACAAAATAGTTGCAATTTTTAGAGATGTATTTATACAAATTTTTTAAAAATTTTGATGATGTTTTACTGATTAAAGGGTGGGATAGAGGCCACCCACCCACCCTACATATACATATAAATTTCAATTACTGATAGTCTTGATGTTTGGAATAAAATTAATTACAATTTTTTTTAATAAATAAGAAATTTAAAAGATAAAATCTTTGAGTGAGTAAATTAGTAAAAAAATAATGAACGATGGGTGGGTAAACTTAAAATCTAAAGTAGATAAGATTAGGCATAGAAAGTTATTTATATTCAAAATTAAATTGTGATTTTGTTTTATTTTTTATTACATAAACCGTTTAATTGTTTTTAGCAGCAAAATCATCAACGATTAGCGATTAAATTTATCATGTATATGTAGGGTGGATGGGTGGCCTCTATTCCACCTTTCAATCAGTAAAACATAAGCGAGGGTTTTAATTAAAAGTTTTAAAATATAAATAAACACAAAATAATTTCAATCTTTAGAGATTTATTCATAAAAATTATCGAAAAAATTTTTGATGATGTTTTACTGATTGGAGGGTGGAATAGAGGCCACCCACCCACCTTACATATATATATATATATATATATATATATATATATATATATATATGAATTTTAATTACTGATACTGTCGCTGTATCCAACCAAATAAACAAAACATTTTGAATAAATAAAAATTTCCAAAGGTAAAATATTTGAGTGAGTAAATTAATAAAACTTTTATGCATGATGGGTGGGTAGACTTTAAATCTAAAGTAGATAAGATTGGCTATAGAAAGTAATTTATATTTAAACTTAAATTTTGATTTTGTGTTATTTTTTATTACATAAAGGGTTTGATGGTTTTAGCAGCAAAATCATCAACAATTAGCGATCAAAGTTATCATGTATATGTAGGGTGAGTGGGTGGCCTCTATCCCACCCTCTAATCAGTAAAACATAAGCGAGGGTTTTAATTAAAAAATGTAAAATATAAATAAACACAAAATAATTGCGATTGTTACAAATTTATTCATAGAAATTTTTCAAATTATTTTTGATGGTGTTTTACTAATTGGAGGCTCTCTAGAGGCCATCTACCCTCCCTACATATACATATAAATTTAAATTAGTGATAGTCTCATGGTTTGGAATAAAATTAATTACAAAACTTATTTAAATTTTCAATTTTTGAGGGAGTAAATTAATATAATTTTTTTGCATGATGGGTGAGCAATCTAAATTAGATTAGATAAGTTATCGAATGTC
Source organism: Ontholestes murinus (assembly GCA_963969525.1). NCBI lineage: Eukaryota > Metazoa > Arthropoda > Insecta > Coleoptera > Staphylinidae > Ontholestes > Ontholestes murinus. Next base: position 76,748,657 of record OZ018390.1, on the reverse strand, counting down.
ATTTATATTTAAACTTATATTTGGATTATGCTTTAATTTACTACAGTCAAACGGATCATTTGTTTATTTTTGAGATACAGTGCACACAGACATTCTCATTCACGAAAACCATGCTCTATATATTCTATATAGGGAAAGTAATAACAATTGTGTGAGCCCGGGTTCGCGAGTAGGACGCCATGCCAACAGAGGGCGTTTCATCACAAAGCCGACGGAACGGTCACAAGCAGTAGTTAAAAAGGCCTGCATGCATCTCAACCGGCAGACTTGGAATTACCTTAGCTGGTAACATATATATATCAGGTGAAATCAACACAGTCTCGGGGAGCTCACCATAGTTCTCCCGGTCAGAGGACACCCCATAGTTTAGTCATGTGGCCAACGAAAAATAAACCTCTGATAATCTAGCAAGCCTCGCCAACTACGGAGGACCAGCGCCGACAGAAGAAGGGTAAGAACGCCACGATACCGCCAACGCCATAACCTGCCCTCGACGACCGAGAAGGAGTACAGCCCCACAACAACAGTTATTATTATAAAGCGAAACTGTCCGGAGAAAACAGCCAAGCAGAGGGGTTGCAGAACAATCCGGTGGAACAAGAACGTTGAAAGGATGATGATCGAGATTCGAATGCTATTCAACAGGGCGATAAACAACTAGGACTGAGACACCTACAGAGGAAAACTCACACAATATAACAAAGTAATCCGAAATGCCAAAAGGAACTCGCGGAGGAAGTTCTACGAGGTAATCACCATCAAGAAACCATTAAAGTCCACTTTCCAGCCTCAACAATTCTGGCAGAACATAACAAGCCAGACAATCCGAGCCAAAGACCTAAAAGACCTGACCGAAAGGACTGTAGATTAACTACGGTCACAAGACCCATTAAAATTAAATGGGCCATCAACCCTACAAGTCTGCGAGACCGGATGGGATTTATCCCATTCGAATAGGATTATGCCATTCTGTTACAAATGGGCATAGAGAAACTGATGCTGCATCTGTCAAAAATCTTCAAAGGCTGCCTGGCATAGGAACATATACCAAAATCATGGGAAAGCGTAAGGTTAATATACCTGCCTAAGGTAGGCAGAATAGCTGATCTAACGCCAAAAATCATACAAACCTGTCAGCCTATCGTCATTCTTACTAAAAACAATGGAAAAATTGATAGATAGGCACATAAGGGACGAGATCCCCTCAACAACAGGCAATATGCTGCTCGGCGCTGGATGACCTAAACAGGCTTATTACAAAGTCGATGGAAGACAAATATATACCCGTGGCCATATTTCTAGATATAGAAGGGGTGTTTAACAACGTCACAACAACCTCTCTCGTAGAGGTACAAACAAGGAAAAGAGTCCCGTCAAGCTTTTGCCAATGTATCAGGGCCAACCTAGAGAAAAGAACAATCATATCCACTTTGGGGGTCCACACCATTAAGGCTAAGGCAGGGTGAGGCTGCCTACAAAGAGGAGAGCTCTAAACATAGTAGACAATTGGTGCAAACAGGAGCGATTGGCAATCAATTCCCAAAAATTACAAAAAGACAAACAATGCATGGCCTAAAGCCACTGACGCTCAGGGGTACGGAAATCCCCTTCGTTTGGGAGGCCAAAATGACGTTAAGGCTAGAAATCACAAAAGCCACCAAGAAAGCATCAATAGCATTGGACAGGTGGCGTAGAATGTGCGGAAAAAATACCGACTAAACCCTAAACTGACTCTATGGCTTTATACTAGGGTGATAAGACCCATGATAGCCTATGGAGCAGTGGTGTGGTGGACTAGGACAAAGCAAAAGGGGGCGATAGGACTCCTGAGCAGTACACAAAGACTAGCATGTCTCAGTACGACAGAAGACCTAAGCACCACCCCAAAACCAGCCCTAGAAGCTATCTTGAAAACTATTACACATCTTTATTCATGGAAAAGCCAGGTCCGTATCATATAGACTGATGCAAGGATAGTCACCCAGAATCCGATCACACAGACAAACACAGCAACGGCTAGAAGACGAGCTGAAGACTAACGCGATCACAGCGATGCCATGGTGAAAAAATTCAATTTCGAAAGGAAATGCAAGCTACTGATCCCGCAAAGAGAAGACTAGGTCGAAGGCCAATTCGCCAAAACAGAATCAAATTGGTTCACGGATGGCTCAAAGCTAGAAGCAGATATAAACGGTACAAAATCCCAGACAAAGATTTCTATCATTCTCACCAAGGACACTACAATGTTCCAAGCAGAGGCGATAGCTCTTCACCACTGCATAAGAGAAATAGCAGGACAAGACACCAAAAGTAGATCAGTTGCTATATTCTGCGACAGACAGGCGCTAGTAAGATCACTAAACTCCACACAGGAAGAATCTAAACTAGTGTGGGACTGTATATGTACACAAGGAGTCACAAAAAAGTAACAATCACATGGCTCCCAGGAAACAGTTCCTTAAGAAACAACCGCCAAAATTCATGACCGAATTTCTGAACCAAGACAGAAAAATAGTCAAAACTATAGTAGGTCTGCAAATAGGCCTAGTGGAAGAAGCACCATGCAGATTCTGCCTAGAGGATGAAGAGGACTCGTTTCACATCTTATGCCATTGCGAGGGCATAGCAAAGATTAGATATCAAAAGCTGGGCAATACAAACTCAAACGCGGAGACCTATACCCAACCCCCTAACTAATCAAAGAGGTAAAGCTAGAGTTGGTCATCTGAGATAAACAGGGATCAACAATAGATCTGAAAAGGTCGCGGTGGAACAAGCGCTGGTGCCACTTATATCTACATCTACATCTATTATAAAGCTACTAGGAGAGGTAAAAAATTTATCTGTATTTGTCCTAAAACGCTTATATTCCGAGATAATGATTAATTATTTCATATTATTTGAAAATAGATACACTAATTAAATCCGTCCGTGTTTTAACAACTCCATCGCGATTAGAGCCACCACGGTAAGAAGTGGAGCTCGGTTGGAAATGATAGGCCTCGTATTAGTTATCTGCTATTATCAACAAATTACACGTCGGCGAGGGCGAGCCCTCTGATTACTGATTGTTATCATTGGGGGCGGGCGTCGCAGGCAGGCCTGGAAAGAGTGTCATTACGCTATCAGTTATCCGGGAGCCCGAGCTATCATCATCATCCTTCCGGTGCAAGCGATCCGCCGTCGAGGGTGCCGCTACACCTCTCTCCTCCGCCCCCCACACCCCGCAGAAACCGAAATGAATTCGAAAATGCGCTTATCTCAGCGTCGCGAATTTGCATTTACTCGGCGAGATTAAGTTTTGATGTTTATAAGCTTTCAGGGGTGAAAATATTTCGGAAGGTTGGAAAGAAACACGTTGCGAGCGTCGGGTGCTGTTTGATTTTTTTTTTTCGACGAGTGGCGTAATATTTACACAATATCGAGCTGATTGAATCGCTGGAAACGTTCCGCCGGTCCTTTTATGTGCGCCGCCTTCCAGTCGAACACTCACTTTTCATATAAAATACATATTTTCGATTTCGGATGAATGTCACGGTCGCAATTTTAATTGCTTCCAGAGAAAAAAAAATATTGGTAATTTTCGAACAATCCAATATTTTGATAATTGATTATTATAGGTTTTAATTGTTTTTATTTATATACATTTTATTAACTAAATGAAACATATTTATCGATATGATAATACCATCTATTGTCTAAACAACATATCGATGGTTAACCCGGAGAGTTAAACACCTCCTAAGTGAATCTCGATTCCATGTCTCCAACTGCGCTACGCTGATGAGATTCAAAAAGATCGAAACCGATCCGTGGCTGTTGTTGAAGGGGAACAATATGAAACATATTTAAATATCTAATTGATTGACGAAGCACTTAGTCGTAAAATCCATATTATATCTGATAAATAAATAATAAATGATTGATTTTAAATTTGTATTTAACTCACAGACAATTAGAGGTATTAGCAAGAGAAGCAGTTGTTTCAAATTAATTTGTTTTGTAGCCTTAGTAAGACTCATTGTTGTAGATTCACAAAATGTTTTCTTATTTCTAAATTTATCACAAACAATTGTTTCTCCATACTGTAACTTCATCACCTGAATTAATTTGGTTATTAATTAAAAAAAGAAATTTTCAATGTTGTAATTTTGTTTTCAGTAACATATTTAATTAACTAAATAACCAAATGTAATAAATATGTATTAATAATAAGAATTACTTGACTAAACTCTAAATCAATTTAAAGTAGATATTTTATTTTTAAAAATGCATTTCATTCGATTTATATTCTTATCGCATTAATCCGGTAAAAACAAGTCGACGTCACTGATAATAAAAAAGTGTAATTCTTCACACCTACGTATGTTGTGCATATTTTAATCGTTCTTTTCTTTTGGCTTCGTATAAGAGGAAGAGAGAGAGAGAGAGAATAAGCTGCATTTGCGCAGTCAGTTAATCAGTCGAATGACGTTGTTGAAAGGGTGCGCATGGGGGTTCGCAACTTGAATTTTTCTTTAAAATAGTGCCGTATTTAATTAATTAAAATTAATTCTACACTTAGTATGGATCCAGGGCATATCTCAGAACAGTTGTAAATGAAAAATTCGAGTAAAGGTTAGTTATTATTTTTAATTTTTGATATAATTCCTGAAAATATTTAAACTAAATCAAATTAAAATTATCGCATTATTGATAGAAATGGATATTAATATTAGATGAAGTGTAACACTAGTTTTGTTCAATAATGTTTTTCTTTTCAATTGCCTGACTCGTTGTTTAGTTTTAACTTTGGTAATAGTCTGCAAAGACCTAAACACGTAAATAAAAACATTATAAGACAAAGTGTTACTTTTCAACTAATAAAGCAAATTGTATTAATTAATTATGTAATAATTAATTGTGTTAATTCACATTTTATATTTATATATTGCGTAATTAATAGAATTTTATAATCAAGACGTGAACACATACAAATATTAATAAAAAGGACGTCGCATTAAATGTTAAATTTTATTGGAATAGTTTGTATACACTAATATTTAATACAAATTTAATTATTTGAAATAAAAGAGGAAATATATTAGTCGCATTATCCTTTGAAATAAGTAAAAATTTCCCTATAAATGTATGTTTTATTTGCGCAATTCTGAAGCTAATGGATTTCACAGCAGCTAGGATGCACGCAAAAAAAAAGGTAAGTGGATCCTTCAGTTTTTTATCGCTGCTTTTATTTTACCTCGTAATAAATCTGTATTAATAGAAATTTCTAATAAATTCCTATATTAAATATCTTGCAACCACATCTAGTAAATACCATTTTACTTATTCATATTGAATGTGTGATATAAGGTACATTTAAAAAATAGTACATTTCTGAATAGCTGAATATATACAGTACCAAGCAGCTTGATAAATGGTGGTCTTTTTTTCATTATGTATATTGTAAGGTCGTCAAGTTTTCATAGAATAAGTAATTTTACTTTTTCTTTCTTGAATTTCACTACAAATTTCAGATGTTTTTTAAATGATTTTCATATTTTAATTTATTAATTTTTGACGACATTAATTCATTTTTAACTATTTTTTCATATTAGAATAAGGTTTATTGATTTTCAATTGCTTATTAATTTTAAAATGTTTTTTACTTAAATCGAAATTATTTTTCCTGAACACTTATTATTTACATTCAAATATGTTTATTGAATTGAATAGCTTTTTACAGTTTGTCGACTGTTTTTACTGTTTAAACTAGATTTTTAATTTATTTTCAATTGATTACTGTAAATTGTACTGTTTTTTTTAATGTTTCAGTGTTCAACAATAAATGTGAAACCCTCTCAACTGTGTTGTTTTATTTCAATTAATAATAAATTAAATACAAGTAGATTAGTTCAGCAATTTAATAAAAAAATACCAGGAACTCCATCAGAGCCCAAGCTGAAATTATTTCTGACCAATATCAATTCATCATATACATCTTGAAGATATATTAACAATTTTTCGGGATTCACTGTTTTATACAGTTTAAAATCCTCACTAGGATAATTATTAGGAACAACTTTGAGGTACGCTTCCTAGAAGAAATTGCCCCAAGAATTCACTATTTCAGTGCTACTTGACAAAATATAGCCTTTTAGACCTCATTAAACATTTTACACCAGTTTCATTATTCTTTTCTCTAATAAATTTTCACACGTTTGAAGGATTTCTTCTCATGTAGGATTGAGCTCGATCATAATAACGATCATAAAGTTACACTGAATTGAAAAATTCACTATGTTTAACCAACACCATTAAGTTGTTTTCCTAATATTGAAAGTTAGAAAAGATGACATACATTATGATTCTTAGAATTTTTATATTTTTCGTGTAGATATTTTTTTCTGCTTTATTAAATCGATTAAAATTTTGTCATGAAATTTAGGTTAATTAGAAGATCTGTTATAATTTGCTTATTTATTATTAACTTTATTTAATCTTTATCAAACATGGTTACAATATATACAAATAAAATAACGGGACATTCACAATATCGAAGGAATAATAAAAACATACATCAAATTTTGACACCATGCTGACGAGCGGAGTTCACACTAGTAGGTAGTGATTGCAAAACATCATTGTAAAAATAATTTTCCATTGTGTAAATACCACAATTCACAAGCAACTGATTCCAATCAAAATTTAACAAGTAGTTATTAATTCCTTCAAAATGCCATTTGGAAAAATCATAAATGAGTAAAATTAAAATTTGGCTCAACATAGTCCACAGAAAAAGAAATTTCATATCCATAATGATGCAGAGAATTATCACATATATTATAATTTTCTAATTCGATGGAGATATTGCGTAAGGAGGAGAAAAATTATTCTAAAGTCATTGAAACAATCTTTAGAAAGTTTAATGATTTAATAATTCTATCAGCGCATACATGGCTACTCATGGAAGTAGAAACACCTTAATTTTAGGTAATGTTAATTAAATTATAGTCACCAAAAATGATAAAATCACAACCAGAATGAAAAAGCGATAAACTTTCTACTGATTGAATGAAATCAATTAATTATTAATAATAAAATTATAACAGAAATAAGAATACTACCTCCTGATCGTGATCTTTACTAACTTTAAGGGGTAGTGCGATAGTGGCGAAACGAACGAAAATTTTTAAATTGTAATTAACTGCTACTTAAATTACAAATTAAACACAATTTAATTTGTGATTAATGATGTATAACGAAGTTTAAGCCTTCATCATAAACGAGTTAAACTACAAATATTATCTATGAGCTATGTTTCAACAATAATGCATACATTAAAGTTACTTAAATTACCTAACATGCATTATATTATTAATTTTTGTACGTATACTTCTTGCATTATCGGAGTATATCCTTAGTTTTTGTTGATTTCTCCTCATTAATGGTCGATGCCCTTCCAATTTTATCTGATAAAGAAAAAAATTTTGCACAGCACCAATACAATATGTTTGATTTGAGATAAAAACACTAATTCACAATTGTTCAATTGACTGTTGTCTTTACGTGTTTGTCCTTTTATGTGTCTGTTCTCGTCTTTATATTTTTGTCCTTGTCTCTATATATTTGCCCTTGTCTTTATATATTTGTCGTTGCTTTTACATATCTGGCTTTGGCTTTAATATTTATCAAATCTGCGTCAAAATAACTATCAATCTAATCGGACTATAGTAAGACATTTGACTTAAATATATTTGCTTATATGTAAAAGTGGATTGAAACAGATCACGTTTTGATAATATTGAATAAAGGGCACTACAGGATTCTCCTGTATGGCCATTTTTATTTCCTATCAATAGTAGTTCTATACTGAGTCTATAAAAATTTTATGTGTGCAGATATTTGTTAAATGTATCTCTCTCTTGGATATAGATATGTTGGGTTAAATCATCATATTTTGGCCCCAAGAATCTGCGGTCCAGTTATTTCCCCATATTAATGGGACACCCTGTATATATATATTTATTCTCACTTGTATACTTAATGTATTTTTGTAATTATTATATTTTAAAATGAAGTATTTCGTAAGTAAAGGATTATTATTATTAGGATTTCATATTGATGACAAATTAGTCTGGGAATCAAATAGAAATAAATTTGCAGCAAAACTAAATAAATCAGCTTATTTTTTAAGACACCTATATAATACAACCTCTTTTAATAAGGTACGATATGCTTATTTTTCCTTATTTAATCGCAATATCGCCTATGGAATATTAAAATGGAGCCTTCCAGCTATCGTCATCGATTATTTCGATTAATTCCTGGCCTGCAATATGATAGAACTGTAAACATATTTGTTGAATTTGGTTTTCGTTTATCACGTGATGAAATATTTTTAATATTAAGGGTTGTTTATAGATAATGATGTAAAAATCGAAACTAAAATGTAACAAGTACTGCGTTAATGTTTTAGGAGCTATCCCAAAGAATTATGTTATATCTCAAAATACTTTTATAATTGGCATAAGATGCCATTTTAAGAATATCCAACACATTTTTTTAAAGAACGAAGCATGATGGATTTGATTAGTTTTTTTTTAAACATAAGTTATATCATCGTACCACTTTAATTTATCATCTTTGCAAAATTTGTTAGATTTGGTTTAATTAAACCGTTGTCATGGAATCACTTAAATGTTAACCGTAGTGTTCTAACCCTATTTTGACATAATTCAATCATATTTGATCCTTTGATAAGGATGTTGTTGGTATCATCTGCATAATTAATAATTTGAAAGTTTGCTTCGTTAATAAATTGATTATTTATATAAATATTAAACAGGAGAGGACCTAAAATGCTTCCCTGTGGAACATCCCAAAGAACCTCTAAAACTCTGGACTGCAGTACATTAACGTTTTCTGTTTTAATTTCCAAGATTAGTTTTCTGTTGCATATACAGGGTGAGTTTTTTTCGATGTTCTCTATGGGGATCTCGGAAACTATAAGAGATAGAGAAACGGTTAAATGGGGAAAGAAGTGTAGATTTACGAGACGAATAAAATTCCAAAGTAAAAAGGGTCAATTTTTTCAAATCAATATATTTCGGTTATTATAACAGATAGAAAAAAACTGTTAGTTATTTCTAAAAAAGAGTGAGTTATAATCATTTTAAATTTTATTATAAATAAAAAATGGGTAGCCATGAAAAAGGTGAAAGTAAAACAATTGCAGTTGTTTATAATATTAGCAATATTGTAATTATTAGTTCTACAGAGTTAAATAAAAATGAAAAACCAGCATAAGAATAATAATATTAATCTGCATAAAATTATCTAAAACTTTGTCCTTTACAGTTTTTTTATATCTGTTGTAATAACCGAGATATATTGATTTAAAAAAATTGACACTTTTTACTTGTCTCACTGATAGAGTCATAGAGGTAAAGAATTCTGATTGACGATTTTTAATTTCTCATAAGCCAAAAAGCAATATATTTTGACAATAAAATCTAATTTTTCAATCATGAATAAAATAGATTAATCCAATAGTTTTGTTGAATTGAATTAATCTATTTTATTCAGGATTAAAAAATTAGATTTTATTTTCAATATATATTGTTTTTTTGCAAAATAAAAACAGCGCAGTTTCTTTATGTCTGTATGAAAACCAATGGTCGTTTTGAGGTAAAACTTTACACTTAAGGTTTTATCGTTAAAAACTGGAAATGAAAAGCTGAAAACCGGATGTGGATGTTTACTCGAGGTGATTTTTAGTTTTATTTCGATATTTTTCTAAATTTGAAAAATATTTTCAATTTTCCTTAAGCTATTTACAATTTTTTCAAAAGAATTTTAATTTCTCTAGACTTTCTTCTTTCTGAATTCGAGAATTTTCTTCCATATTCCTTCAATTTTCCAGCAGTTTTTCTAACTAGAATTAGACTTCTAGAATTTTCCTTTAATTTCTCTTCTTAACTCTGTGAAAAATCTTTAGGGATTTTATAATCTTCCCGCAGTTTATCTTTAAAATTTTAAAATTTTTCTTTAGGTTTTCAAGTTGAGAAATGTATAATTTTCTTCACTAAAGGTTTTATTTATTGTTTAAAATATTTTTTATTGTAAATAGTAGAATATGTTATTCGTTGGAGATTGGGATAGAGATAGAGAGTTTTTTTCTTTTTCATATAATTTATTTTTCAGGTTTAAAGAATTTGTTTCCAAACTGTGCGAAATTTCTATGAGTGTTTTAAAATTTAATAATAATTTGTATTTTTAGAATTTCTTGGGGCTTTTCAAATTTTATAATATCATCCAAAATGGCAAGATCTTCCCTGAAATTTTTTACAATTTTTGGGCATCGTCATTTTCAATTTCTTCTCCAGATTTATCCAACAGTTTTCCTCTAAATTGCCAGAATTTTCCAATAATTCTTCTACTAAATTGCGAGAATATTTTTTAAAGGTTTTAGAAATTCTTTTAAGAATTTTTTTGAGGTTTTTCAATTTTACGATAATTTTTAATTATTTTTTTGAGAACTTTTTCAATTTTTCAGCATTTCCATTTTCTTTTCCAAATTCAAGAATCCATGACTCCACAATTTTCCAGCAGTTGTTTCTTCTTGATTAGTAAATTTCTTCCTATGGATTTTAAAAGTATTTTAAATATTTTTGAATTTTTACAATTTTTTATCACCACTTTTTTTCTAGAATTTTTCAGCAATTTCTTCTTCGGATTTATAGAGATTTTCAGCAGTTTTCCCTCTAAAAAATTAATAAATTTCTTCCATATTTTTACAATTTATCAGCAGTTTATCAAGATTACCATAATGTTCGAGAAATTTTCCAAAGATTTTTACAAAGATTATCATAATTTTCCATCAAATTTAACCTCATAGTTTTCGAGTAAAATATAGGGAAAGTACTATGATGGCCACAAATACCATTTGTTACTTTTGGTTTAGGATTAAATCGTTGCCATGGAACCACTTAAATGTTAACCGTAGTGCTCTAACCCCATTTCGACATAATTCACTAATAATTAGAAAAAAACATATAAATATTTCGTAAAATCTACAACAAATGAGTCTTATTAGGACTACAAGAAACAAATCACTTTTGAAACAACTACTTCTCTGTTTCAAAAGTGATTTGTTTCTTGTAGTCTTAATAAGACTCATTTGTTGTAGATTTTACGAAATATTTTCGTGTTTTTTCTAATTATTAGTGATTTTTCTACAACGTAAGGACTTATATATTTTATTATTAATTTAATCATATTTGACCCTTTGATAAGGATGTTGTTGGTATCATCTGCATAACTAATAATTTGAAAGTTTGCTTCGTTATTAAAAATAAATAGATTATTTTTATAAATATTAAACAGAAGAGGACCTAAAGTGCTTCCATGTGGAACATCCTGAAGAATCTCTAAAACTCTGGACTGCAGTACATTGACGTTCTCTGTTTTATATGCTTTGGGTAAAACAATATCATAGTTTTCTATTTTGATTTCCACGTTTTGTTTGCTGTTGGCTACATAAGAGGCCAACCATTTATGTACTAAACTTCTAAATCCCATTTTGTCCAATTCTGACTAGTAGTCTCAATAAGACTCATTTGTTTTTTCTTGTTTTTTTTTATTTATTACATGCAATTAATTTTAATTCCAGTTAAAATTTTTATCATTGACTACTCCTAATAATTTAGAATTTTAATTTAATTGAAACAATACAATTCCCAATTCAATTTCTTCTTATTAATAAATTACCTCACTTTAAGTATCTACTCAATATCAATCAATCTACAAACTATCATCTTTATTAACATCAAACATCACATTAAAGTTTTAACGACCGCATTCCATTTCACAACACGATTTTAATCGTAAACGTAAATACTGTTTCCTCGTAATGTTAATTTTTCTACTTTCTTTGCTGTATGTCGAAGTGTTTATTATAGTAATGGAGGGCGTGTGCTTTAGGTGATTAACGATATTTTTTTATCATATTCTTTCGCCAGATCGATGGTGCTCGTTCCCGTTCCAACGCTGTGAAAGGGTGGGAGGGTTGTGTCTAATTAAGTCGGACGGCTTTATCGCGATGCATTCGTATAAATAAGCACGGATCGATGCGGTGTAAACATGTAATTATTATGGATTTTATTACTGCGGCAATTGATTCATTATTGTCACGAAATCCGCTAATACTTGGGGTGTACGTGTTGTGTGCATGTGATAAGATATAATGATGATTAGGCCATTATTTTAACGTTTGTTATTGTACTATAACTCGTATTCCATTTAATTAGTAAATACGAACTTCATTAATTAATACATTGTGTATATTTAGAGGGTGCATTTTTTATGTGTTATTTGTATTTAATTATTAATTAAAAGGTATGAATGGTGAATTATTTATCCTTGACCTTATAATGATAAAATAATAATAATAACGGCCGATGGAGTAAACAAACGTTTTGAATATTAATTCCAAGGGCTCGATTTCTTTCTTGCCGGGCGTTGTTTACACCGATGTATCCGCCGCCTCCGGCGGCCGGTGAACATGTGCGGCATAAATAATACATATACGTGGGCCCCCCGGAACAGGTAAAATTTATCCTCGGCATTTACATATGAAACGGATTTGCCTTCTTAGCAGAAAACAAGGCGTCATTATGAATAATGTATTTCGGATCGTTATTCCGTAAATGCACTTCTTATACAACAAAGGGAAAATCGGTAAAATATTAATAACACTTTATAGTTACTTTTCTTTAGGTAAGTCCGTAAAATATTAAACACTTTTTAAGGTAAATACATTTAGAGGGCTTATACTCGTTCAGATGTATTTACTTTAATAAATGTAACTATAACGTTAAATAAAATATTATAATCATAAAAATAATATTTTGAATTTAATATTCATCCTCTTTTTAGTTCACTATTATGTGTGAAAACCCTATTATCCCTACAAAATTCAACAATAGGTTATTACGGTTGCACCTCTGTCGGTGTAAATGGTGGATGCGCCGGGCTGAACCTTATTTGTGCTACAAAATTGCACAATACGTTATTACCGTTGCACCTTTATCGATATAGCGACCAGTGGACCGTAACCCATCGGCATGAATATTAATTTCCAACCCTTTATTATTCCTTTTTGCGGTGTAGTTTACCGTGCGGGGGTGCACCAACATATCCGCTGGTTCCGGTCAACATGAGCACGGGCGTAAATAATAAACGTACAACGGCCGAAATAGGTCAAATTTATCTCTGGTGTTTATATTCGAACACAAAACAAAAAATTGGAAATTGCGTTTGCACCCTTAAATCTTTTTCTTTTTTTCGTTAAGTGTGGAATCAATCGATTTTAAACAGATAACGTTGAACTGTAAAGTGGCTTGAAAACAGTTTTGTTTATTGTTCATCGGAGGCCCCTTTAAATCGTCTTTCGGGCCGATTGAAAGGAAGCAATTTCAGAGCTCATTACCGCGCTTCTCACTTTAATTGCGCGACGGTTTCTTTTAAGGGCTACTTAGGGGACCCATTGGCGCAAACTTGACGGAAACCCTTATTCCCCCTTTGCTAAATGTAAATCTGTGTTCCACACAAAAAAAAGGAAGACCGAATGCATCTCTGAATGAATGGAAACCACTTATGGAATTTTAAAGACGGGTTGATTACCTGTTTTTATGGTTCCATTTTTTCTTGAAATAATTGAAATAAACGAGAGGCGATATTTGAAATATTCCCGAAACGTAATTACGTATTCACAAAGTAACTACCGAGCAGTTTTTAACGATGAAATACGACTGAAAACAAACAGGGGGAAAATTACACGAAAGAACGCTCTTATTAAGCTTTATTTGCCCATCGCAGAAAGCTAATATTCTTAACTGAAAGATATTATAATTGCCTCTGCGTTGATACAATTTTAATGAAACGGTGTCTCTCTTTTTTTTCCTTTCGTTCTTTCCTCTCTACTTTCGCGAGACACGCCGGTGTGTAATAATTTGTTCGTATGGAAAAATTAATTCCGGACACGTTACGCAGAAATGATTAATTAAATTTATTATGTCGTGTGTGCTTAATGTTTATTGGGGCTTAAAGCGTGCCAAATATTCGGAGTAAAACAGTAATTAGATTTAATTAATTTAATTAACGCTCGCGTTATTGTTAATAAAAAAAATTGTAATCGTACGATTAAACCACAATTCATTCCATCAGCAATGTTCGTGTTTATTCAATTACATATTGACACATATATACGTTTTAATTATGTCGATTTGATCACGTACAATTGATACAATGATAGGTGATGCGTACATTTATAAAAATGTGCTTTATTGTATTCATGTTCTAATAAAATTGAATAGTAATTTTACGAAACATTCTTTAAAAACTTTACTATAAGCTGTTGATAATGGGTGCATAGTATCAGAAATGTATACCTAGAGGAAAAAAAAAATTATGAAAAAAGTGTTAGTATTTTAATCATATCTTTACGTAACTCAACAACAAATTTTTATATGCAAAATGAACGAATAAAATCTTTAAATATAAAAAATATACTATTATTATTTAAAATTAATTTGGGTAATAATTGTTGTTGTACCTTATCACTTATCAACTAATACTTTAATTCCTTATACTTTAAAACTATTTTTTATATATATAAATCTAAACAACGTTATTATAATTTTCGATTTGCATCAGTTTTAAACGAGAAAAAAATATATATACACGTGCACATTCATGCCGAAATAATGAATGGGTCTAAATGGTGTTCGCACACGCGACGCCGTTTAAGCTCAGTGCATTAAGTTACAGTATAATTCATGGAATCAGACTTTAATAGAAACACAAACGCGGGTCCGCGAGGCCTTCGATATGAGCAGTATTAATGGCTCGAGGAGGGGAAAAAACGGATGAAAATGGGGTGTGATTAATCGAAGTCAATTAATTTCGTGAGGTGTGCGATTAATCACGGTGATTATAGTTACGTGATGAATCGAATGTTTACTATTTTATATTCAACACATTTATTTTTCCTTAATTTAAATGGAAAATTATAGCATGCATGCAATTGGCGAAATTGAAGTTCCAAATTAATCGTATCTGTTAATAAAATCCAGATAAAAAAATTGGTGATGCAATAATAATTGTCTTGTTAATTAATTATTATTCCTTAAAATAAATCTCTTCGTTAAATGTACGATTAATTAATACGCTGTTCATTACGATAGGTCAGAGTAATGTTAGATCAATTCATTATTTATTAAGATTATTTGCTGAATTGATAATGAATTTATTTTACTGGAAATCATGCCTCATTTAGGCTAATGTACAAAATACTACATATATTATTTATTAAAGTAGGTCACGATTATGCTGGGCTTAATAAAGTGGGTAAGAAGTACACTAAAAAAAAATAAAGAATAGAGAAACCTACCGAGAATGGCTTATAATTAGTATAAAAAAAGAAACGAGAAAACAAATTCCAATAAAAAATAACTGAATATTTCCTAAAAAAAACAATTGAATAAAAAATTAATCGATTTTTTTAAATATATTAAAATTTTCAATTTAAATTTGAATTTATCAGAATCTCCATGCACGAAATTTACACAAAAAAAACAGTAGAAAACTCATTTCCTATTACATAAAGGGTTTTATTGTTTTTAGCAGCAAAATCATCAACGCTTAATAACTAAAGTTATCATATATATGTAGGGTGGGTGGGTGGCCTCTATTCCACCCTCCAAACAGTAAAGCATAAGCCAGGGTTTTAATTAAAAGTTTAGAACGTTAATAAGCATAACATGATTGCAAATTTTAATAGATTTATTCAAACAAACTTTTCAAATAATCTTTGATGATGTTTTACTGATTGGAGGGTGGGATAGAGGCCACCCACCCACCCTACATATACATATAAACTTCAATTCCTTATCGTCTCGCGGTTTCCAATAAAATTATTTACAAAACTTTTTGAATAAAAAAGAAATAAAAAGGTAAAATTTTTGAGTGAGTAAATTGGTAAAAATTTGAGGCAGACTTTAAATATAAATTAGATAAGCTATAGAAAGTTATTTATATTTAAACTTAAATTTTTGATTTTGTTTTATTAGAAAATTCGAATGGAGACTAGAATTTGATGAAAAATTTATAATCAGTCTTATTGAAATAGCTAATTAATCATTCAATAAGTCCCACGTGGATGTTTAACGAATTGTAGTGTGGGATAGTGGCCACCCACCCACCCTACATATACATTGTTTACTTCTAACACTAATAGTGTTTTAGTTTTCGGGAAATAGAAAGTATAATCGTGATGTGTATTCCAAAAAAATCATAAACATTATTGGACGTTAACGTTTTAAGAAATATGTAGGGTGGGTGGGTGGCCTCTATCCCACCCTCAAATTAGTAAAACACACACGAGGGTTTTAAAATGAATAGTTACAATAAAACATTAAATTGGTAATTTGGTAATTGTAACCGTAGCTAAAATTAATTATTAATTCAATGAAACTCAAACGTATTTACAGATTGAATTACGAATGAATTAATGAAAAATAGAAAATAATTTTCAAGAATAATAGAAATATTAAATAGAGATTTGATGAAATATCGAGATCAATCTTATTGATAGAGCACCCTCCAATTACGTTCTTACATTTATTATTATTATAACTAGAAAGTATATTCCAAAGAATTTGAGTTTTCAGATTTCTAGAAAGTTCAAACTAGTAAGAAATTATAAATTTATGATTATAACACACTTTTGTACAACTATGGATAATTCACTAATTTTACTTCTAGGTTTTTCCGATTTTTTTTAGGAATGTTTAACTTTATTATAAGTTTTCATTTCAATTTTTTTAAGTCTTCAAAATATACTGATTGAGGTTGTAGGCACTTATTTTCTGATACATTTGAATTAAAGAAATAATTAAAAATACGTTTACTTAGTTAATATCACAATATTTTTTATTTTATTTTTACCGTTCTTCATGCATTTTAACAAAATTTTACAGCAAGAATTCTAAAATTTTCAAAAAAAAATTAATATTTCTACTATTTCTTTAAAATTTTTCAACAACTATCAACAATTTCTAATATTTTTAGCTAATTTTTCTGCAGATTTTCAGAACTTTTTAAACATATTTCATTTTTTAAATCTTTTAAAATTCCTTACATTTTGTTTGCTGTTTTTTACAGCATTTTCTTTTCCTTCTAAATCCTCAAAAGTGTTTTGACTGTTCAATCAAAATTTCTTCCAGTGTTTTTCTTTAGTTTCAAGAGGTTTTCAAAATTTTACAGTAACCAGCAATTTTACAACTTGCCATAATATTTTATTTATAATTTTCACAATTTTTTGTTTATTTTTCGATATTTTTCTTCAATATTTTTATAAATTAACCAACATTACTTACTTTAACTGTTATTATATTCTGCAACAATGTATCTTCCAAATTGCGGGATCTTTCTTTAAACTATTATTCTCTAGCATTTTTACTCTTACTTTTTTTTTAATGTTCTACAATTTTATCTAAAAAAAACTTTTAAACCAATTTATTTTCTAGCATTTTTATTCTCACTTTTTCTGAGAATTTTCTACAATTTTATCTTAAGAAAACTTTAAACGATTTTATTTTCTAGCAGTTTTGTTTCAGAATTATTCTTGAGGAAAATTTTCAAGAACACTTCTGCAGAGTTTCCTAAATTTACGGCCTTTTGGCTTCTCCAAATTAAAAAAAAATTTCTCCATTTTTTTTTATTATTCAATAATTAATTAATCTATTTTTTTCAACAATTTTTTTGAGATTAAATGCTCTAGCAGATTATTTTTTTAATTTCTATATTTTCCAGGTTATTTTATTCCATATTTTCTAAAACTTTCTTTAATTAAAAACTGTGTCTTATCAAAATGTTCATTTCCAATTTTCAAAAATTATTCTGCAATTTTGACTTTTGTTTATTTTCCTGTAAAAATTTTACATCAATTTGTCGTCAATTCGCGAATGTATTTTAATGTTCTTCAATATTTTAGCATTTGTTTTCTAGTTTACTTTTATCTAATGGTAACTTTTCAATAATTTGCTAAATGTCGACAATTTTTTTTAGGATTTTAGAATTTTTTAGAAGTACGATTAATCGTCTAATCCTGAATACCAGAAGCTTAATTCGAATATAGCTTAAAACAAAGCAGAGTGTATGATTGGTTGCATAATCTCATTAAATCATTAGCAACATTTTTAAAATCATAATCTCAAAAATTTAATTTTCTCAATCAAGAAAATAAATAAACTGAATTGGAATATAGTTTTGAAAAACAAAACTATATTCCAACTATATTTTGTAGATTTTCTGCAGTTTTAATCCAAATTGTATTTTTAGTTCCGAATAAAGCTAAAAAAAATATTAGAAGCCTTTATGAAATTAATTATGCAACTTAACAAACATCTAAATTAATAAATAAAATTACAAGTGCGTATAATGTGTTATATTCCAGGAACTTTAAAAAATCATAATCTCAAAAATTTAAATTTTGTAATCCAATCAAAATGATTTACAAAAATATTCGACTCCTTAATAAAAAAATTAGGCAACTCAACACACACAGTTGTAATTCTATTAATCATTTTGTGGATTTTCTGCAGTTTTATTCCAAATTATATTTTTAGTTCGGAATAAAACTGCTCAGAATCTAATAAATAATAATTTTAACCACAGCTAGGTATGGTGAGTTGCCTAATTTTATCAAAACCTCGAGCCAGGAACTTTTTAAAATACCTACAAAATACTGCTTGCGCAGTTATATATGGCTGCATTTAAGAAGTACTGCGCGAGCAGTATTTTCTAGATGATTTACATCAATAAGTTACTTGTGGACTCGAAATTAATCACTGCGCAAACAGTATTTTTTGAATGAATTATCATCAATGCGATTATAAAAATAATATTCATACATCTATTTAGTTGGGAGGATTTAATAGACAGTATGGAATTATATGGATGTCCAATTTTGAAACAAAATACTGGAAAATTTGATGCAAAACGGTATTAAAATAAGAAAATTAAGTTTTTAAAGATACATATAACCAACATCGACATCTGTAGAAGAAACTGTAGTGTGTATAAAAGAGGGTTGTTGGAAATTAAATTACCTAGATATTTGCTGATTTGAAATCTAGAGGTGAAACAAAATTTTTAAATTCTTGAGAAGATAAAATAAGCTAACCAATAATTATTTAAATCATGTACACAAACGAAATACTGCTTGCGCAGTCGTAGATGTTTGTGGTTAAGAATATATATTGACTTAAATTATCTACCAAATACTGCTTGCGCAGTGATGTATGCCTACATTTCAGAAGTACTGCGCGAGCAGTATTTTTTTAGATGATTTACATGAATAATATTCTTGTAGACTAGAAATTAATCATTGCGTAAGCAGTATGTTTTGAATGATGTATCATAAATGTGCTTATAAAATTAATATTCATAAATCTTTTCAGTTGGAAGGATTAAATAAACAGTATGGAATTATATGGGTGTCCAATTTTGAAACAAAATATTAGAAGCTTTGATGAAATTAATTATGCAACAAACATCTAAATTAATAAATAAAATTACAAAGGCGTATAATGTATTATATTTCAGGAACTTAAAAAAATTATAATCTCAAAAATTTAAATTTTGTAATCCAATCAAAATAATTTATAAAAATATTCGACGCCTTAATGAAATTAGGCAACTCAACACACACAGTTGTAATTATATTAATAATTCTGTAGATTTTCTGTAGTTTTCTTTAAAATTATATTTTCAGTTCGAAATAAAACTGCTCAAAATCTATTTATTATTATTATAAATTAGTCATTTTTCAGTTCAGATTAAAACCGTTTAGAATCGAATACATATTAATTAGAATCAGAACTATGTTTGTTGAGTTGCCTAATTTTATGAAAACGTCGAACCAGGAACTTTTTAAAATCTCAATTACTGAAATTCATTTGTTTTGTTCCGATCATAAATATAAAAGAAATCGACGCCTTGGTAAAAATTCATTAGGCAACTTGATAAACATCTAAATTAATTGATAAAATTATAATTGTGTATAAAGAATTATAATAATATTCCAGGAACTTTTAAATATTATAAACTCAAAAATTTAAATTTTCTATTCCAATCAAATTGATTTAGAAAAATATTCGATGCCTTAGTGAAATTAGGCAACTCAACACACACAGTTGTAATTCTATTAATCATTGTGTAGATTTTCTGCAGTTTTGTTTCAAAATATATTTTTAGTTCGGAATAAAACCGCTCAGAATATAATAAATAATAATTCGAATCACAACTATGTATGTTGGGTTGCCTAATTTTTATCAAACCATCGATACTTTTTTAATACACAAGCACACGAAAGCATAATTTTATTTCATTTATAATCCTGAAGATCAAAAAACTGTAATTTTAATATAGTGGAAAAACAAGACTATAAAAGAGAATCGTTGCGACCGTTATTATGCAGTAATTCATGGTTAAAACATATTGAATTTTAAATTCAGTGTAAATCTATAGAACATCCCCAAAATAATAAATACAATTACAAATGTGGATAATAGGTTGCCTAACATCATAAACAGCATTCAGTTTTTTTTTTCGATTCATTAAGATAAGTAGAGAACCCTTATTTGGAAAATAAATTATAAAACAAAAATGTATAATGTATTGTCTAATATCATTACGGCGTTTTTAATTCCTAATCTCAAAAATGTTCTATTCAAGCGTAAAAGATCAAAAGAAACTTTAATTGGACAAATACAAACCTCTGGAAAATCTAAATTCATAGATTAAATCACAATTGTGTAATAAAGCAGAATTCATAATGTTTATTGATGTTATTGACATCGTCTTACGTGAGTTACCAAATTTCGTTACGGTCCAGAAACTTTTTAAAATCATATTCTCAAATATATAAATTATCTGTTCAAATAATGAAGATTAAAAAAAATTCGACGCCTCGATTTAAAAAAATAGTTAGGCAACTCAATATACACATATATGATTATTTTTTTATTATTATAATTAACGTACAAGCCATTTAACAGGATTTTACAAATATAAACACAAATACATTAATAATTACAAATACAAACTCTACAATTTGCTATAATATAAAATTTTCTGCAATTTTGTTCTAAAATTCTATTTATAATTCAAAAAAAAAAATTGCATAAAAGTCTACTAAATAATTAATTGAATCATGGCCATGAATATTGTGTTGCCTAATTTTATCAAAACGTCGGCGCGTTCTTAATGCACATCCACACAGAAGATAAAATGTTTTATTTGTAATCCTAAATATTAAAATAAACTCTGAATAGAAAAATTCACTATGTTTTAACCACAAATAATAGTGAATTTTTTATTAGGAAAAATTTAAATAAGAAAGATAAAAAATATAGTTAGGCAACTTAACAGACACAGTTATGATTTCTCATTTAGTAGATTTTCTGCAGTTTACTTCTAAATTGTATTCTGAATTCTAAAAAAAAAAACAATGCAAAAGAATCTACTAAATAATGAATATAATTATGACCATGTATGTTGAGTTGCCTAATTTTTATCAAAGCGTCAATGCACAAGGACACCAAAAAATTAGAAATTTTATTTATAATCCTAAAAATTAAAAGAAACACTGATTAGAAAAATTTATGTTTTAACCACAAATAATTTGTGGTTAAAGCATAGTGAATCTTTGTAATCAGTGAAAGGATGGATTACTACGTAATAACGGTCGCAACCATGCTTTTCATCAAATAAAATCAATTTTAATATAGATAAAAAAACTAAACTATTAAACTAAATTCAATCACAAAAGTGGGCAATGGGTTGCCTAACATCATGAAATTTTTCGATTCATAAAGATCAATAAAGCCCTATTAAGAAAATGAATTAAAAAACAAAATTGTATAATAGATTTTCTAATATTATAAAGGTGCTGAGGACATTTTCAATTCCTAACTTCAAAAATTTTCACTTTAAACCTGAAGATCAAAAGTCGCTTTTGATTGGACAGAAATCAATCCTCTAAAAAAATCTAAATTCATTGATAAAACAAAATTGCCTATAATGGATTGCCAAATTTTATTACGGACCGACTTTTTTAAAATAATAATTGAAAAATTCATGAAAATTAAAATTAAGATATTTGGAAAATTGTTAAAAAAAACAAAACAGCTAATAAAATTATCTCAATAATAAATTAAATCACAACTGTGTGTGATAGGTTGCCTAATTACATCAAATCGTCAACCATTTTTTTTAATATGAATATTAAAAAATTTATTTCTAATTCTAAAGATTTAAATGCAACCTTAATTTGCATATAGTAGTTTAAAAAAAACCAAAACTGTAGAAAATCACCTTCATAATAAATACTATCCAGATTGTATATGTGTGTGTATATTGGGTTGCCTAATTTCATCAAGATTTTTTATCAAAAGCTTCAATTTTTCTTCGAATCATTATGAATTATAGAACCCTTAATTATAAAATGTTATTTAAAAAAAATACAGATGTTGAAAAAAGTGTGTGTGTGTGTGTGTTTGTATCTGTGTGTATGTGTGTGTGTGCGAGTTGCCTAAAATCATTAAGATATTTTATCAATGGTCTATTTTCCTTTCTTGGAATTGTTAATATCAAGTGTAAAATATTTAAAAAAAAAACGAAAACGTAATATCAAATTAAAAATCTTGTAAATAATAAATGGAATGCAGAATGTGTTGCCTAATTTCATTCAAGCGATATTCAATTGTGAAAATTGTACACGTAATTTTCTGAATAATAAATAAGGACGAGGATGTATAAAGGGTTGCCTTATTTCATTTTCAATTCATAACTTTAATCGTTTAATTTTTCTGTTCTAGTTTTTTTTAAACCAAATGCTTTAAAGAAAAGATGGTTAAATAAACAATACGGTTTTGTCAAAACGTTGGAAACTTTAAAGAAAAGGTGGTTTTCAATTTATTGCAAGATGTATCGAGTGAATCTACATTTAAAAAGAAACTAAAAAATTTTCTCATAGAAAAAGAGTGTTATTCTGTAGAAGATTATATTATTTGCAAATAATTTCATTCTTGATTTAATTTTTGTTTTTTTTTTTGTGACGTATTCAATTAGCTGTAGAATTTGATTTTATTGTATTGTGTTTATTTTTATGATTCTGTCATGTACTACATCTATATTTGAATAAAGTTTATTTATTATTATTATTATTATCGTTGATTTATATATGTTTTTCTTCTATTTTACATAAGGTCCTTTACCTTCTTGAAATATTACCTCTTACAAATTGTCAAAAATTTCTTACACACTAATGAAATAATTTTTCCTTCTGATTGCAAATATTTTCCAGCATTATCTTTTTTTAATTTTTACTCTCTGGCAAGTTTTAAGAATTTATTTCTCCGCATTTTTTCTGCATAATTTTAAGTATTTTTAGCCATCCTTTTTTTGTATGTAGATAATGTATTTTTTATTTTTAGAAATTTAGAGAATTATTCTTTTAAATATAATAAATAATAAATGACAGTTGATAGTTGACAAATAATACTAAGTAATTGACAAACAACAGTTAACAATTGCTAAATTACAGTTGATAGTTGACAAACGACAGTTTACTATTGACAGATATCAGTTGATAGTTAAAGAAAACAATTAATAGTTAAAGTTAAGACATTTCAATTGATAGTTGACAAACGATATTTGACAAATGACAGTTAACAGTTGACTTATGACGGTTACCACTTGATAGTTAATCAACAATTGATAGTTAGCCAACGACAGTTGACAGTTGACATTTGATAATTGCTAAATGACAGTTAACAGATGACACACGACAAATGGCTGTTGATAGATGATAGTTAAAAGATGTAGTGGCATTTTACAGGTAAGAAAATGTAGATGACAGATTACATATGAAGTATGACAGTTGAGAGTAAAGAATTGGCAAATTACATTTGAAAGAGGACAGTTGAAATATGATTGTTGAGAGATGATAATCTTAATGATAAAATAAGAGTATTGATAGATGATAGATTGCAAATGAGTGAAAACCGAATGTCAATTGACAGATGAATGTTGACAAGTGACAGCTAACAAATGACAGTTGATAGATGGTAGTTCATAGGCGATAGTGGAAAGTCAGTTGATAGATAAATAATACAGATGACAATTTAAACTTAATTCTGTATTGACAAATATCAAATAATATAATTGGTAAATAGAATTTTGTATATAACAGGTGATAGATGATAATTAAAAAATGAGCGATGACAGGTGACAAATACCACTTGAGAGTTAATTAACAACATTTGACAGTTCACAAGCGATATTTGATAAATAACAAGTGACAGATGACAGATGAGAAATGACAGTTGGCTGTTTATAGATTATAGTTTTTTAGCATAATATTAGTTAACAAATTACAATTCACAAATGAAAGTGAGAGCTAACAAATGATAGATGGCAAATGACAGTTGAAAGATGACGGTTTATAGATGTTAGTTGATAGATGATAAATTATAAAATAATAGTAATGATAGATGATAGATGGCAAATGAGTGAAAACAAATGACAATTGACAGATGAAAGTTGACAAGTGACAGCTAACAAATGACAGATGATAAATGACAGTTGATAGATGATAGATAATAGATGGTAGTTGAAAAGCAATTAATAGATAAATAATTTAGATGACAGATGGCAATTTAAACTTCATTTTTATTGGCAAATATCAAATAATATAATTGGTAAATAAAATTTTGCACATGACAGGTGATAGATGATAAATAACAAATGAGGGATGGTAAATAATGTTTTAAATTATAAATGATAAATAATAAATTAAACTGACAGATGACAGATGATAAATACCAGTTGAGAGTTAATTATCAACAATTTAGATGGCAGTTGGCAATTATAACTTTACTTTTCTTCATGCTTCTTGCTTTATTGAAAAATATTAAATAACATAATTGGCAAATAACAAACGACAATTGACAGATGAATGTTGAAAAATGACAGTTGACAGATGACAAATGACAGTTGGTTGTTCATAGATTGTATGTTTTTTACATAATAAGAGTTGATAAATTACAATTGACATAGGGTAGTAGTAAAATGACAGTTGACAGTCGACAGATGATAAATGACAGTTGGCAGATGATGGTTGATAGATATTAATTAAAAGTCAGTTTACAGATAAATGGATGGATGACAGATGGCAATTAAACCTTTACTTTTCTTTATTGTTTATTGAAAAATAACAAATAGTATAATTAACAAATAACGAACGACAATTAACTATTCCACCCTCCAATTGATTAAACATAAAAACAGATTTCTCTTGAAAGAAATTGAGAAAAACACAAACATTTATTGATTAAAATATTGATATATATTGTGATTTATAGTTATTTAAGGTACAAGTGTAAAAAGTGATGCTTTATTGCACGAACTGGCGTTTAAAAACACGAGCGAGGAACGAGCGAGTTTTTTTAAAGCCAGGAGTGCAATAAAGAAACTTTTTACACGTGTGCCTTACAAAATTTTATTTTCGATCGTAAAGGATTTCAAAGAATATATTCTTATGAGTAATATTTTAATATCATTTCAATAATTCAATTAATGAAAACATATTTTACCCGCAGTGCACTAATGAAAGCGTTACTTAGCAACCAGTAAACAAGTTGCACAAATGTCGGCGGCCATTATGATTTATGGAAAAAATGTTCGCTTTATTGTAATCGCTTCGACTTGCATTAAATGAAATCTTCAGAGTTCTTAAATCTGCCATTTCGTATGTATTATATATTTTATTTATAGTTTATTAGTTATTTGTATCAATTAATAAAAAAATAAATTTTTCGTCGGAAATTTGTACTATAATATATTCATCTGTCAAATTTGACATTTCTGTGCAATAAAAACAGTTTGACATTACCGTGCAATAAAAACGTAAAAAAGCACTAGTGCTTTAAAAAGCCACTTTTACAATGAAAAATGATGCAAAAAGCGCCTACTTTCTGTACGATCGTAGATAAATGTTTATAAAACCCTTGTTTAAGAAAAACTAATTGGAGGGTGGGATAGTGAACACCCACCCACCCTACATAAATAAAAATCTTTAAATTACACTCTGCTGTCCGCATATATTTAAAAACGTATACAGTTTTATACTTATAATTGTAAATTGTATACTTCTTTATCCTGCTTTTAAAATTTAACTTTAAAACAAAAATTTGAAATTTAATAACAAAACACAAAATGAATTAAGTCTGGTAATGAGAGGATTAAAAAAGACACTGTTTTGTTTAAGTTTTTATGTACATGTAGGGTGGGTGGGTGGCCACTATCCCACCCTCCAATACGTTTAACATAAACAAGAGTTTTAATTAAAAAACCTTAAAATAATTGCGAAGTTTAATGATTAAAAAATTGGAAATTATATTATAAGCTCATATTATAAAACTCTTGTTTATGATCAAATTGTTGGAGGGTGGGATAGTGACTACCCACCCACCCTACATAGACAAAATGCTTTACATTAGAACTCTGCTGCCCGCATATAATTTAATAATCATCACAATTTTCGTATTTATTTATTTTATATTGAAAATAATTTTAAAATTTAAAACTTACATTTTATAATGAGGGGATAATTGGTTGTTAATATTATATAGACTCTTTGTATTGCAGGTTACAAACTATATATTCATCCTGATTTTAAAGTTTTAAACTAGTTTACAAATTCGTAGTTTATTTTCCAACACAAATACCAAAAGGGTTAACACTGGTAAAACATATTATCCAAAAGCACTGTTCTAATTTAAATTAAAATACATATGTAGGGTGGGTGGGTGGCCACTATCCAACCTTTCAATTCTTTTATAATAAACATGGGTTTTGTTTAAAAATATTTAATATAAGCGCAAAGTATTACTGAATAAAATATTAACTTATGTTACGATTTCATTAAATAAGAATTTTTTTTATGTAAAACTAGTTGGAGTGGCCACCCACCCACCCTACATATATACAATTATTCAAACTAAAACACTCTTGCTCGCATATATTTGATAACATGTATAATATTTTATTACATTTCGGTTAAAAAGGTAAACAATTGTTTTTACGTTTAATATTTTTATTCAATAATGGGTAGACAATGGTTGGTATTACGTGAACTCTTCAAATGATAGGTTAGAAACTATTAATTCAACCTACTGTTAATATTTTAACTTTAATCACAAGTTAGAAGTTTATTTTAAACTCAAATACAGAAAATAGTTATGCGTGGTGAAGAAATCTTATCAAAAAACACTGTTTTAGTTAAAGTTAAAATGCATATGCAGGGTGGGTGGGTGGCCACTATCCCACCCTTCGATTCTTTTAATATAAACCAGGGTTATTCCTAAAAGTATTTAATGTAAGCGCAAACAAATTATTGAATAAAATATTGACTTATGTTATGATTTCATTCAATAAATACTTTGTTGATGTAAAACTTATTGGAGGGTGGGATAGTGGCCACACACCCACCCTACATATATACAATTTTTCTAGCTGAAAGACTCTTGCCCGCATATATTTAATAACATGCCCAATTTAGTATTTAATTTCGGTTTAAAAGCTAAAACAAGTTTTTTACGTTTAAAATTATATTTAATAAAGGGTAGCTGGTGGTTGTTATTACGTAAATTCTTCAAATTATAGGTGAGAAACTCTATATTCATCCTACTGTTCAAATTTTACCTTTTTAATCACAAGTTCGAAGTTTTATTTTCCAACACAAATACAAAAAAGTATTAATGTTTGGTGATGAAATTTTATCCAAAAACACTGTTTTAGTTTTAATTAAAATGTATAAGTAGGGCGGGTGGGTGGCCACTATCCCACCCTCCAATTGATTAAACATAAAAACAGATTTCTCTTGAAAGAAATTGAGAAAAACGCAAATACTTATTGATTAAAATATTGATATATGTTGTGATTTGATTTTTATAAAACCCTTGTTTAAGAAAAACTAATTGGAGGGTGGAATAGTGATCACCCACCCACCCTACATAAATAAAAAATCTTTGAATTACACTCTGCTGTCCGCATATATTTAACAACATTATAATTGTAAATCGTAATCTTCTTTATTCTGCTTTTAAAATTTAACTTTAAAACAAACATTTGAAATTTATTTTCGAGCAACAAAACACAAAATGAATTAACTGTGGTTATGAGAATATTTAAAAAAAATACTGTTTCGTTTAAGTTTTCATGTATATGTAGGGTGGGTGGGTGGCCACTATCCCATCCTCCAGTTCGTGTTTAAAATAAACAAGAGTTTTAATTGGAAGAGCTTATAATAATTTCAAAGTTTACTGAGTAATTAATTGACTTGTGTTATGAGCTGATATTATAAAACCCTTGTTTATGATCAAATTGCTGGAGGGTGGGATAGTGGCCACCCACCCACCATCGAAATTTCCAGAAGAAAATTTGTTTTAAGGTATAATGAGGCCAGTAAATTAATATTATTGTTGTTTGTTTTTTTGTGAGTTACGTGAAGGTAAAATAAAATAAATTTAACAACAATATTGATTAATTAAAAAAAAAACACTAAAAACCTTTCTTCACAATTCTATTTAAATAAAATTGTGGAGAAAGTTTTTTAGTGCTTTTTTTAATAATCAATATTGTTGTTAAATTTATTTATTTAGGCTAATACGTTAACCTGAGCAAATATTCCTTCTGATCAAGTGAATGTATAGTGTACTGTAGGTCAGGGTGACGCTAACACAAATCATGGTAAATTGTAGTAGGTCAAGAATACGCTAGGTATAAAGTGTGATATCAACAAAGTAAACGTTTTAGTTTAAAAATACGCTAGGTTATTGCATAATTTATTGATATAGGTTAACGTATTACTAACATAAATAACACTCAATTGATGTTGTATGTTAGATAAGACGATTATTCCTTGGAGTAGGTCAGAAATTTGCTATATTAGGTAGATAATAGTTGCATTCACTTAAAAAATAGTTTATTCTAATTGGTTAGACACCAAATTAATGAATAATCTTTGATGAAGGTCATAAATACACTAACCCAAATAATATGCTCTTGTAGTAGATTAAAAGTAGGAGAGATCGAGCAATTCGTTTTTATAGTAGGTCAATAATATGCGAGAATAATTTTAACTAAATTAAACCCCAAATCAAAATTTATAATCCAAACATTACATACGTAATAATCACCAACACCAACAAAGTTACAAAAGCAGAAGTTTTAATAATGAATTTATAAATGGACGATATTATTATTTATCATCCATCTATAATTCAATAATTGAAACATGTACGCTCACAGTATCGGTGAATGCGTTTTGAATTATTCAACGTTTTGATAGTCGCGCTTCGATTCTTTTATATTCCGTACTCTGCGCGGCTTTCAATAGTTGCGATTTCATTATTTCGCACGTGTTTACTCAAACTCCGGTAAAACAAGTATTTACACGGTATTAATATATAAGCCATCGCCGGCAGTAAATGCGAAACGTACACCTGTACACGTTAAATTTAGAACTAAAACCTACATTCTGGTGAATGCGCCGGGCACGGACTGAGCTTCGATCGCGCATTAATTATTTATCGACGTACGAGTCGAACTTTATATAAAAAACGGATTGCAATTCCAATTATATACATATATACACATAATCGGTATAAATAAAATAACCATTAAAGGTGTTACGATTAAAAAAAACGTTTTTTCTACAATGTAATCTTATAAATTATGTAAATGTAACTGAAAAGGCGTTTTAACGAAATTTCGATTTTCGATCGGGATAAATAATTCAGAGGGCGTAGCCATGATTTTCCCTGGGAGACGCATACACGTGACTTTGTATGCAAGGTTTTTCTTTAATAAAATAAACATCCTATAGGGGGTGAATTAGCATCCGCCCATTAAACGGAATTTGGTGGATGTATATGCGAGCGGAATATATATTTCCGTGTAATGGCCGTGTTTAAATGCATTATTTGTGTTTGTGCTTTTAAATTTACATCCCTCGCCTATGTATGTATGAGTTACTTTTTTGTGGTTGTTGTTGGTCGATTTCTATATATATATATATATATATATATATATATATATATATATATTGGTAGCGCAGCACGCCCTGAATTATAGCGGGCGTCCTCTACCCTTTGTAATGCATCCCTTTGTACCGAATATGTACCGGAATAATAATAATAAACACGGAATTGAATATTAGTTTCCTCTCGTATTCATTAAAGAATTCCGAACCAAATAAATTGGATCGGTGCGATATTTATTGTGTTCGGTAATAAGAAAGAAAACTGTTTTCC
Source organism: Ontholestes murinus (assembly GCA_963969525.1). NCBI lineage: Eukaryota > Metazoa > Arthropoda > Insecta > Coleoptera > Staphylinidae > Ontholestes > Ontholestes murinus. The sequence continues at coordinate 76,718,232 of OZ018390.1, read as the reverse complement.
CCCGCAACAATATTATCGCCAACCCGACGGACATAACTCATTATCGATTTTTAATATCCGAGTCGACTCGTAACTTAACATTTATTGGATAAAGTTTCCTCTGTATAATTGAGAAAAAGTTCTCGCTGTGATACAGTTTATTTTTAAATCCGCTGATTGCCAGGATTACAGCCACATTTCTTAATTGTCGTGGAAAACTAGGCTCCACTCCGCTGTCTTCGCCTCGTTAGTCCGCATCTGGGCAAGATCATTAATATAAATGAGGAACGGTGGTCCCCGCAGACAAATTCCCTATTATGTAACATTCCACGGTGTAACGGTAACGAGCCAATTGAAGGATCGACCGTTCCTTCCCGTCCACATGCAAATTCCCTTCCAGGAACGCGAACAAATAAAGTCCTGCATCCTCCTCCTGCCGTCGATCTCGATCTGGAGATCACGTCTCTACTGCAATGTCGTGCCGTTTATTTAAGAGGCCCTGGAAATTTATTTAAGGCCCTTCATCCAACACCCCCCCCCTTCTTCACCTCCCCTTCTAGCCTATTCCAACTCACCACCACACTAAACAAGCACTTGAGGATCGTACACGTTCGCACATTGTCAAGATGGTGATGTCTTGTGTATGATTAATGATTACTAAAGTAGAACGTTGTTAACAATTAAACGATCAATGTGTTATAATATGTAGGAATATAATAATAATAATACTATTATTTGTGATGTGGTTATTTAAATAATTTTTCTCTAAATCAAACATTTTTAATATTTTTTTACCATAATTATTATAACCAATAATTTCATGACTATAGTTTTTTCCAAGAGGTAAAAAACTGATAAATTTATAAGGTTTCATCAAAAGATAAGTGAGAAAATTATTAAAAAAATATAGTTTTTTTCTTTTACGGAAGGATTGGATATATTTTTTTTTTCTCTTTGTTGGAATGTAGTTTAGTAGATCTATATGTGTATGATTAAAGATGCAAAATAAAGGTTTATTTTTTACTTTATTCCTTTGCAAGTCATTATTAAGTGTTGTGAGACAATTGATTTTTTTTTTAATTTAACTGTTCTTATCTTAATTTTATATTGCATCATCTTCACGTAACTCACCAATCAACATTATTTTATCGCAAGTGTTTATTTATTTTTATCTGTTTAAAAAATGTAACTGTTTTTCTTAGCAAATCATTAATTATATTATTTTAATTTTCATATTTTCCTGGTTCAAATAAAATATTTCGTAATTTCTACAGTTTTCAGTTCTTAGTTTAAGAAATTTTCATTTAACATTTTTGTTTTTGAATTCTTTTATTTTTGCCAAATTTCAATTCATATGATTTGTAAAAGTGTTTTTAAATAAAATATAAAACATTTTTACTAGAAAGCTTTTAACAAAATTCCTTTTTCTTCTATATTTTTTAGAAAATTCCAAACTATTTTTATTTGTTTTAAAATATTATGTTTAAAATTGTAAGGATGTTTAACGATCCTTCCAATATTTTTTACTTTATCAATTTATCATCATTTTTAAAATTGCGAAAATTTATCAAAAAGGTTCCTCTGATAATTCTTCGTTTCATTTTTTCAAAAATTTGTATGCTCTTATCTTATCGATATTTTTAATAGATCTCTAAACAAAATTGGCATTGTTTTGTATTTAATGAATATTTTTATAGCAAAATTTATAAGTTTTCTTATAGGAATTTGTTAACAAGATTTTTTATTAATTGTAACAATTTTCTTCAATCGTTCTAAAACTTTTTTCTGCAATTTCTCTTTAAAATTACGAGTATTTCTTAGAAAATAGAATTTTACAGAAATTTCTCTAAAAAAAATCATGTTTTTTCTCGTTTTATTTTGTCAGTATTTTTAAGAAATTTTTAATCCAAATTAAAAACATTTACTTTTAGAGTTCTCAAATTTTCAAAAACAAATTGCTTTAATTTCCTAGAATTTCCAACGCTGGAATTTCGAGAAACTTTTAACAAGATTTTTTATTAACACTTTTCTTCAATCATTCTAAAACTTTTCTCTCTTTAAAATACAAGTATTTCTTAGAAAATAGAATTTTACAGAAATTTATCTTAAAAAATAATGTTTTTGTCGTATTTTATTTAAATTTTCTGTCAAGTATGTTTTATCTTGTCAGTATTTTCAAAAAAAATTTAATCCAAACTAAAAACATTTACTTCTAGAGTTTTCAAATTTTCAAAAAAAAAGTTGTTTCATTTCCTAAAATTTTCAACACTGGAATTTCGAGAAATTAATTTTTGACCATGTCTCAGCAAAATGTTGTTTTAGATTTTTAGAATATCCCAGAACGTTTAATCAATTTTTATAAAATGGTCCATTATTTCTTGTCATATTTTATCGAAATTTTCCAACTCGCTAGTTTTAAAATTGAGTGATAATTTTTCGATTTTAGAATTTCCCGACAATCTCTTTTCTTTTGCAAAATTGAAAGGATTGTTTTGAGTTTTCCCAGCAGTTATCCTTCAAATTTGGTTTGCCAATTTGGTAATAATTTATTTCCTAACAGATACATAGATCTAATAACATTGAAAAGTTATCAAATATGGAGATATATATAATATAACATTTAAAAGACTAAATAATACATAAAATTGTACACAAGCATAATAACAATTTTAAGAAATTTTGTGGTTACTAACACAATTTAATTATGGTATTTGTAAAATGGCGAATCGTGCAGTTATGACGTTTTAAAGGCAATTCAAATTACAATGGTTTTCTTTCTATTTTATTTTACCGTGTCTGACTCTTATTTTAACAGAATATTTGCTTGCTTTTTTGATGGTTAATTTAAATGTTCTATGAAGTATTCTTAGAAATTTTTCTTAAAAATCTCTTAAAAACCTCTTAAAATGGAGATTTCTCAATGTTTACAGAAAAATCTTTACAAATTTTCTAGAAATTTGAATTGCTTTTTACTCGATTGTCAGAATTTTTTTAAATGGTTCTAATTTTTCTTTTCTGGTCACATTGTATTAGAATTTTTAAACTTTCTTTGGAGATTTTTAAATATTTTTAACAATTTCTCTTGAGAATTTTTTCAAAAGTTTCTCGATGCTTCCAGTAAAATCTTTACATTTTTCCACTTCCAATTGTTATTTATTGTTTATTTAATCATTCTGGAAAATGTGATGTAAATTTAAAACATTATCTTGTAGTGTGTTTGAAATTCCCTAGCAATTTATTTTACACATTTTACATTAAGAAAAATGAGTGTCTTTAGATTTTTTCTAAAACTATTCAATACATAAATCTAAGGGTCCAATAATTTCTCAAGATCAAGGTTTCTGGATTTTTTTTTTTTGAAAAATTCTCTTCAATTTTACCAAAATGTTTCCCTACTTTTGCTTTATATTATATAATCGGTATATTAAAGCATTTTCTTATCTTAAATTTTCTCAACATGTTTCTTTCATTTTTAAATTTTATTTATTTCCTTCTTTTATTTTTCAAAAAGTATTTCTTCATTATGTGAAGTATCTTATTGAAACCTTTAATATTGTAATAATTTTTAAAGTAATTTTTTTTTTTCAAAATTGTAAATGGTTTCTTTCACATATTTTTCGATTTTTTAAACTATTTTATTATTTTGTTATGATACTAGATGAAAGAGAAACATTTTTGAGGTTTTATTTTTAATATAAAAACTACTTGTAGATAAATACTAATTCTATACAGGGTCTATTATGAAAGTATTGCGCATGATTATTTTACGAGTATCCGCCGCGGTAAGGTTAAACGAGTCGGGAAATGTAATTGTTGTCGTCACTCTGTTTCCAAGTTTCAACAGCGATACGCAATCAAATTTTGTGTGCACCAACCGAAACATTCCAGTTGCTTCAAGAGGCCTTCGAGTACGACCCAGAATCGAAAAGGCAAAGCAACGAGTGGCACAGAAAATCATCCCCCCGCCCCGAATAAGCGTGAATGAGCAAGTCTCGCATCAAAACGATACTTATTGTCTGTATTGACGTTTGAGGATTCGTTTATTTTGAGTTTGTACCACAGAAGAAACTGTCAACTCAGCTACACGGCCTTTATCGTTACCAATTTCCCCTGTAGTCCCCAGCCACCTTACAATCCCGACTCGACTCCCTGTGACACTTTTTTTGTTTCCCCAACTAAAGAAAAAGCATTTTGAGTCGGTAGAAAACATCCAATGCTATAACGTTCCTAAGATACATTCCTGTCGAGGAGTTTCAGAATGCCTTCCAGGAATACCAGACACGTTTCCACAAAGAATTTTAAGCATTTTTACCGGTACAATCAATAAATATATATATTTCCTAGTAAATGCGCATTACTTTTATAATGGACCCTGTATGTACCCTTTTTTATCTATACTTGTAAGCTATGTTTTTTTTTAACTGAAACTTTCTATTTATTTAGGACAAACTTAAAGTATCTTGTTAATTTTCAACAGTAAACTAATAAAAGGATTAATTAAGCACTTGATAATCTTTCACTATTTTTATATTTCTCCGACTAGTTTCGACCGTTGCTCATTCTCAAGGAGGTATTCAACAGTAAACTAGTCGAGTAAATAGAGAAAAAAATGTGAAACAAACCAAGTGTAATTTAATTTAAACCTTCATCAATAAATATTCAAAAGTAATTTTCAATTGATTTAAACTTCATTTTAAAATGTATAACTGTTTTCTCTTAGGATATTTCAATTGTTTTTTTTTTAGGTAAACTCTAACTTATTTTTTTCGTAAATTATAAACTAAGACTTTTTAAAATTCTTTAAGGTTTTTCTTAACAAACTTTTCATTTTAAGGAATGTTTTAAAAGTTGAAATTTTTATCAATAAAATAGCAACAAATCAATTATTTAATATAAAATAACTTGTAATCACTTACTCCACAGTTTACACACAGATTACAAGTTATTTTATATTGCATCATCTTCACTTAACTCATAAATCAACAATCATTTGCCAAAAAATAAAAACTTGAAAAACCATTCGGTCAACTTTTTACAAAAAAAAAATAAATTAGTATAAAAAATAATTCAAATTTACTAAACTACTGAAAATCTATAGAAAAAGCAAGTTAAAAACTTGGAAAAATTGTTAATATTTTATCCGTAAAAACAATTGAGAAGCAAATAAAATACCTCTTGAAAATATTAATCATATATTTAAAAAAAACTATTGAAATGTTTTAAAAAGACATTTTAAAATTGGCTCATAAACAGTTTTTTTTTTTACATTATAAAAAACAATGTTTCTTAAAAGACACAACTGAAGAATTAAAAACAAACTAACTTTCAAATTTACAAAAAAAAGAGTTTTAAAAAATTCAAATTTGTTTAAAAAAATTACAATAGCTAAAATTAAAAAAATGTTTATACATTTAATAAAAACAACTAAAAACTAAAAAAGTGTTAAAAATTGTCCTAATAAATTAGGAAAATTAGAAAAATAAAAATTAAACTTAGCTAAAAAAAACGTAGGTAAAATATTTGTTTCAAAATAAAGTATTGAATTTAATGAATATGAAAATTTTTTTTTGACGAAATGTACATTTAGTAGCCCAAATAAAATTTCAAAGAAAGGTTATTAATTTTTTACTTTATAACATTTCTTTATTGGAAAACATTTGAGCATTTGCAAAAAAAAACAATTTGTGACTGAAAATCATAGTTAAAAGAATATTAAAAACGCAGTTCAGAATCTGTTCTACCGTTGATTATATAAGTTTAAATTTTCAATAATAAAGAATGAAATTTTATTAATAATTGCTAAATAGAAAACTAAGCTTAAAATTTACTAAAAAGCAATTTTATTAAAAAAAACAATGAAAATGTTTAAAGAGAAAAGAGATCAAACTTTAAAATTTCAAGATATATTATTTTATATAATTAAAAATTAAACAATCAACAGTAGAAAATTAACATAGCTGAAAATTCCCGGTTTAAAACAAAAGAATATTAATTATAATATGTTTATCGAAAAGAAGTATTTTTACAAGTAAAGAAATAATGGAATATTTGATGCAAACAGTCAAAAACAACTCTAAGCTTGCTCTAAAATAATTTAAGTTTACAAAAACAATGATTAAAATTTGGCAAGAAATAATACCTTTTTAAAAATGAACGGAAATTTCTAAAACTCACCAAATCTGCAAGTAAAAAAACTTTTAGACACCTCAAAAAGGAATTTATAGAGAATTCTTGTAATTTGAATACGAATTTACCGATGGCAAATTCTAAAACCTTCGAAACTACCCACAAAACCTACATAAAAACTCTCCAAGAAGTCTTCTAGAAACCTGCCAGAATTCTTCAAGAATTATTGTAATTTGCACAACAAATTATCTGAATAAAACATGAAATATTGGGAAAATAGAACAAAATTAGGCAGAAAGACCTCTGGTCGATAGCCATTTGACATATTAACATACTAACACCTCATCAATTATTTATTATTTAAATGTTAAATTTTGTTGTACATATTTGTCAATAAAGATGTATATATATAGAACAAAATTTATTTAATTTATAAGATAATTCTATAATACTCAAAAAAATGCTTATAAATTTAAATAAAAAATCTAAAGAATAATTTTGACAACTTCTTAAAGTAAGAACTAACTAATTTCTCAAAGATATAACAATTGATTTGAAAAAAATATATTAGCTGAAAATTTGTAAAATATTTAACAACAAGATTCTTAAAGAAAAAGTAGTTATAATAAAATAAATATATGCAAAAAAAGTCATTTAATATTGGTTAACAAAACCAAAAAAATCTATATAAATTTTATAAAAAAATTAATTTACTCTACTTCAAATTTTACTAACAATGGGAAATTTCAAACACTTAAAATTTCATTTAAAAACGAATATATTTGTATTAATCAGTTTAAAAGTTAATAAAAGATTCACATTTTCTTAGATTCGAAATAAGAATTTTATCCAAAAAAAATCAATTGAATATCTATTGAAATTCAAAAAAACAATTTCAGATTAATTATTTTAGAAAATGTTTATTAAAATTTGCTGTAAGGATTAAAATGTTTACCAAAAACGAATTGAAAACCTTTAAACATAATTAAAATTTGCCAAGAAAAACAGTTGCAATCTTGATCTAGAATAATATAAAATAAATTGAGGTAGGTCGAAATTACGTAAAGTTTATATAAAAATATGTCAAAATATATCAGAAATGATCAAACGAGAAACTTCTAACTATGAAAAACCTTTAAATAATATTTAAAATTTGCTAAGAAAAATCAGTTCAAAATTTTTGGTAAAAATTTAAAACTCGATTTAAACTATTTTTACAAAATTGAAAATTACCAAGAAATTCAAGTGAACATTTACAGAAATCCAATTCAAAACGTCTTTACAATCGAATGAAATTTTATAAAAAGAAACATTTTAAAATACAAGCATATCAAAAAATTTCTTGAAAAGATTTTCTTAATTTCTGCTAAGCAAAAATAGAGTTTACTAAGAAAAATATATAAAAATTTTCTTGAAAACTGTGAAAAAAAGGTTCAATTTTCTCAAAAATAAAAACCACATTCAATTAAAAATTTAATATTTAATTTACGCAATTAAAAATCCTTTTAAAATATTTTAAATATATAAATAATATAAAACACATTCAAATTCATAAAACTTTTTAAAACACGCTAAAAATGATTATCAACAGTTTCTTTAAGACAAAGAGTAGAAGCGTTTTAAAAAAAACAAAAGATTAAAATGTTGGATTTTACTACAAAACAATTGAAATGTGTTAAGAAAAAACAATGGAGTAGTTTAAAATTTACTAAGTAAAATTAGTTGAGAACTTTCTATTACGATAGTTTAAAAAATAAAAAAACAGACAAAAAAATAATTACAATATACAATGTTATTTAAATTATTTTTGTCTAAGATTATCTTTTAATGTTTAGATAGTAATCGATTAGGAATTTAAATCAAATTACTTGTTTTAAATGTAAATTGGAGAGTGATTTTAGAAAATTTGTAACTTCTATTTTGGCATTAAATTCTAAAAGTATTCAACTGTTTTTTCATGACTAATACATCTAAGATTATTATTTGGCGTTTAGAGAGTCTTAGCTTGGGTATTTAAGTGATGGCACTTGCTTTAACCGAAAAGAAACTTTTGACATAATTGCACAGTGATTTTAAAAAATTTCTAACTTTTATTGTGGTCCCAATTTCTAAATCTTTTCAACTTTTTCCTATAACTAATACATAAGAGATTATTACCTGACACTTAGAAAGTATTTGCTTTGGTATTTAAGTAATTGCACTTGTTTTAATCGAACAGTAAATTTTGATATAATTGCAGAGTTAGTTAAAAAAAATTCTAACATTTATTTTAGTCATAAATTCTAAAAGTATTTAACAATTTTTTATAACTGCTACATTTAAGATTAGTACTTAACATTTAAAACGTACTTGCGTGAGTATTTAGCGCGTGGCACTTGTTTTAATCGAATAGAAATTTTTGACATTAAAAAAATTATAACTTTTATTTTGTTTCCAAATTTTAAAGATATTTGACAGTTTTTTATAAGTAATGCATGTAAGATTATTATTTTTAATGTTTAGAAGGTATTTGATTCGGCATTTAAGTCGTGGCACTTGTTTTAGTGGAAAAGAAAATTTAAATTTAACCGCAGAAAAATTTTAATACTTTGGTAGAAAATTAGTAAGTATCCAACTGGTTTTCTTAACTAATATATGCATGATTGTTATTTGACGTTTAGAGAGTATTTGCTTGGGTATTTAAGTTGCAGCACTTGTTTTAATCGAAAAGAAATTTTCACATAATTGCAGAGTGATTTTTAAAAATTACTAACTTTTATTTCGATCGTAAATTCTGCAACTTTTTCAAATGTTTCTCATTACTAATATGTAATTGTGTTATTTGACGTTTATAAAAAAGTATTTACTAAGGTATTTAAGTCATGGAACTTGTTTTAATAGAACAGAAAATTATGACATAATTGCAGTGATTTTAAAAAATTCTAGCGTTTATTTTAGTCTGGAATTCTTAAAGTATTTAACTGATATTTTTATAACTAATATATGTCAAAAGATTATTTGACGTTTAGAAAGTATTTTCTTAAATATTTAAGTCACTGCACTTGTTGAAATCGAAAAGAAAGTTGTGACAGAATTGTAGTGGGATTTTAGAAAATTTCTAGTTTCCATTTTCGTTTAAAATTCTAAAGGTTTTAAACCGTTTTTCATAAAGAATGCATGCATATTTATTATTTGACGTTTAGAAAGTATTTTCTTGGGTATTTAAATCATAGAAAGTGTTTCAAACGAAAATAAAATTTTGACGTAATTCTAGAGTGCTTTTAGTAACTTAAAAAACTTTTAAATTAGTTCTAAATCGGTAAAGTGTTCACCTGTTTTGCAAAACTATTGCATGTAAGATTATTATTTTATGTATAGAAAGTATTTTTTTTTGTTTTAATCGAAAAGATAATATCGACGTAATTGCCAAAAAAAAATTCTAGAATGTGAGAAGTTAATTAATCGTTTTCAATTAATTTCTTTTTTAGAAATTTCTGGGAGGATTTTAGAATTTTCTATCATTTTTTTCATTCTAGATTTTTTATAAATTTCTTCAAGGGTTTTAGAATCTTCAAAAATGTCCTTTCAAATATTTTTCTTATAGATTATCATTTTTAAGTTAAATTTTAGAATTTGTCAGCAATTTCTCTTTCAGATTTTTAGAATTCTCCAAGAATTATACTTCCAGATCCTCAGAATTTCTGAATCTGGTCAATATTTAGGATTTTCTAGCATTTCTACATTTTTAATTTTTTTAGCAATGTTCTTTTCACATTTTTAGAATTCTTTTTCTTCTTCAATTTTGCTTTATCCCAAACGAGTTTTATATTAATCCTTAACGCCTTAGAAATTCAAAAATAAACCCTTGTTTTATGTTCTCAGATGTTTGAGCTATTTTTCTTCTGACTTATAAAAATTTTCTAACAGACGGTAAAGAATTAAATTATGTCATCAAGAGATACATGCGAAAATTGTTGGAGGTATTTTTGAATAGTTACGTTTCCAGATTTGCAAGCTTTTAGTATTTTACAGCAATTCAAAATCTGTAGAATTTGAAGCTTCTAGATTTATTCAAGTGCTTTTATTTTCGCGGGTTTTAGAATATTTCTTATAGACTAAATTTTTCAGCACATTTTCCAGCAATTTTTAGTTTGATGCTATTTTCAATAATCTTTTTCAAAAAAAAATTCTTTTATCTTATTTATGTACCTAACTTCTGATTAGTTTTATTTTACTATATTAGAATGTTTCATGTTCGAACAATTTCTCTTTTAAATTATTACAACTTACTAGCATATTTTCTTCCAAAATTTTATACTTTTTTTAGGAATGTCTCTTCTAACCTAGAATGTTATTTAAATTTTTGAAGGAAATTTCTAAAATTTTCTCTAATTTTCTCCTAAAATTTTAAACATTGTTTCGTTTTTTGGAATACAAATGTCTCTTCTAAGTTGAGAAAAGTTTTTATACATTACTGGACTTCTACAGATTTCTGTAATTTCTTTCATAACTATATATTTTTTTTTTGTGATATTTATTTTATATGAATGGAGTACGAAGATATAATAAAGGTAAAGATAAAGCAATTCCGCTTATAAATGCCTAAAAGTCTTTAATATTTTTTCTTCAATTTTTCGAATATTTCTTGCTTTTTTAAAAGAAATTTCCATGAACTATGGTTAATTTTATCAAAATTTTCTAGCAATTTCTCTTTCAGTTTAAAGAGCCCACAAATGTTTTTCTTTCGTTTCTCAAGAATTGAAAAAATGAAAATGAATAAAAAAACTATCTAGTTTTGTTTTATTAATCTTTTCTAGCAATGTCTGGATTCATAATTTTAAGGAATTCTCATTTTTCTTCAATTTACAATTTACTATTTCCTTATTTTATCTTTTGTAAATTTTCTTCTACTTATTTTATTGAGAACTCTAGAATTATACAGCAATCCTTTCAGAATAGTAGAATATTTAATCAAGTTCTAGACTCTTCTTTAAAATTTTCTTTGAATAGGTGATAAATAAAACACTTGGCTTTTGAGAATTTATCTTGAGATGATAAAATCTGCCTGATGAAACCACTGTGTGGCGAAACAATTGTCGCAGTGCATCGACATTAAATTGTGTAAATTCTCAAAACCCAAGTGTTTTATTTATCACCTATATAATGGAATTTCACCAAGTAAAAGCCTCATCAATCCAATATTTTCTTTGAAGATTCTAGAATTTTCCAACAATTTCTTTAGAGACTAGTTTTATAGTTTTAGAATTTTCCTTTCAAGTTTCTAGAATTTTCTTCAAAGGTTTTAGAATTGAAAAAAAAAAAAACATTTCAGATTTCTAAAGGTTTTTAGCAGTTTTACTCCCAGAGTCTGAGAATGTTTTTCAAGAATTCTACAATTTTCTAGTGATTTTTTAAAGGGTCTTTAAGAGTTGTAGAATTTTTGAAGTAATTTTCCTTCAAAGTTTTCTCGAATTCTTCAATTTTCTAGTATTTTTTAGAGGCTCTTTAAGAGTTTTAGAATGTTTGCAGTAATTTCCCTCGAATTTTCTCTATGGTTTATAATTTTTTTTATCAATTTTTTTTCAAATTTCTAGGAGCTTTATAAATTATAAATTTTACTTCCGTAAAATTCGAGCAATTTTCCTTACAGGTTTTGAGCAATTCCTTTGAAGATTTTAGAATTTTCTAGCAATTTCTATTCGGAAATCCTTATAATATTATAAATTTCCAGCAATTTTCCTGCTTTATCTTTAAAAAACTTGCTTCGTCATGGAATATTCTTAAAGAATTCTATAATTTTCCAGAATATCATTTCAAGTCCTAGATTTTTCAGAAGTTTTCCTCAAAATTTTAGAATTTTCTAACAATTTCTTTAGATATTGGGAGAAGTAATACACTTGTTATGTTCCATTTGTTGATTATCAGGTAACTGACACGTGTTTCGGTCTTTTCGGATCATTCTCAAAGTTAAAAATTTCTTTAGAGACTGATAGTTTTAAAGTTTTCTTCAGCAATTTTCTTTTCAAATTTCTAGAGTTCTAGAATTGTTTGAAATTTTAAAGTTTTTAGTGTCTGAAAATGTTCTTCAAGAGGTCTATAATTGGGATTTTATTAAAATTAAACAAGTGAAAAAGTTGTTGGGATAAAATAAAGCTAGGAATCGTTACGTATTTGCAAAAACAAAGAGTAGAAAAGTTTTAAAAAACAAAAGATTAAAATGTTTTGGGATTTTACTACAAAAAAATTGAAATGTGCTAAGAAATATTTGAAGATTTACAAAATAAATTGTAAAAATCAGTTAGGAACTTTCTATTATGTTATTTTTATAAATTAAAAAAAGACAATAAAATAATTTGATTTAAAAAGAAAAGGGTTTTAAAACTATTGGATTTAATATAGAAAACAATTGAATCTTGATATTAGGTAATTTCAAATTAAAACACTTGTTTAGTTTCATATTGTAATATTCAGTTTCCTAACACGTGTTTCGGTTAATGACGACCATTCTCAAAGGAGTTTCAAAATTACTAAACAAGTGTTTTAATTTGAAATTGCCTAATATTATAATTTAGTTTAATCAAGAGTGCAGTGAAGAAATTATATACCGAAGCTTAAGAAAACAGTAAATGTTTTTTAATAATTAAAATTTATACAAAACAAAAATTGTTAATCTGGTAGCAATAATGTTAGACTTTGTTTGTTTCAAAAAAAGCAATTGATTGTAGCTAAGGAAAAACAACCTGCTATAATTTTATATCGACTTCAATGAATTTTCTGTACAGAACGTAAATGTTACTATCATAATTATTACTATTTTAATTAAATTTCAGGTCGAAGTAATGAAAATTAAACGTAGAAATCTGAAACACAATCACAGTTAGCAAATAATATTTCATTAGCAGGAAAACGGCAATTTCCATTAATGAAACCCTCTCTGTATTTTCTTGTTGTATGTGTGTGTGTAGTATTTAACCCCGTTTCGGTGAACTTAGTTTTCCACTTTGCCGAACTAAAATACAATGCGGAAGACGATGCAAAGTTTGATATTTAAGTTTCGCGTCGATGGCGTAACGTAACAACGTGTACACATTTAAATTGCAAATCCGTGCGGGCTAGTGGGTGGGTGGGCCGGTGTTTTCTCGTCATAGTCGTCGGAGGCGGCGCGCGCCCCCCCCCCAAACATCGGCGATTCCTAACGCAATTTATCGCCCTCGCCTCTTAATCCCTTTCAGGGACTGCAAACAGCGACTCCTCTCCGAATGTAAACGGTGCGTTTGTTCGAAAGACGCAACCGAATGGTTGTCCTAAGTAATTAGATCGTTTCAACCCCTGGCGAGGGTTTTAACCCGCTCATAAAGAAAGAACACCGGCTCGTGTTAGTGTCGATGTACTTTAAAGAATTGGTTCTTGTTACTGTAAGCGATAATATACTATTCGTAGTCTGTAACACTATGTTTTCTAAATTGTTTTATTGAAGCCTGTCACATTCTAAATAAAAAATCTGAAAAACTTTATACGTAGAAAATCAACTTGTTACATTTTTTTAAAATCAATTTGCTTTATAAAATAAATTCTAAAAGATTACATAGATAAACAAAATCCAATAACGAATCCTTTTATCTTTCACATTCAGGCAATTAGAGAGTAACTGACGAAGTAAATTATGAAAAAAAAAACTGGTAATAAACAACCCCCCGTGCTCATTATCAGTCGAGAATATGAGTAAATGCCGTGCTTTATATATTCATTCGGTAGCTTATTTGTGCACGCTCCACTTTTTCACCCCCTTCGCACCGCCGCCGCGCCCCCTTTTATATAGCGCCCGGGCTGTAAAAACCAACCGACGCCCTCTTAACTCTCGGGGCTTAATTAAAGATTAATTATAAATCAAAAGGCCGGCAGGCAATTTCCGAAGTGTAATTCTCCGGCCTGCAGTGTGCAGATTTGTTTTAGTAGAAAAAAATTGTTAATTTTCGAAATCGAGGCCCTAAAGCTTACGGTACACAATTTTTTTTCCGCCCCCTCTCGCCTAACAAACAAGCGCTTACATAATACGATTTTCCATTAGCAAACGTTTTAAAATTTATTCCGCGCTAATGTTTCTAAACAGCGAAATCCCGCTTAAACGCTCAATATTTAAGTAGGCGTGTTTGTTTTAACGCCACAATGTATGCGAGTGTCTTTAATGTACTGTTATATTCAAGGGGTTGGGGTCGGAGAGGCGTCAAGAAGATAATTCGCTTTGATGTTTCTCGAGATTTATTTACATTCGCATTCTATTTTACACCGTTATAGGGGTCGGAAAATAATTATCGCCGTTAAAAGCCGACTTGAAATTTATTCACGTGGAAAATGGTGCGCATATAATAATTTTCTTGTTGAAAAGATACAAGAAACAGCATTCATATTACATAAGAGACTTTATATTTAATAATACACAATAAAATATGTTTTACAATTACTATTAGTTTCATTTCAGTTTTATAGTTTCATACTTTATTTCATTCAATATACTTACAAAATATATCAAGTTGATTTAAGAAAATACATTTTATATAAGAATTTAAAGTGTGACATATTTAAACTATACACAAGAAGAGTTGAAAAAAGTAAATGTTACAATGAATAAATCCATAAAATAAAACATAATTTATCAACCAATCAAATATAAATGATTTACTGGTGATTGTGATCCCATAAAACCTTTTGTTTTTGTCTCATCTGAGGATAGAACTTCAGTTAAGTTAATTATCACGGATCGAGTGCACTTTGATGTTATAATACGCGCTGCAGGGTGGTTTCGTAATTAAACTGTTCCGACTTCAATTTACACAATGGAATAAGTTTTTCGCACGGTCGAACGGACTTATTTACGTTCGCTGCTCTGTTCCTATTCAAATCCAGGGTCCTATTAAAACGTCTAGAATGGTGTCGTTTGCATTTTTTTATTTTTCTATGTGTGTGTGTGTGTATGTGACAGGCCGTCACGCGCAATTTTTCATTCATTATATTTACTTCTCTCGACAGCCATAATTTTTAATGAGTGGAAGTACGAAGGCACAAGCGTTGGCAACGTCATAAATATTTTAAAAGAATTAAATTTTAAATCACGAATAGTGTGTAAATATGCAGAAATTATATTTTTATAATATGTCTAAAAAAAATTATATTCCACTCAAATCATAAATCATAAATAACCTATCGTATTTAATTTTTTACAAATCACCTTTTAACTGCTAATAAGACAATTAACTAATTTTTATCTTTTGTGTTTTATAGTCTGATATTTACTAAACAATTATTCATTATTATCTAATATTTATTATATCTACTATCTGTGTACTGTCAATTGTTAAACTTCAATTGGCAAGTTTGACAAAAATCAATTATTAACCCGCAACTATTTATTAACTGTCAACTGTCAATTTTTGATGAATTATTGTGAATACAACATTTTGTCGTAACTTTATTATTTTTTAATTATTTCACATAACACTTTTGTTCTCGCATTTTAAATCAATCGAATTATCAATTGTCGCCAATATTTCTTTCAATTAGCCTACACCTGTAAAATGTAGGAATTCATATCATATCAAATTATGAATGTCAAATTAAACTTCTCTTTTTAATTGTCATAAATCAATTCTCGATTGTTTAACTCTTTTTGTCGAGTGTTTTACTAAACAATTTCAATAATTTTCTATTATTTATTATGTCTCCTAGCTGTCAATTATTAAAAATCAATTGTCAAATGTCAACTGTCAACAAATTCGTAATCTATATAAATATCAACCAACAACAACTAATTATCAATTTTTAATTTCAATCTATAAACTATTAACTGTCAATTGTCAATTGTCGAATAAATATTAACCGACAACTAAATGTCAATTTAGCTAGCAACTATTACCACTCAACTATCAACTGTTAATTGTCCAAGTGCCAACTCACTACTTATGAAACATCAATTGTTAATTTTCAACTAGAAACAAATAAGTACCAAACTATAACTGTCGATTGTCAATAACTGGTATCAATGGAACATTCAGCGACAATAATAATTTATCAATTGTCAAGTGTTAACTCAATCAATATTGTCGTCAACTCATGATTCATATCTTTGAAACATCAACAGAAAACAACGAATTGTCAATTTTCAAGTAGAAACTATTAATTGTTAACTGTCAACTGTCAATTGTTAAGTGTCAACTCATAATTTATATCAAAGGAACATTCACCGACAATAATGAATTGTCAATTTTTAATTAGCGACTATTAAATATCATCTATTAATTGTCAACTGTCAACTTTGAGCTTATGTCTATAAAATATGAACCTACAATAAGTAGTTAATAATTTTCAACTAGCAACTATAACTGTCAATATATTTAATAATGATTTGTTAGTTGTTAAATGTCAACTCACAACTTATATCTATGAAAAATCAACCGATAATAAATAATTTTTAACTAACAACTATTTATTGCCAACTGTCAATTGTAAATTGTCAACTCACAACTCATATCTAACCAATAAATTCTCAATTTTCCACTAGCAACCATCAATTGTCAATTGTCAACTGTCAACTCATGACGTTAACTTTCAAACAGCAACTATTAACTATCAACTGTCAATTGTTGATACTTAACTCACAACTTATATCTATCTGTAAAACATCAATCGACAAGAAGGAATTGTCAATTTTTATCTAGCAACTTTTAACCATCAACTGTCAATTGTCAACAGTCAATTTTGAGCTTATATCTATGAAAAATCAACTGACAGCACATAGTTATTAATTTTCTAGAAACTATAACTTATGTCATGTGTTAAATCTCAACTTCACTACTAAATATTGGTCGTCAGTAACTAATTGTCAATTTTCAATTAGCAACAATTTATTACCAACTATCAGAGGTCAACTCTTGATTTGTAACTATAAAATATTACCTGACAGCAATATTGTCAATTTTCAACTATCAATTGTCAAGTGTCAACACTCAACTTGGATTTACTAAATATTTGCCGTTGATAATTAATTTCTAATTTTTAACTAGCAATTATTGATTGTCAACTGTCAACTGCCAATTGACAAGTTTCAATTCCTAACATGTAACTATAAAATATTAACTGACAACAACAAATTTTAATTTTCAACTGACAATTATTAATTGCCAACTGTCAATTGTCAAGTGTCAAGCAACTCTCAACTTGAATCTACTAAATATTTATCATCGATAATTAATTGTCAATTTTCAACAAGCAACTATCGATTATCAATTGTCAACTGTCAATTGTTAAGTGAATTCGTAACATCTAACTATACATTATTAATCGACAACAACAAATTGTCAATTTTCAACTGGCAACTATTAATAGTCAATTGTCAACTGTCAATTGTCCAGTGTCAACTTGTATCTATAAAATATTTGCCGTCATTAATTAATTGTCAACTGTCAACTGTCAATTGTCAAGTGTCAACTATCAACTTGTATCTACTAAATATTTGTCATCGATAATTAAGTCAACTCTCAACTTGAATCAACTAAATATTTGTCATCGACAATTATTTGTCAATTTTCAACAAGAATCTATTGATTGTCAACTGTCAAGTGTCAATTGTCAAGTGTCAACTGTCAACTTGTTACTATATAATCCTAACCAACCACAAGTAATTGTCGATTTTTAACTAGCAACTATCAATTGTCAACTTTCAAATCTCTACTTGTACCTACTAAATTTTCATCAACCAACTAATGTTTGTCAATTGCTAAATGTCAATTGTCAAGTGTCAACGTCTAACATTTATCTATAAAATATTAACCTATAATGATAATATGTCAATTTAAACTGGCAACTATCAACTGTCAAATCACAACTTGTATCTACTAAATATTTGCCGTCAATAACTAATCGTCAATTTTCAACTAGCAACTATTTGTTGGCAACTGTCAATTGTCAAATATCACTTCCTAACATATTACTATAAATTATTAACCAACAACAACAAATTGTTTATTTTCACCTGGCAACAATTAATTGTCAACTGTCAATTGTCAAGTGTCAACTCTCAACTTGAATCTACTAAATATTTTTCATCGACAATTATTTGTCAATTTTCAACAAGAAACTATTGATTGTCAACTGTCAACTGTCAACTGTCAATTATTAAGTTCCAACTTCTAACATGTAACTATAAAATATTAACCGACAAGAACAAATTGTAAAATTTTCAACTGGAAACTATTAATGGTCAATTGTCAAGTGTCAATTGTCAAGTGTCAACTCATATCTATAAAATATTTGCCGTCATTAATTACTTGTCAACTGTCAATTGTGTCAAGTGTCAATTCTGAACTTGTATCTACTAAATATTTGTCATCGATAATTAATTGTCAATTTTCAACAAGGAATTATTGATTGTTATCTGTCTAATGTCAAGTGTCAACTCCTAACATGTTAGATTAAAATATTAACAGATAACAACAATATATTAATTTTCAACTGGCAACTATTAATTGTCAACTGTCAATTGTCAAGTGTCAATTCTCAACTTGTATCTACTAAATATTTTTCATCGATTATTAATTGTCAATTTTCAACAAGGAACTATTGATTGTCATCTGTCAAATGTCAAGTGTCAACTCCTAACATGTTAGATTAAAATATTAACCGACAACAACCATATGACAATTTTAAACTATTAATTGTCAACTGTCAATTGTCAAGTGTCAACTCTCAACTGTCAATTGTCAAGTGTCAACTGTCAATTGTCAATTGTTAAGTTCCAACTTCTAACATGTAACCATAAAATATTAACCGACAAGAACAAATTGTCAATTTTCAACTGGCAACTATTAATGGTCAATTGTTAACTGTCAATTGTCAAGTGTCAACTTGTATCTATAAAATATTTGCTGTCATTAATTACTTGTCAACTGTCAATTGTCAATTCTCAACTTGTATCTACTAAATATTTGTCATCGATAATTAATTGTCAATTTTTAGCAAGGAACTATTGATTGTTATCTGTCAAATGTCAAGTGTCTTCTCCTAACATGTTAGATTAAAATATTAACCGACAACAACAATATGTCAATTTTCAGCTGACAACTATTAATTGTCAACTGTCAACTGTCAATTGTCAAGTGTCAACTGTTAACTTGTTACTATATATGGTAATATTAACCAACCACAAGTAATTGTCAATTTTTAACTAGCAACTATCAACTGTCAATTGTCAACACTCAAATTTCAACTTATACCTATTGAATAGTTACCGTCAATAATTAATTGTCAATTTTCATTAACCAACTAATGATTGTCAAAAAGCAACTATTGATTGTCAACTGTTAATTTTCAAGTGTCAACTCTCAACTTGCTACCATAGAATAGTAACCAACCACAAGTAATTGTCAATTTTTAAGTAGCAACTATCAACTGTCAATTGTCAACTCTCAAATCTCAATTTGTACCTACTAAATAGTTACCGTCAATAATTAATTGTCAATTTTCATCAATCAACTAATGATTGTCAACTGCCAAATGTCAATTGTCAAGTGTCATCGTCTAACATGTTACTATAAAATATTAACCGACAACGATAATATGTCAATTTAAACTGGCAACTATTAATTGTCAATTATCAGATGTCAATTGTCAACTGTCAATTCGCAACTTGCATCTACTAAATATTTGCCGTCAATAACTCATCGTCAATTTTCAACTAGCAACTATTTGGCAACTGTTAACTGTCAATTGTCAATTGTCAAATGTCACTTCCTAACATGTTATTATTAATTACTAACCAACAACAACAAATTGTTTCTTTTTCACCAGGCAACTCTTAATTGTTAACTACCAACTGTCAATTGTCAAGTGTCAACTCTCATCTTGTATCTACTGATAACTCATCGTCAATAATTAATTTTCAATTTTCAACTGGCAACTATTGATTGTCAATTGTCAAGTGTCAGCTCTTAACTTGTTACTATATAATATTAACCAACCACAAGTAATTGTCAATTAATTGTCAACTATCAACTGTCGATTTTCAAGTGTCAACTCTTAACATGTTACTATAAAAAATTAACCGACAAAAAAATGTCAATTTTTAACTGGCAACTATTAACTATACACTGTCAATTGTCAAGTGTCAGCTCGCGGCTCATGTCTATGAAACATAAATCAAAAACAAGAACTGTCAGTTTTCATTTACCAACTAATAACTGTTAATAGCAATTATCAGCTGTCAATTTCGCCTAGCTACTATTAACCAACAACTGTCAACTCTGAGCTTATATTTATAAAAAATCAAAAAAAGCGACAAAAAAGAAAATTTCAATTTTCAACCAGCAAGTATTAACTGTCACTTGTCAAATATTAACTCACAACTTATGGCCATGAAAATTTAACCCTAAACAATTTGTTTTTAATTTCAAGTAGAAACTATATATTATCAACTATCAATTGAATTAAATTGTCAATTTTTAACTAGTAACTTTTAACTGTCAATTAGCATCTACGAAAGGTCAATTGATAACTAGTATTTATTCATTTTCAACTAGTAACTCTAACTTTCAACTACCAGCTGTCACTTGTCAAGTGTCAATTTACAATTTATATCTCTGAATAATCAAACAACAACGAATAATTATCAATTTTCAACTAGTAACCTTTAATTTTCAACTATCAGCTGACAATATATATCTGTGAAATTTTAACCGACAACAATTTGTTATTAATTTTCAACTTTGCTATATTTTCAATTATCAATTGTTACTTTTCAAACTTATATCTATTTGAAATCAACAGAGTTATTATAATTTTTTAAGTAGCAACTATTAATTATCAACTGTAAACTCACAACTCAAATCTATGAAACATTCACCGACAACAATAAATTGTATATTTTCAACTAGCAACTAATAACTGTGAACTATCAATTGTCAAATGTAACGTGTCAACTCACAACTCATATATATGAAACAACTACCGACAACATTCACTTGTCAATTTTCAACTAGCAACTATTAACTATTAACTGAAAATTGTGAATTATTAACTCCTAGTTTATTGCTATAAAAAATTAACCAACAACAAGTGGTTATTAATTTTTAACTAGCAACCATAACTGTAAACTTTCAGCTACCAACTGTCAGTTTTGAAATATCAACTCACAATTTACATCTATGAAAAATGAACCGATAATAATTATTTATTAACTTTCAACTAGCAACTATTTACTGTCAATTGTCAAGTGTCAACTTTTAGCTTATATCATCTTAAAATCAACCGATAAATAGTTATTAATTGAGAGTTAACTGACCAAAATTATTTGTCATTCCTCAATTAGTAACAGTTAATTGGCAACTATCAACTCTCAATTGATAAGTATCAATTCGCAACTTATATCTATAAAATATCAATCAACAAAAATTAATTGTCAATTTTTATGCAGCAATTATTAACTGTCAACAATTTCTTGACAATTGTGAAGTGTTAACGCATAAGTTATATAAAGAAAACATTAACCGACAACAAGTAATTATCAAAGTTCAACTAGCAACGAATAGCTATCAATTATCAACTATCAAATGTCAATGGTTAAATGTCAGTTCACAACTTATATGTATGAAAATTCAACTGATAACAAGTTATTGTCAATTTTGAACTAGCAAATATCAATTCCCAAGTGCCTCTAAATATTTAAATACTTCTAATCAAGTATACTATGTTTTAATAAAAGATCAAATAATAAGATAAACAAATAGAATAACTTATTATAGAAAAATTTTAAGAATTAACGATTACATTTTTAATATTTATAATCACTGACTCTTCATTTTTAAGTTAGAATCAATATTTAAAAATTAATAGAATTGCATTATTTCCTTAAGAACTTTATATCTACAGTTAGTTAATTAACTTTAGCTGAATCAAATTAAATCGTATTATTATCCTTGTATTATAAAAATAGCTGTGAGCATTAATCATATTTTTTTTAAATGGCAGCTTTTATTAATGTCACATCAGAACGTATCAATCGTTGTAATTCTGTTTTTTTTACGAAATAATAATACAGCGAACGAAGAAATATGCCTTTTCCATTAATTCGAGCATTTAATACCGTTTCCGGTGGAGCGCCGAGACGAAAAGTAATAAACGACACATCGACTGCGCTGCACATCGGGAATGCGCATAAATCACTTTTTCATCATATCGTTCGTTCGTTTCCTCCGGGTCCGATATACGGATGATTTATGGGTTTTTACGTTGTGTGTGTCTAGTTTGTCGAAGAACAATGCACCGCCTCTGTCCCCGGTCGCAGATGTCAAACGCGCGTCGCCGGTAATTACAACTTGTACCCTGGAAAGTTCTGGTGGAGGCGCCGGGAGCAAATAAATGTTTATTACGCATACAACGGTAATTTTTTTTTAATTCATTGGTGATTTGAAATAGATGTCGTTTTATGTGCAAACATTATTTAGGATGATAGTTTTATAATGTTATTCAATGATTTAAAAGAAAAAATATATATATAATAAATGCTTAACCAGTTAATTATGTAGCGCCGTTTTGAAAATTTCTGTGTGTCGTGAAAATCGATTGATGACTCAGTTAATTGGTTAATGTATTTTTTCTAGGGATTCTTTTTATGTATAGTTTGTAATTAATTAGATTAATATTTTACCTAGAAACCGTAGACTTCTTTTTTCACATCGTAACTTACGCAGTAAACTATAAATAGTAGCGAGCGTATACCGTTGCGTCGTTGTTTTCAGGCCATTAGGTTATTTCTTTGGGGAATTAAGGAATTTTACTGTACAGTGTGATAAAATGTTATGGACTGTTTTAACATATTCCAATTAACACGCAACCGTCTGGCCCGCCGGGGGATTATATCTCGGAATCGATTAATGCGCCGGCGTTCTTGTTTGAGTAACGATTTTTTTATTTTGTGTTGGGCGTAAATATAATATAAATAAACACGTTTGTGAGATACAATCGTTCGGTGCGTATTTGTATATTAAAACGCGTTTACTGTTTACACAGCGCGGGTGTGTTATTATTTGTGATAATGGAAGGAGTTGCTGAAAATGTAGTCAACAAATATACGCGACTGTTATGTAAACACGGTTTAAAAATGTTTTCATGCGTTTGTGTTCAACAAGTAAATCGTAAACCGAAGTATATAGGATAATAAAATATTTCAATGTATTGTTCATAACTATTTATGAGGGGTAAATTTATAGATATCTATCTACGTACTGTAAGTGCGAATAATAATCTCGTAAACACATAACGAGTCTCTAACGATTTTCACGAAACTAATTACATCACGATGTTGAACTGCGTAAAAGTTTTTGCATTACACAATCCGGACGGAAAGGATGGAAAACACTTGTAATTTCGTTTTGAGTTGATCAGCGCCTAAGTAAATTAATCTTAATAATTATGTCCCTAATTAACTGAATTATTAATCGTGCACGGCCAAGTTTTAATTAAACCCGAATTTCCTGCGGCTCGAACGTAAACATGGCGATGTTAATTTTAATTGAGATTTTCGCATTTTCGCCGACGCAATTATGCACGCGACGTTTTGCGGGGTGAATTAAGGGAGGGGAGGCGGCCGGCTTTAAGTGATTTCTCAAAATTTCACTCGAAACTCGTCCCGGTCGTGAGCAGCGACAAAAAGATAAGGGACGATTACGTAGAAGCTTGTTTACGCCGTAATCTGTTTGATGTTTTATATGTCGGATGAAGAGATGGTAAATATTTTAATGTTAAAATCGTTACGTTATGCAGGATAATAAAAATAATTGATAAACTTAATAATCTAACTTCTAGAATGTTTACACTAATCTATAGTCAATTATATTTACAAAATATCAAGTACACTTATTTATAAACGCACTGTAAATATTTCAGACTAATCACACTTGTAATTATTTTGTTTTTAATTTTCAAATCGACGAAATCAATTTTAATCTTTTACAGGATTTTAATTACAATGTTGCCATCTTATTTTATGTTGTGATAAATCAATTATATTTACAGAGTATCAAGTAAAACCATTAATGAATGCAATGTAAAAAAAATTAGACAAATCACAAGCGTATTTTTTTTGTTTTGAATTTTCAAATAAACGAAATCAATTTTAGTTTTTTTACAGGATTTTATTTACAATGTTGCCATCTTATTTTCTGTTGTGATAAATCAATTATATTTACAGAATATCAAGTAAAAACATTTATGAACGCAATGTAAAAAAAATTAGACAAATTACACGCGTAATTTTTTTGTTTTGAATTTTCAAATAAACGAAATCAATTTTAGTTTTTTACAGGATTTTATTTACAGTGTTGCCGTTTTATTTCCCGTTGAGATAAATCAATTATGTTTACAGTAATTAAAGTACAATCATTTTTGAACGTATTTAGAAAAATTCAGGCTAATCACACGCGCAATTGTTTTGTTTTTACTTTTCAAATCAACGAAATCAATTTAATATTTTTACAGAATTTTATTCACAGTGTTGCCATTTTATTTTTGGTTGAGATAAACCAATTATATTTACAGTATATCAAGTACACTTATTTATAAACGCACTGTAAAAATTTCAGACTAATCACACGCGTAATTATTTTGTTTTAAATTTTCAAATCGACGAAATCAATTTTAATCTTTTACAGGATTTTATTTACAATGTTGCCATTACATTTTCTGTTGTGATAAGTCAATTATATTTACAGAATATCAAGTAAAAACATTTATGAACGTAATGTAAAAAAAATAGACAAATCACACGCGTATTTTTTTTGTTTTCAATTTTCAAATCGACAAAATCAATTTTAATTTTTTACAGGATTGCATTTACAGTGTTGCCGTTTTATTTCCTGTTAAGATAAATCAATTATATTTACAGTAATTAAAGTACAATCATTTTTGAACGTATTTATAAAAAATCAGCCTAATCACATGCGCAATTGTTTTGTTTTTCATTTTCAAATCAACGAAATCAATTTTATATTTTTACAGAATTTTATTCACAGTGTTGCCATTTTATTTTTTGTTAAGATAAACCAATTATATTTACAGAATATCAAGTACACTTATTTATAAACACACTGTAAAAATTTCAGACTAATCACACTCGTAATTATTTTGTTTTCAATTTTCAAATCGACGAAATCAATTTTAATCTTTTACAGGATTTTATTTACAATGTTTCCATTTTATTTTCTATTGTGATAAATCAATTATATTTACAGAATATCAAGTAAAAACATTTATGAACGCAATATAAAAAAAATTAGACAAATCACACGCGTAATTTTTTTGTTTTGAATTTTCAAATAAACGAAATCAATTTTAGTTTTTTTACAGGATTTTATTTACAGTGTTGACGTTTTATTTCCTGTTGAGATAAATCAATTATATTTACATTAATTAAAGTATAATCATTTTCAAACGTATTTAGAAAAATTCAGTCTAATAATATGCGTAATTGTTTTGTTTTTAATTTTTAAAACCAACGAAATCAATTTTATACTTTTACAGCATTTTATTTACAGGGTTGCCATTTTATTTTCTGTTGTGATAAATCAATTATATTTACAGAGTATTAAGTAAAAACATATATGAACGCAATGTAAAGAAAATCAGACAAATCGCACTCGTAATTTTTTTGTTTTGAATTTTCAAATAAACGAAATCAATTTTAGTTTTTTACAGGATTTTATTTACAGTGTTGCCGTTTTATTTTCTGTTAAGATATATCGATTATTTTTACAGTAATTAAAGTACAATCATTTTTGAACGTATCTAGAAAAAATCAGGCTAATCACACGCGTAATTGTTTTGTTTTTAATTTTCAAATAAACGAAATCAATTTTAGTTTTTTACAGAATTTTATTCACAGTGTTGCCATTTTATTTTTTGTTGAGATAAACCAATTATATTTACATAATATCAAGTACACTTATTTATAAACCCACTGTAAAAATTTCAGACTAAGCACACTCGTAATTATTTTATTTTTAATTTTCAAATCGACGAAATCAATTTTAATCTTTTACAGGATTTTATTTACAATGTTGCCGCTTTATTTTCTATTGTGATAAGTCAATTATATTTACAGAATATCAAGTAAATATATTGATGAACGTAATGTAAAAAAAATTAGACAAATCACACGCTTATTTTTTTTGTTTTGAATTTTCAAATAAACGAAATCAATTTTATATTTCTTACAGAATTTTATTCACAGTGTTGCCATTTTATTTTTTGTTGAGATAAACCAATTATATTTACAGAATATCAAGTACACTTATTTATAAACGCACTGTAATAATTTCAGACTAATCACACTCGTAATTATTTCGTTTTTAATTTTCAAACCGACGAAATCAATTTTAATCTTTTACAGGATTTTATTTACAAAGTTGCCATTTTATTTTCTGTTGTGATAAATCAATTATATTTACAGAATATCAAGCAAAAACATTTATGAACGCAATTTAGAAAAAATCAGACAAATTACACGCGTACTTTTTTTGTTTTGAATTTTCAAATAAACGAAATCAATTTTAGTTTTTTACAGGATTTTATTTACAATGTTGACGTTTTATTTCCTGCTGAGATAAATCAATTATATTTACAGTAATTAAATTACAATCATTTATGAACGTATTTAGAAAAACTCAGGTCAATCACACGCGCAATTGTTTTGTTTTTAATTTTCAAATCGACGAAATCAATTTTATATTTTTACAGAATTTTATTTACAGCGTTGCCATTTTATTTTTTGTTGAGATAAACCAATTATATTTACAGAATATTAAGTACACTTATTTATAAACGCACTGTAAAAATTTCAGACTAATCACACTCGTAATTATTTTGTTTTTAATTTTCAAATCGACGAAATCAATTTTAATCTTTTACAGGATTTTATTTACAATGTTGTTATTTCATTTTCAATTGTGATAAATCAATTATATTTACAGAGTATCAAGTAAAAACATTTATGAACGCAATGTAAAAAAATATCTGACAAATCACATGCGTAATCGTTTTGTTTTTAATTTTTAAATCAACGAAATCAATTTTAAACTTTTACAGGATTTTATTTTATTTCCTGTTGAGATAAATCAAATATATTTACAGAATATCAAGCACAAATATTTATGAACGTATTGTAAAAAAAAACAGGCTTAATTGTTTGTTTTTAATTTTCACATCAACGAAATTAAATTTACTTTTTTTTTAAATTTGATTTGAGTTTATACCTTAAAACCTCTATAAAAAATTTTTTGTAAAACTTCTAACTAAACATTGTTAAAACAACAAATCTCAGTTGTTCGCATTAAAAAATCCTCGCCGCTCTTTTTTTTAAGTGCACAATAAAACCCAAGTAATTTTTCTTAACACCCTCGGCGTCAAATTGAACCCGTTTTAATTGCCACCCTTTTTTATCACCCCCTATTTAAACGGGCACGCACTTCCCCACAGTACATTACACGTGTTCTTCCCTTCGTCGGAGAACGGGAATGGAAGGGGCGCAATACAAAAAAAAATAACACTCGTCTTTTTTTTGTCTGCATTTAAATGTTTCCTAATTAGGACCTCCACCTCTTCTCCCCCCCCTCTCTCTCTTCATCACCGCCGCGGGCATTCATTTCCGGTGTAATTTCTTGGCGGCTTATCATTTCCCCGCCGCCACATTCAGCGTAATGAATATTTCAATAGAGATTTCCCGAATGGAATTGTTATACTTGTTGTATTGCCGGAAAATAAAAAAAAAGGGGGAAAGAGAAAAGAAACGGTGAGGGTGAATAATTGTTAGTGGTGAGGGGAAATCGTAAAATTTTCTTCTCGTTCATTAAAATTAACAAAGATATGGTTATAGTGTTTTTCAAAGAAGTTAGTGTTTGGTGTGTATAAATATGTTTTTATTTTATTTGTTGAAGAAGTAAATGTAAAGCATTTTATTTTTATCAATAGCTCATTTATTTTATAAAGTACCTTATAGTATAATCAGAGAAGTATTGAATCAATTAAGGCGCGAATATGAATGTAATTATTGTGTTGCACTTATGGTGGATGCGCCGGGTATATTATTTATATATTGAATTGAATCGTGTCTGACCTTAAAATTGTATGTTTTAAATATAGTAATCATCATTGATTATAGTGATAAGTGTATTAGTAAAGCAAATATAGTTTTAGGTTGTCGTAACCGAAAACTGAAATGCATAAACACAGGGCGTGCACAAACACGCATAATCGTAACTAGCATTTATGCCGGGCTCAAAATACACACAACAGTGCAATAAAATGTATATATCCGTGGCGGTAATTACGGCGTTGCAGACAATCCGCGCGCCCTCCCCCCCCCCCCCTGCTCCTCCACCCTGTTTACTAAATAAACGCAATTCCACGCATTATTATTGTTTATGGCAGCGGGTGCGGAATATTTCGGTCGACGTCTAACAACAATAATGTCGTAATTAATAGAATTTGCAGTGGCACGTACGTACGTTATCGCCTTCGGGCTGTTATCGGAGGAACAATGCTGTTTACTTTGCAACAATACGAAGATCAGCCTGTTTGACTTGGGTTATTATGGGTACCGTTAAGGGGAAGACGGGGACGGTTGTGCAGTGTGTATGCAGATGTAATTGGTCTTTGTGTGATCACTATAAGCCGCAATTAACAAATAGATTCGTTACAGTGTTTACAATTGATTCATTCAACACATAATATACAAATGGATTAAATAAAATATATAATAAATATAGAATGTATGCAAATGGTAATGTCTATGTAATAAATAATAGAATGTTTTAATTTTTTAAGGAAATTACAATAAAGCTCTAATTTAAAGCCGTTGAATTGGAACAAACCGTCCTGCATTAAAATCGATGTAGCGGCCCTTTCGACCCCGGTGCCGGTACCGGGTTGTAAGGCCCTTTTTGCGCGACCAGGAATCCAACAAAAGGGACATACAAAACGCACACACACACACACACGCCTACCTTCACAGCCCTATGTACATAATGGAAGCGGAAGGGATGCACAATCGCGCCCCCGAAATGGGACGAATAAAAAATGGCGCCCTTATCTGGGGGCCTTGTCAATAGTGGAAATTTCGCGTAATTACCGGGATATAATGCGAAAATGAGGGACGCAAGCAGGAAAGGGTAGAATACTACGAGAGAAGAGAGGGGGGAGCTTGGATTATGAAAAAGAGTTCTGGCATTATGCGGTCGGAAAGGGCTCTTGAGGTTTCTTTTATGTGAACCCTATAGAAATTTCTCGTATTGACGGTGTACATGCGAGTACAGTCAAGGGCATATGTTCGTGTTTAAATTGTACGTAAGATTTTTTTTGTTCCCCCCTAAATACTTACATCATTTTCCATGTATCACCATGGTTATTAACCCTTTTAACACTTAACAGTTTATCTAAACACTAAAACATTATTAAAATAAATCAGAATAATGTATAATCCATTTACTAGTATTATAGTAAAGCAACATTTCATTACAAATTTTTTACTTCTTTAATATTCGATCGATAAAAGGATATTAATACCTGCAGGTATTTCAGAAGCCTTCATTTTTCTTCTTTTCTACGGGGCACGTATGCGATGAAATAATTTCGCAATTTGTAAGCGGCGAAGGGGAAAAATTGCGCCTAACGCTATTCATAATGGGACACGAATCGTCCTTATCATTTTGACGCGGAGTCCATACTGATGCCGATTGGAAAATTTCTAATGTATATATGGAAATTTCGTTGCGGGAACGTTTTAATCGTCGGCAGGAAAAAATATTCACCTGAACGCGCGATGGGCGCGCATATTCAGTATCATAAATGCGTGTTGTATGTTATACTTTGCGCTTTATGATCCGCTTTTATCATGTAGCAAATGTAACAAAAAGGATTTATTAATATTCATGCCGGCGAACGATGGGCGACGATAACAATAAAGCGCGCAGCCCCACCCATTTCCCGCGTTAATATTAAAGAGGGTTGCGGTAGAATTGTTAAAAAAATAATATTAGATAAAAATGCAGGTGTTAATATATTAAATATCGCAATTAACATTTAAAAAGTTTTTTTTTTCACCCTGACATTTATAGGGTCCATTGTCCTTCCGACGATTTATTCGTCCGCGTCGAGGAAAAGGAAAGATTAAAATAATATATATCAGACGGTATTAGCATAAACAACGACGTCGACCTTTGGAAAATGGACAAAATTAAATAAAAATATATATATTACCGTGAATAATTCATGAGAGTACTTTAACAATCTTAATGCACTGCTAGAGCGGTGTACTGAGGGGTTATTTAGGGCGCCATTAGTGCGTTATGTGTTTCGAAATGTGCTACGGATAGTTTATCCGCACATAACTTCTCTTTCGAGCGGTTCTTTCCAAGTTTTCAAGTGAATCTTCAAAGAATATGGCAATAAAAACAATTCATACTTATAGTACCTTGAATAATTATTTTAAGCACAAAATAATAATAAATAAACATGCATTTTATTATTAAGTATTAAGAATTGATGCACAGAAACTGTACACAAAACTTTAAAACTTGATGATAAGAAATCCAAAATATTAATAGGCGATTTAAGAATTTATAAAATGTTTATTCCTCAAAGAATTAACCTAAAAAATTTACAATACAATTAAAACTTACGTATTTACATAAATAAATAAAAACAATTGACGTACAGTAGTTAAAAACAAAATTACAACCCTTGAAACTTGATAAGAGAAAATCAGAAAATCTAAAATTACTTTCTGCGGTTTAAAAATTTAAAAAAAATTAATTCCTTAAAGAATTTACTTGAAGATCCCCATATTTTTATAAATACAAAAAAACAAATGACATTCGACGACTGAAAACAAAAATACAACGCTTGAAACTTGATGATAGAAAACCGAAATTCACATAAGGAAATTTGAAATTTTTTAAAAAGATAATTCCTCAAACAATCAACTTAAAAATTTCACAATATGTTTAAAACAATCGTGTTTTATTTAATACAGAAAACAATTGAAGATCGACAACTTAAAAAAAAATTACAACGCTTTAAAATTGATGGCAATAATCGCAAAATTACATTCGGCGATTTAAATATTTGTAAAAAATTATTTCCTCAAAGAATCAACTAAAAAATTTTACAATACATTTAAAATAAACGTATTTTTATAAATACAGAAAACAAGTGACATTCGTCTACTGAAAAGTAAAATATAGCGCTTGAAACTTGACGATAGAAAAATTAAAATTGCATTCGAGTATTTAAAAAATTGTAAAAAAACAATTCTTCAATGAATTAACTTAAAAATTTCAAAATACATTCAAAATAAATTGGTTTTATAAGACATAGAAAACAATTGAATTACCACAACTGAGAAAAAAACTACAGTGCTTGAAACTTGATGATAGGAATACCAAAATTACAATCAACAATTTAAAAATTTATAATAAATTAATTCCTCAAAGAATTGGCTTGAAAATTCCCAAAAGCATTTAAAACTAATATATTTTTATAAATACAAAAAAATAAATGACATTCGACGTCTGAAAACAAAAATGCAACGCTTGAAACTTGATGAT
Organism: Ontholestes murinus; assembly: GCA_963969525.1. NCBI lineage: Eukaryota > Metazoa > Arthropoda > Insecta > Coleoptera > Staphylinidae > Ontholestes > Ontholestes murinus. Next base: position 76,686,505 of record OZ018390.1, on the reverse strand, counting down.
AGAAAACTGAAATTTACATAAGGAGATTTCAAAATTTTTAAAAAAATAATTCATCAAAGAATCAACGTAAAAATTACACAATATGTTTAAAACAATTGTGTTTTATTTTTTACAAAAAACAATTGAAGAACGACAACTAAAAATAATCATACAACGCTTCAAAATTGATGGCAATAATCGCAAAATTACATTCGGCGATTTAAATATTTGTAAAAAATTATTTCCTCAAAGAATCAACTTAAAAATTTTACAATACATTTAAAACTATCGTATTTTTATAAATACAAAAAACAAATGACATTCGTCAACTGAAAAATTAAATATAGCGCTTGAAACTTGACGATAGAAAAATTAAAATTGCATTCGAGTATTTAAAAAATTGTAAAAAATGAATTCTTCAATGAATCAACTTGAAAATTACAAAATACATTCAAAATAAATTGATCTTATTAGACACAGAAAACAATTGAATTACCACAACTAAAAAAAAAACTACAGTGCTTGAAACTTGATGATAGGAAAATCAAAATTACATTCAACAATTTAAACATTTATAATAAATTAATTCCTCGAAGAATTCACTTGAAAATTCCCAAAAGCATTTAAAACTAACATATTTTTATAAATATAAAAAAAAACAAATGACATTCGACGTCTGAAAACAAAAATACAACGCTTGAAACTTGATGATAGAAAACCGAAATTTACATAAGGAGATTTAAAAATTAGTAAAAAGATAATTCATCAAATAATCAACTTAAAAATTTCACAATATGTTTAAAACAATCGTGTTCTTTTTAATACATAAAACAATTGAAGAACGACAACTAAAAACAAAAATACAACGCTTCAAACTTGATGACATTAATCGCAAAATTACATTCGGCGATTTAAATATTTGTAAAAAATTATTTCCTCAAAGAATCAACTTAAAAATTTTACAATACATTTAAAATAAACGTATTTTTATAAATACAAAAAACAAATGACACTCATCAATTGAAAAGTAAAATATAGCGACGATAGAAAAATTAAAATTGCATTCGGGTATTTAAAAAAATTATAAAAAATTAATTCTTCAATGAATCAACTTGAAAATATCAAAATACATTCAAAATAAATTGGTTTTATTAGCCATAAAAAACAATTGAAATACCATAACTGAGAAAAAAACTAAAGTGCTTGAAACTTGATGCTAGGAAAATCAATATTACATTCAACAATTTAAACATCTATAATAAATTAATTCCTCAAAGAATTTACTTGAAAATTCCCAAAAGCATTTAAAACTAATATATTTTTATAAATACAAAAAAAAAACAAATGACATTCAAATACTGAAAACAAAAATGCAACGTTTGAAACTTAATGATAGAAAAGCGAAATTTACATAAGGAGATTTAAAAATTTATAAAAAGATAATTCCTCAAAAAATCAACTTAAAAATTTCACAATATATTTAAAACAATCGTGTTTTATTTAATACAGAAAACAATTGAAGGACGACAACTAAAAGCAATAATACAACGCTTTAAACTTGATGACATTAATCGCAAAATTACATTCGGCGATTTAAAAATTTGTAATAAATTATTTCCTCAAAGAATCAACTTAAAAATTTTACAATACATTTAGAAATAATGAATTTTTATAAATACAAAAAACAAATGACATTCATCAACTAAAAAATAAAATATAACGCTTGAAACTTGACGATAGAAAAATTAAAATTGCATTCGAGTATTTAAAAAATTGTAAAAAATTAATTCTTCAATAAATCAATTTAAAAATTTCAAAATACATTCAAAATAAATTGGTTTTATTAGACACAGAAAACAATTGAATTACCATAACTCAGAAAAAAAAACTAAAGTGCTTAAAACTTGATGATAGGAAAATGAAAATTACATTCAACAATTTAAACATTTATAATAAATTAATTCCTCAAAGAATTCACTTGAAAATTCCCAAAAGCATTTAAAACTAACGTATTTTTATAAATACAAAAAAAACAAATGACATTCGACGACTGAAAACAAAAATGTAACGCTTGAAACTTGATGATAGAAAACCGAAATTTAAGAGATTTAAGAAATTAGTAAAAAGATAATTCATCAAATAATCAACTTAAAAATTTCACAATATGTTTAAAACAATCGTGTTTTATTTATTACAGAAAACAATTGAAGAACGACAACTAAGAATAATCATACAACGCTTCAAAATTGATGGCAATAATCGCAAAATTACATTCGGCGATTTAAAAATTCGTAACAAATTATTTCCTCAAAGAATCAACTTAAAAATTTTGCAATACATTTAAAACTAATGTATTTTTATAAATACAAAAAACAAATGACATTCGCCAACTGAAAAATAAAATATAGCGCTTGAAACGTGACGATAGAAAAATTAAAATTGCATTCGAGTATTTAAAATTTGTAAAAAATCAATTCTTCAATGAATCAACTTGAAAATTTCAAAATATATTCAAAATAAATTAATTTTATTAGACACGGAAAACAATTGAATTACCACAACTGAGGAAAAAAAATTACAGTGCTTGAAACTTGATGATAGGAAAATCAAAATTACATTCAACAATTAAAAAATTTATAATAAATTAATTCCTCAAAGAATTCACTTGAAAATTCCCAAAAGCATTTAAAACTAACATATTTTTATAAATACAAAAAAAACAAATGACATTCGACGACTGAAAACAAAAATGCAACGTTTAAAACTTGATGATAGAAAACCGAAATTTACATAAGGAGATTTGAAAATTTGTAGAAAGATAATTCCTCAAAGAATCAACTTAAAAATTTCACAATATGTTTAAAACTATTGTGTTTTATTTAATACAGAAAACAATTGAAGAACAACAACTAAAAACAAAAATACAACGCTTCAAACTTGATGGCAATAATCGCAAAATTACATTCGGCGATTTAAAAATTCGTAAAAAATTATTTCCTCAAAGAATCAACCTAAAAATTTTACAGTACATTTAGAAATAATGTATCTTTATAAATACAAAAAACAAATGACATTCGACAATTAAAAAATAAAATATAACGCTTGAAACTTGCGATAGAAAAATTAAAATTGCATTCGATTATTTAAAAAATTGTAAAAAAACAATTCTTCAATGCATCAATTTAAAAATTTCAAAATATACTCAAAATAAATTGGTTTTATTAGACACAGAAAACAATTGAATTACTAAACTGAGAAAAAAACTAGAGTTCAGTCCGAATCTTACTAAACTAGTAGAGTTTGGAAAATAAAATGCATTCAATTCACTTAAAGCTGCAGACGTGCGCACACCCATTCCGAGACAGATACGATTCTGTAGTGGAAAAACCACCCCTACCCTCGTTATCTATTTCGGAAACGCGCGGCTATTTTCGCGGGGGACGATATTACACCAATTTAAAATTTAATAATCGTAAAATTAAAAAGTCCCAGCGCAAAATCAAGCAAACGTAAAAAGTAATTACGGCGTGGTGCGAGAGAAAGAGGGAAAAACCTCTCCTCTCCTCCTCTATCTCTCTATCTCTGCATATTCGAGGCCGTTACGACAAAGCACCTATTTAGATTTCCATTTTCTCACGACACTCGCCGGTCTTTCAAATAATTTCGCAATTCGTGTTACGCGCGCCCCGGTTTATTACTACGATCTCTGACGGAGGGAAAGGGGGGTGGTGTTATCCAGTAAATAAAGCAGTTCGTTAAATTGCGCTGTGAAATATATTTTTGAGCACTAGGTCGTAAAATAATTCGATACGACTAAATACAAGTATTAAGATATTTTTGCCCGGCGCATCCACCAAAAATTAACATGATTTATTATACGGATTAAACTATTGATAAGTATAATAAATATGATTGATACTTGCTTTGTTGCACTCTTGATGAAATATATAACTCACTGGATATGAATTAGGAATGATACACTTGTTTTGTTTCATATATTTATTATCAGTTTCTTGAGACGTGTTTCAGATATTGCTCGCCATTCTCAAAGGAGTATAAAAATTAAAGTTTATTTAATAATATCCAATGAAGTATAATAAATAATGTTGAATTGAATGTTGGGAAAAATCAATATCTAATTAATTACTATGCAGTAATTCAGGATATAACATACTAAACAAAAACATCTACTAGGTTTTTACCACTAAAAAATTCTGATGGTAAAAACAGTGTAGATATTTAGTTTTCATATTTTTATTACTAAAATTGTGGTAAATACAAGTGTTTTATATTGAACTATTATTATAAATAAGTTATAATAACATTATTATTTAATATTTAAAGCAACATATAAAATTGTATTTAAAATGTAATCGTTTTAAATAATGTAAACATCAATGTTGAAATTGCTTTACAGGTGAGGGAAAGCTGTTATTATTATACTCTCGATATCCTGCTGATCCTATTTAACGCCAATCCTCGCTTTCCAATTATCTCGATTTCAGTCTTGTGTAACGAGTCCCGAGACTACCGTCGAAAAGGTAAGAAGGCGTTTGGGGAGGCAGCGTAGGGGACTAGAAAGAGACGGAAATAAATAAATAAGCACGAAAGAAAAAAAGGAGGCGCCGTTAAATTTAAATTGCGCGTCGTGGACGGGCACGTGAATCGATAAAATAAATAAGACGCAAAGTTTCCGCAGTGTTTCCCATTCGATTTGTCGAAAATATTGGATGTTATTATTGGCGCGCGCGAGATGGGAAAATGAATGACATATTCAACGAATGATTTTTATGAAATCTGCGCGAACAAAGCTCTCCCTGTCCCCGTAAAACGTCGGATATCCGCCCAGAATCAAGCAGATTCGATTTCGCCGTGGATTTGCATACTTAGGACGAAATGTTTTTTTTTACGCGCGCGCGTCTCGTGTTTATGTTTTGGCTTTTATTGGTAAATACGTTTACCTGTGGATGAGCTGAAGTTTCAGCAAGGGATTAGTTTAATAATATCTTTATAAAAAAAAGGCAATAATAATTAAAAAAACCTGGAAACCTGCAAAAAAATGTGTATGAAATTGAAACATTCAATTTACTGCAGAAACAAAAAGGAAATAAAATAACTTAATAGACTATTCACTATGTACAACAAATTATTATTTGTGGTTAAAACATAGTGAATTTTTCAATTCAGTTTTATTTAACACAAGTTATTATATAAAGAAAAGCATCCATCAAAAATTTGTGTACAACTTAGAAATCATAAATACAGTTGCAGTTGCAGATAAATTTGCAGGATGACGAGTGACGACTATCCCACCCTTCAATCTATAAAATATTCAAAAGTGTTCAATAAAAATTTAATTCCACTAAGTTAACAAATTATTTAAAAATTCCATGCAATGCACATATCAATCAATTAAATGTTCACTAAAAACTTCTTATATGTTTAACTGATTGGAGGGTGGGATTAAGGTCACCCACCCATCCTACATATACATTGAAACATGAACTAAAACACTGAAATAAATTTTAAACCTCACAATCGCTTATAGTACTGATGTCATCGGAAAACGAAAGTGTTATAGTGGTTAAAGTTATATGCATATGTAGGGTGGGTGGGTGGCCTCGATCCCACCCTCCAAACAGTAAAACATACGCCTCGGATTCTTCTAGATTTCGAAGAATCTCCTTCAAGTGTTTTAAATACGCGTATACAGCATATTCTTTGGGTCTAGATTAAAATATCAACTAGTTTCAATGTCGGACCTCTAAAAGTTATATTTAACTCTCAAGATGATGCAAAGGTAGTCGCCATTTATAACAAAATAAATAAGATTAAATATTAATAAGTGGCATTAGAACTAAATTAATTAATTCATATTAATAACATAGATTATTACGTAACCATTTTTGTTGAAACATGGTTATATGAAAATATACCAACAATAGTCAACTACAACTTCATATAATTAGTTAATTTTCTACAACGTAAAGGACTTATATATTTTATTACAACTTCATAATTACAAAATTTATAAATATGACCATTCTGAAGCTGGTGGAATACGTGGTGGGGCTATTTTAATTGTAATCAAGAAATGTTTTACAACTAAATGTATCTCATATGGCAACAACATTGAAAATAGGAACTTTATCAGACGATAAATAAAACTGTAGTTTTGTTAATATCACACACGGAATTTATTCAGTACCTATAGTTTCATCCTATGTGTGATAAAAACAAAGTACAGATTTAGTTCCTGATTCAAGATATATCACAAAGTTATAGCTTCAAGTATCCAACATTGCATTGAAAATATTTTTGTTTTACTTAAGCTGAATAGCATATGATACAAAGGGGATGGTGTCTATATTCCATTATCATCATTTATTGATATTTTCAAAGCTTTATTTCTTCAATTTTCAAATTTGGAAACCGTCGTGACATAAGTAACTGTCGAGGTGTGTGTTAACAATCAGCAATTTCTAAGTTGATCAAATAGAGAAATCCAAAATCCAGAAATCATAAAACTATCTTTATAATACTAACAACGCCCAATGAAATTTAATAGTATCTATGAAATATCAAACAAAAGAAACAGGATACGATGAAATTAATTTAAAAAAAAATTAAAAAGCAGCAAATAAATTTGTTATACCATTAACATTTCTAGATAATATTGTTTTAAAAACTAGAATATTTCCTGTATGCAAGAAAGGTGATCCATTTGATTTTATTAATTACATACCTACTACACTATTGAGACTGTTTTGCATTATCCTCGAGAATATAAAATAACTTGTAATCACTTTCTTCACAGTTTATTTTTATGTTTCTAAATGTTAGTTCAATAACTGTACAAGAGTACATTGTGCATTTAGCAAAATTAAATAAACAAACTGTGGAAAAAGTGATTACAAGTTATTCCATATTGCATCATATTCACGTAACTCATCAATCAACATGATCCTCGAGAAAATAGTAGCAACTAGAATTCTAGATTTCTTTAATGAAAATAACTTAGATAATAAATTATTATTATTATTTCTAAATAATCATATTTCAAAACCTAACTCAGTGACATCAGGGGTCCCACAATGATCACACTGTGGCCTATTTATTCTATATATCAATATTATAAGCGAAATCAACGCAAGTTTTTGATGTATACAAATGACTTTATGCTCTTCGGGATCATTAATAATATTAATGACTGTCATTTTTGAAGATTTCGATCTTCTCAATGTTTGACAACTTACAGGTGCAGAAAACCAATGAATTTTATATACGAAATTTGTTTATTGATTCTTGGATCTGAACAGCGTTCACTTGGTGGTACATTTCAATATTAAGAATAACGAAAACTCTTTTACTTTTTTATACACTTTTTGTGTATTGAATTTCTCAAAGATAGATATGATCAAAAATGTTGAAACTCAAATCTTAATTTCACATGTGACTTAAAATGTATAACCAATAAGGCTCTGAAGATGTTAGGCTTCGTGTGACGATTTTGGCAAAGACCTTGATATCGATTATATGAAAGATTATTGGATTCTTCATATTTATTGGAAACGTTAACATTTTCGGTTCCCAGTAGAAAAGCTTGAGTGAACCAGCTGTTTTATTTGGACATATGTTAGATAAAAATGATCATTCTTTTTAAAATTTAACGACTCGATTAATGCCATTGGTGAATGCAAATTGTAATCACCCTGATATAAATTTATATAATGTATCTTCGAATACTGAATTGAAAAAGTCACTATGTTTTAACCACAAATAACTATTATTTGTGGTTAAAACATAGTGAATTTTTCAATTCAGTGTAAGTATGGATTACCACGTAGTAACGGTCGCAACCATTCTCTTTATCTTCGAATAGTTTTAAAAATATCTCGTATGACTGAAGTGACCCCAAATTAGCACTCTATAGTGCATTAAAGATGCAAACTAACTATGATAAGCTGTACGAAGTACTTTAGGATGGGTACAATCACGCAGATTGCGTAATTTTTGTAATTAATATGATGTTTCCATGTTAAGGATGAATCCAAATATATACCCAGAAATTTGACAGATTTTGTGTACGGGTTAACAATTTTCTTTCGGATGAACTACAGGGTTTCGCTTTTTGAGAGAGAGAGAGAGAAACATCTTTATTTATTATTTGTTACATAGTATTATAAACAACAATTGTATTTGATTTTCTCGCTTTTTGAAATATTCAGTTTATTTTGCTTGAATCAGTCTAATGCTTTCGACTGTGATGTATCCATTAATTTTTGTAATTTCGTGGGTATATGTGATCTATTCACTAGACTAGTGTCATCAGCAACAATACCACTCGAATGTTCTGCATGAGAGGTAAGTCGTTAATGTACATAAGAAAAAGTAAAGGCCCAAGTACAGAGTCTTGTGGCACTTTGGAATTTATGTCTTTGGTTCCAGAAGTAGTATTGTTAAACGACACTACTTGTTTTCTATTATTTAAGTGGGTTTTTAAAAGTTTTAAGCTAGTTTTGGTGATTTGGTATCTGCTTAATTTATCCAAGAGAATATCCTAGGACACACAGTCGAATGCTTTGGACAAATCATAAAACTGGCCTGAGATTATTTGATTTGTCTCTAAAACATCGTTTACGGTCTGCATGAGTGCTAATATTGCAGTGGTTGTATTTCTCCTATGCCTGAAACCATATTGGTTAATATTAAGAATAGTTACTTTCCAGGCGATCATATAGTTGTTTTTAATACAACTTCGATTATCTTAGATAACAGTGGTACTATAGAAATTGGCCTGTATTTATCTTTATCATTAGAGTCACCGTTTTTTTTTAATGGGTGCAACTCTGGAGATTTTTACAGTCAGGAAAGATCCCGGTTCTAATACACTCATTGATAAGATTAGTGAATGGAACTACTTAATGCCTTCCTCGCCAAACCATTTGCTATTCTGTTCGCTGTGCTATTGTTGTGTCCTTTTACCCCTTACCTCACGAGCAACTTCTTCCAGGGCTTCGCAGCAATCCAACGTTAATGCTGTGGTTACTTTGCAGTTAGCAATGAACAAGATTGCCGCTCTGCTGTCCGTTAAAATGTGTATGTTTTTACCCTTAATCTTCTTATCAGAGTTTGCTTTTGCCGCATAGAGTATTCCCATGAGTTCCACCACAGAATCGCTTACCTACATGATGAATAACTCATTGCAATTTGTAATATTCCCAAAAGACTTAAAATTGCAATAATTTAGCTCGTATATAAAAAAGGCGACCCCAGTAAAATTGAGAATTATAGACCCATTAGTCTACTACTTGTGTTTTTCAAAATATTTGAATATATTATGATAGATCGGCCTGTAAGCTACTTAAAACTCAATAAAATACTAAATAGTAGTCAACATGGTTACACGAAAGGAAAATCTACAAAATGACTTTTTTGAAACCATAATAAATGTTTATTTAGGAGAAAAAATGGGAATTCCTTCCTTTTTTACCTTAGAAAACGTAAAAACATTCAAGCAATAACTAAATAAATACCTAATTAATATAGAGTCCTATTAAGTGGAAGAATTTGTAGTAAACAAAACAATTAATCCCAAAAGCAATTAGCTGGAAGTGTATTAATTTGCTATACATACATAATAAATACATGAGGGATATAAAAAATGCAAGTAATAGATAAATATGAAAATAGTACTTTAGATGTAGTAATTACCATTTTAACTTGTATGTTAATTGTAAACACTTTGAAATAAAGAATATATTATTACTATTATTAATCTCTTGGAATATAAACAGATTTTATCAAATGTCTTGGAATCACGTTACTAAGTACACACAATACATACGGATTTTTCAAAGGCATTTCATAGAATTGAAAATTATAAGCCTACGGTTTTAACAACAATCCATTGTGATTTAATAGAGTGCCATGTGTTCGAAAATAAATAATCATATGTCATCAGGGGTCCCACAAGGATCACACTGTGACCACATACTATCTATTCTATATATCAATGATGTAGGCGAAATCATAAATCAAGTTTTTGATATATGTGGATGACAAAGCTCTTAGGAATCATTCATAATATCAACGACTGTCATTTGATACAAAAAGATTTGGATTGTCTAAATTCATGGTGAAATTTTATCAAAAACAATTGAAAACTAAGGTTTTCAGCCCAAAAAAATTGTTAAGAAACTAAAAACAACTTATCTAATACACTTTTTAAAATAAAATTTAAAATTTATTTGAAAAAATCATATTCTAAAAACTATTCGAATTTTATTAGAAATAACTAAAAATTTCCAAAAAAAACCTTTAACCTTTGAAAATGATCGAGTATGATCGAAACACGTGTCACGAAACTGAAAATAGAAGTAACAATATGGAACATAACAAGTGTTTTTCTTCACAAAAGATTCAAAAAAAAAGATCATATATTTACCAAAAACTTGGAAAAAAAATTATGTAAGAAATTAAAACGTTAAGTTTTCTTCAAAAAGAGATTTGCAATAAACCAAATTAACTTAAGTCGTTATTTTGAATCACATTGAAATCTAAAAAATATAATATTCTCCAAACAATTAGATTTTTTTTTAAATAATTGAAATTTTTAAATAACCGAACAAAATATACCACAAACCTGTAAGAAATTGCAACGTTGGATTTTCTGCAAAAGAAAATCAATAAAAGCCAAGACAGCTTAATTAACTATTTTAAATAACATTAAAATTTAAAAAAATAATAATATTCTCAAAACAATTGGAAACAAAAACAATTAAACATTCTCAAAAATTGCAGTTAAAAAATTCAGCATTTAGTTTACTTTTAAACAGTTTGAATTAAAATTTTTGGAAGAAAATTATTTTTAATAAACATTAATTTTCTTTAAACAATTAGAATTAAAATTATAAGCTTTCTGGAAACGAAAAAATTAAGGTGAATCTAAGATAACTTAATTTACTGTTTTAAATCGCATTGAAATTTCAAAAAACCAATAGGAATTTTATCACAAACTATTGTCTGCTGCAATAAAAGCAGTTTAAAAAAACCAAAATAATTGAATTTATGAAGAAGTCCACTTGTGATTCCTGTGCTCAAAATTTAATGTATTTTTTTATGTATGTGTATATTAACGTATTTTGTTATAAGGCAATCCAAAGCATCGTAATAAATAATAATAATTGAAAATTTGCAAAAAGAAATAATTTCCTCAAATCATTTGGAATTTTTATGAAAATCAATTGAAAATTTCAAACTGAAAGAATATAACTTCACTAAAATCCTGGAAATGGACGTAGAAAAGATAAATATTGGGATAACAATTTTAAATCAGATTGAAAGTTTTAAAAAAAAGTTTATTTTTTTAAATAAATAGAACATTTACAATTTTATCAGAAAACAATTGAAAATTTCAAGAAACAATAAAATAAATAAAACCAAATGAATGGCAAAAATTAACATAGAAATCTAAAACAACGAAGCCTAGATAACTTAATTTAACTATTTTTAATCGCATATTCTAAAAAAAATGCATTTTAAAGAATTAAAAAATAAAGAAAGGAAATAACCTTGAAGAAATTTAAAAATAACTGCAAACAAATATTCAAAAAGCAGCCAAAAGTAATCGTGTCTTCTTCTTCAAGATAATTAAGTCTGCAATTTTAAATTACTTTGAAAATGTCTACATAAAATTGATATTTTTCGAACAATTATAAATGTATCAAAATCATTTTTACAAAATTAAAAAATTAAATTTTTAATTGATGTATTCATACAAATATTTCAAATAATTTTTGACGATGTTTTACTGACTGAAGGGTGGGATAGAGGCCACCCACCCACCCTACATATACATATTAACTTTAATTACTGATCGCCTCGCGGTTTGCAATAACTTCTATTACAAAATTTGACTAAAAGAAAATTGACAATGAAAATTTTTTGAGTGTGTAAATTAATAAAAATGATATAGATGATACGTGAAAAAGTTTTAAATCAAGCTTAAATAAAATTAGCTACTGAAAGTCATTTAAAATTAAACTTAAATTTAGATTATGCTTTATTTTTTTTTACATTCAAGGTTTTATTCTTTTGTAAGCAGCAAAATTATCATCAATTTGCATTTAAAATTATCATGTATATGCAGGGTGGGTGGGTGGCCTCTATCTCACCCTCCAATCAGTAAAACATAAACGAGGGTTTTAATTAAAAGTTGTGAAATATAAATAAACACAAAATAATTGCAATTTTTTTTCTTCCCAAAGTTGGTTTTCTGATATTCAGGTCTAAAAGTTAATCTGGTCCTCTGCAATTGTAGAGAAGTTGCATTGAAAATTAATCTACTTAAAAGGAAATTGTAATCAACCAGACCATTGGTTGATTTAAAGAGGAATACCATATCTCCAACGAAATGTCTATCACTTAGGGATATCAAATTAAAAGAGCGTAATAAATTTTCATCATAGCATCGATAACATAAAAGCTTTATAAATGTAGTTTGTATTTTTTCAATTGCAATTTGGGTTGTGTTGTAATTAGGTGTCCTCACTATAGATGTATATTGTAACAGAGGTATCACTAATGTGGAATAAAGTAATTTAAATATTTCAGGGCAAAAGTCTTTCGAAACTCTTTGTACGCGCAGCCTTTGAACTAATATTTTTTATATGGGCATTAAAAAGAAGTTTACTATCAAAAAATATTTCCAAATCTTTTACTTGCGTGACGCAATTAAGTATATAAGCATTAATATGGTAATCATTTTATTTAAATTTAATGTCTGTTTCCAAAAATTATGAGGTAGCATTTGTCAAGGTTAAAATTCAAACAATTTGACTTGCACCATAAATAAATAGCAATAGCTACAAGGTATAACTGAAGGTTTTCAATATCAGATTTACTTGTAATTGCTTTAAATATTTTAAGGTCATCAGCAAACAATAAAACTTGGGAATAAGTGATGGGGTTTATCAAATCATTAATGAAAATGAGGAACAGGGTTGGTCCACAATGTGATCCTTGGGGTACCCCAGATTTTGCATGAATATCTTTTGAAACACACAAACATATTAAATCCGATACAATAAATAATTTTCAAACCACTTGAGAATTGATGAGCCTAGACTAAGTAAGTGGAGTTTACTGAGAAGGATTCTGTGATTAACATGCTCAAATGCATTAGAAAAGTCAATATATATCGTATCCACTTGAGCACTTTTCTCTAAGTCAACAAGTACAAAAACTTGGAAAGTTAACAAATTAGTAATTGTTAATTTTCCCTGACAAATCCCATGTTGCTCATCAATAATGAAATTTTTAGTAGCAAAAATCAGTCGAGATGTAACAAATTAATCTAATAATTTAGAAATGGTTGATTGATTTTTACGTCTCCTCTATCTCCTGTTTTGTAAAGAGGAGTAATAAAACTACTTTTCCAAATAGCAGGAAATTGCCCAGTAGTCAAAAAGTTTTGAAATAACAAATAAATTGCGGTAAATACTTTGTTCAATGCAACAAAAATAGAATATTATCTGATTTTGAAATAAGACACTTTTTTGGTTCTATATTAGTATATTCAGTTGCTTGACACGTGTTTCGGTCAATGACGACCATTCTCGAATGAATTATAAAATTAACAGTTGATTATTTAGATCCAGCCAAACTTTCTACTTGACTACAACACCAACCAGAAACGTGGAAGTATTTCAAATGGGAGAATTGGTTGCCTTCTGATGATTTCTTCTTGATGGTAGTCCATTATTTAATCTAGTATGAGATAGTGACTCTTGATTTTGGAATACAGGTGGTTCCAATGAACTCGTCGCTCTTTAAGAATTCGTGGACTTTGAAGAGTTATTTGAAGATGTTGGAAGTGGCCCTATTGGTAATGAATAATCAGCGGATAAGATAATTGTTTTTGAATTAGAGTAATCAATGGATTCAACATCTTTTAACTGAAAAGAATAATTTGAATTTGAATCCATTATATTTTCACATGTTGAATTATTTATTATCTTCATTACAATTTGCTTGGTTCCAAGCAGGAGATCCCCCTTCAATTGTTCAAACAAGGCAATTAAATTATCTGTTGGTTTTCACGTCTTCTGTTTTAGGACATAAATTTCTTCACGCAGTCTGTTTTCATTCTTGAGTTCACGAACAATTATATGATCAAATTAATTTCACAGAAATACATAAATTATTTTGTGAAAACGGTAAAAGTGGTAAAATTGTAACAATTACATAGGTTAATAAAAGTTGTAATTAAAACAAATAATAATCAATAAAATCCATGAATCAATCCAGGTCAATGATAAAAAGCAGAATGACAAAAATCGATAGAAAGTTTTCGTCGTATCGATATATTAATACAAATCGGAAATTTGTAAATTACTTACATCGCCTCAATCTGGCATTGACTATAAATATCAAAGTCTAATTTTAACAGCACGACGATTATATAAGTGGTCAGCTGCGTGTGCAGTTTGAAGCTAGTACCACAAACATTACCCACTTAAAACACAGAATCTTGTCAAAACGAAAAATACACGCGACCGGCGGTTTTCTTTAAATAGTTGAAATTTTATCACAAACAATTGAAAATTAATAGTTTTTTGCAAGAAAAGTTTAAAAAGAAATCAAAATAACTTAATTTATTAATTATTAAATTTTCAAAAAATGAGAAACCAATTTTATAAATGATATAAGAAATGAAACTGAAAATCTGCAAAAAAGTTTCATAAGAAGCCAAAATAACTATTACTATTATCACATTGAAAACTCAAAACTCAAAAAAATTGGCATTTTGTAAGAAATTATTGAAAATATAGAAGAAAAAAAAGAACTTAAATCCTGAATACAATAACGTAGGAAACTTTTAAATAGAGTAGAAGACAGAAAAGCTTCATTAACTTTTATAAAACATATTATTATTTTTTTAATAATAGTACTCTCAAAACATTTGTAATTTTAATAATTAAATGTATTAGTTAGTTAGTCCTGAGGGTTGTAGAAAATTATCTAAAAATTAGAAAAACTCATTGTTGTACATTTGTGAAATGTTTTCGTGATTTTCTAAACATATTTATTTTTAAACTGAACATTAAAAAAATAGTTTAAAACTTTTAAAAATTCCGCTTTTAATTTACGAAGAAAAATTAAATGTTTGAAAAAACATTATTGTTTTAAAATTATTTCTAAAAAAAACATTAATTTCCATTAAATAATTAGAATTTCATCATAAACAACTAAAAATTTGATTTTTTTGCATAAAAAAATAAAATTCAAAAGAAGCTGAGATAACTTAATTCACAATTTTAAATCCTTTCCAAAAATTTCCAAAAATAGTTAGTTAGTTTTTTTCTCATATCAATCGAAATTTTAACACAAACTATTAAAAATTTTTGTTTGCAATAAAAACAAAGTTAGAAAAAGAAGCCAAAATAATTTAATTTATTATTTTAAATCACATTGAAAATTTTGTGTGGTTGATTTTTTATGATCATCATTTTAATCACCAGATGCAATTTTTAATTTCCTCCAACGTCAGTTTTAAGAGTTGCCATTTTGTTTTCAGCAAATATACTTCATTTGTTTTCTAGTATATTCAAAATACATTAATTCTGAATAGTGCTAACAATTTTGAGGTTATTCTATAGTGTGGTTGATTTTTTATAATCATTTTAATTATCAGATGTAATTTTTAATTTTCTCCAACTTTAGTTTTAAGAGTTGCCATTTTGTTTTCAACCAGTATACTTCATTTGTTTTCTAGTATATTAAAAATACATTAATTCTGAATAGTACTAACAATTTTGAGGTTATTCTATAGTGTTGTTGATTTTTTATAATCATTTTAATCATCAGATGCAATTTTCAATTTTCTCCAACGTCAGTTTTAAGAGTTGCAATTTTGTTTTCAGCCAGTATAGTTCATTTGTTTTCCAGTATATTAAAAATACATTAATTCTGAGTAGCACTAACAATTTTGAGGTTATTCTATAGTGTCGTTGATTTTTTATAATTATTTTAATCATCAATTGCAATTTTCGATTTTCTCCAACTTCAGTTTTAAGAGTTGCCCTTTTGTTTTCAGCCGCTATACTTCATTTGTTTTCTGGTATATTAGTAAAAAATAATATTTTCTATCTTGATTAGAAGTAAAAAAACACTTGGTTTGTTTCACTGAAAATATTTTCTCAAAATAATTAGAATTTTATCAGAAACAATTGAAAATATCAAACAAAAAGAATATTACTTCACTAAAAACCTGGAAAATGACGTAGAAAAGTTAAACTTTTTGTTAATAATTTTTAAAATTGAAAGTTAAACAAAAATTGGTTTGTTTCAGATGTATAAAATTTCAATTGATAATTTCAAGAAACAAAATAATTTACCAAATTAATGGCAAAAATGAACAAATGAATATTAAACAACAAAGCTTAACTTAATAATTTTTAATCACATATTCTAAAAAATGTATTTTAAACAATTGAAAAATTAAAAAAAAGGAGTAAAGCTGCTTTTGAAAAAAAACCTAGAAGAAATTTAAAAATGTCTGCAAATAAAAGGAAGCCAAAGTAATTCTGTCTCCTTCTTCAAGATCAATTAATTTACAATTTTAAAATACTTTAAAAATTTCTAAAAAAAATAAAATTTAAAAAAGTGGAAAGTGTGAATTAGAAACTTATCCCGCAAAAAACAATTTATAGTTTACAATAAAACAATTTTAAATTTACAAAGTAATCGTGTCTCCTTCTTTAAGATAATTTAATTTACAATTTTAAATTGCTGGAAAAAAAATTATTGTCTCAAAACAATTAAAAAAAATGGAAGTGAAATTAGAAAATCAACAGAAACAATTAAAAATTTCAAGTGGTTGACAATTTTTTGAAAAAACGAATTTATAGTTCACAATAAACCAATGATAAATTTACAAAAAATTATACCGTTCAATTTTTATTAAAAAAAACTGCATTCGAATTTGTCTAAACAAACAATTTAAAAAAATAATAATAAATTAGATACATATTTATTTATTTGTATATTCACGGTTTCACATTTTTACAAAACATGGTAATTACATAAATTGAATTGAAAATATAAATTAAATTAAATAATAAAAAAATTTACAGAACATTAATATTGCTAGATAGCAAAATTTTTTTAAAAAAATAATAATATAGTGATACACAACATTGATGATTAATTAATTGACTCAAAAATTGTACACTCAAAATAGCAGTAACAAGTCCAAAATAATAATAAATACATATGTAGGGTTTATCACAAAATAATTCACATAAAAACATATTTTAGTTAATACAATTAAAATACACGACTGTCTTACAAATTAGGTAATGAATATGAGAACACCTATCGATTTTTTTTACTTTTATTAACCAGAAAAAAATCGTTTAAATGAAATATTGGTTTATTATTTGCAACTAAATTCACCAACTTAATCCTCTTATATTTTAGAATTTATGTTTATATGACTACCCAACAACAATATTTCAAATTCAGTTATTTTCAGTGATTAGAAGCGCGGTTTGTTCCTTCTTTCGCCGCCGACCCCACCACTAATTAATCATAGTCACGTGTCTATTAGCCTAATGAAGCTTGCCCTTTACTTTAGGGGGCTGCGTACTCGAACAAGGGCAGGCTAATAACTACTTAATTCCACCGCCGCTCCGGCCTATGACGGATTGATAATGAGTTTATTGATTGCTATGTAATTGATGGCTATGCAAACTTCATCATCACATATATATATATGAAGAGATATAGAGCTTTACTGAGAAGTTAAATTATTTATTCGTGCATGCAATATGTAAACAGTAACTTCGGCTAATTCGGTGAGGCGAGCGGCCGTTATTATTTGTGAGCGTAACCTTATTGTATTATCGATTCTCTCAAAGTTATTTTAGTGTTACGGCCAGACTATAAATTTGTAATAAAAATTTTACTTGAATAAATAATGTATTCATTAAGGTGGATTTATTCACGCACATTTTCGTAATAATAATACCGAGTGTGTGAGAAATGGTGGAGGCGCCGGGATTTATCACGCGTACAGATTCGATTGGGTAAAACACTTGTTAAGTTCCATAATATTTTTATTTTCAGTTGCCTGACACGTGTTTCATTCCTGATCATTTTTTGAGTACAAAACTAATTAATAATATTATTAATTAAATTAAATAAGGCAAATGAAAATTATTTTACCCAATCGAATTTACATATTTTGTTCCATCAAGAGTGTACCAGTATCAATTATATCCCGCATATTTTCGTAACAATAAATTATAGGTGTAAATGGTGGAGGTGCCAGGATGTATTTTTGTTTTAAATATTTTTGTTGATAAAAACATTACAATAAACAATCCAGTAACGTTGAAAATTAACACGTAAAGACCGCAAAATTACAGAAATCTACACGCTCGATTGTTTTCATTTAATTGCGGCCGGCGTTAGACACGAACGGATAAATCGTGCACGAAAATAAATTATCACCCCCCCCCACCCCTGCTACTGTACATTGCGGCCGTTGGAGCATTCTATTTGTGAATTTGCGTCCGCCTGTGTGTGTTTTGTGTGTAGGTTTGTATGTGTTGGTGTGTGTGTGTTTATTCACATTATTTCCACGATCTCAAATGGGCTGCGAAATAGAACACTGATTAAATCGAAACCACGGTTTTTACCTTAACGCCCTCTCACACACACACACACGACATGAAATTCAATTAAAAAAACATACACACTCTATTCGAACGAGAAAAGGACGACGACATTGTCGCCTGGGTGTATTTACATGTAATCCGGGGAGGGGAATTAGAAAAAGTAATAAGCAAAGAAAAGGGGTAAATAAAAGTAAGCCCCACTGACCTATTTAATTATTTATAAGCCCCGCCAGGGTGAACTCTTCCTTCCACGTCTCTACTCTTTTTTAATTGAATTTTAAATTACGAACTGGAAACAAACACACACACACACATAGGGAGAGAGTGAAAGAGACATGTATACATAGTTACATTCGAAAGTTTGCTGCTGAGCTTAACTTTCGATAAATATTTTAAAGCAAAGTTTCGAATCGATTTATTTGCTAATAAAATATGTACAAGTACGATTGATCAAATCAATTAATATAATTCTTATAAAATATATTAAAATCCTTTAGTTTGTTGTAGAAAATTAACTAATAATTTAAAAATACGAAACAATTTTTTGAATAATTCACACAATCAAATCATACTTATAATCACAATTTAATTTCCTTATATAAAGCAAACACGTTGATTTAATAAACGTCGTGGAATATATTATTAATTACGACAGAACCGCATTCACGTGTATATTTCACATAAACGTCTGTTTACTTGTGTTGTTAATGAACGCTCACAATTGCCACCTCTTCACCCTCTTATTCGGCCATACGTGGAAGGGTCGTAATAATTTATTGGGGCAACATCAACATATACCCGTTAATAAGTATAAACGTCCCTAATTGGTTCGTATTAATTATCTCTCCCACCTGGCGTTATATATATTAGCCGGTTCGTTGGCGGTGCCGACACATTTCAGCACCCCCTCCATCCCTTTCCTCTTCTACCGTCAATTTGTAATTTCGCCCCGTAAAGTTTACAATGACATCGCGTGTCTGACGATCTCGACTGGAGGAAGAGGGGCTTTCTTGTAATTTTGTAATTAAAATTTTCGAATATAGACCTGACGTGAATTATTAATAAAGGTACGCGTTTCCGAAAGATTTTTATTGTAATAATTTAATAGAATCAATCAATAAAGTGCTTAGTTTATTTTGTGTATATTTACAAATTTTTAAATCAATTCTTCGGGTGGTTTATTTTTAAGAAATCTCCAAACGAAGAACTGCAATTTCTCATAAACTATAATTTAAGTTTTGAGTGTCGCCATTTTGTTAATCACTGAATTACATCAATTAATTTCCAGTATGATAAAAACATATTCATTTTGTGTACATTAGCAAATTTTTAAGTTAATTCCACTGGTGATTTATTTAAAAAAATAAAATAAAATCAAGAACTACGGTTTTTCAAAAACTGAAATTTAAGTTCTGAGTGCCGCCATTTTGTTAATCGCTGGTTTACATCAATTATTTTCCAGAATCACAAAAATATATTTAATTTGTGTATATTTACAAATTTTTAAGTCAATTCTTCGCGTGGTTTATTTTTAAGAAATCTCCAAATGAAGAACTGCAATTTCTCATAAACTATAATTTATGTTTTGAGTGCCGCCATTTTGACAATCACTGAATTACATCAATTATTTTCCAGTATGATAAAAACATATTCATTTTGTGTACATTTGCAAATTTCTACACTAATTCTGTTGGTGATTTATTTTAAAAAAAATTCAAATCAAGAACTACGATTTTACAAAAACTGAAATTTAAGTTTTGAGTGCCGCCATTTTGTTAATCGCTGGTTTACATCAATTATTTTCCAGAATCACAAAAACATATTTATTTTGTGTATATTTACAAATTTTTAAGTCAATTCTTCTGCTGGTTTATTTTTAAGAAATTTCCAAATGAAGAACTGCAATTTCCCATAAACTATAATTTTAGTTTTGAGTGTCGCCATTTTGTTAATCACTGAATTACATGAATTATTTTCCAGTATGATAAAAACATATTCATTTTGTGTACATTTGCAAATTTCTAAGTTAATTCTACTTGTGATTTATTTTTAAACACATTTCAAATCAAGAACTACGATTTTACAAAAACTGAAATTTAAGTTTGAAGTGCCGCCATTTTGTTAATCGCTGGTTTACATCAATTATTTTTTAGAATCATAAAAACATATTTAATTTGTGTATATTTACAAATTTTTAAGTCAATTCTTCTGCTGGTTTATTCTTAAGAAATTTCCAAAAGAAGCACTGTCATTTCTCATAAATTATAATTTAAGTTTTGAGTGTCGCCATTTTGTTAATCACTGAATTCCATTAATTATTTTCCAGTATGATAAAAACATATTTATTTTGTGTACATTTGCAAATTTCTAAGTTAATTCTACTGGTGATTTATTTTTAAAAAGAATTCAAATCAAGAACTACGATTTTACAAAAACTGAAATTTAAGTTTGAAGTGCCGCCATTTTGTTAAACGCTGGTTTACATAAATTATTTTCCAGAATCACAAAAATATATTTAATTGGTGTATATTTACAAATTTTTAAGTTAATTCATTTGCTGGTTTATTTTTAAGAAATTTTCAAATGAAGAACTGCAATTTCCCATAAACTATAATTTTAGTTTTAAATGTCGCCATTTTGTTAATCACTGAACTACGTTAATTATTTTCCAGTATGATAAAAATATATTCATTTTGTCTACATTTGCAAATTGCTAAGCTAATTCTACCGGTGATTTATTTTTAAAAAAATTTCAAATCAAGAACTACGATTTTACAAAAACTGTTATTTAAGTTTTGAGTGCCGCCATTTTGTTAATCGCTGGTTTACATCAAATATTTTCCAGAATCACAAAAATATATTTAATTTGTGTATATTTACAAATTTTTAAGTCAATTCTTCTGCCGGTTTATTTTCAAGAAATTTCCAAATGAAGATCTGCAATTTCTCATAAACTATAATTTAAGTTTTGAGTGTCGCCATTTTGTTAATCACTGAATTACACTAATTATTTTCCAGTATAATAAAAACATATTCATTTTGTGTACATTTGCAAATTTCTAAGTTAATTCTACTGGTGATTTATTTTTAAAAATAATTCAAATCAAGAACTATGATTTTTCAAAAACTGAAATTTAAGTTTTGAGTGCCGCCATTTTGTTAATCGCTGGTTTACATCAATTATTTTCCAGAATCACAAAAGCATATTTATTTTGTGTATATTTACAAATTTTTAAGTCAATTCTTCTGGTGGTTTATTTATAAGAAATTTCCAAATGAAGAACTGCAATTTCCCATAAACTATAATTTATGTTTTGAGTGTCGCCATTTTATTAATCACTGAATTACATTAACTATTTTCCAGTATGATAAAAATATATTCATTTTATGTACATTTGCAAATTTCTAAGTTAATTCTACTGGTGATTTATTTAAAAAAGCAATTCAAATCAAGAACTACGATTTTTCAAAAACTGAAATTTAAGTTTTGAGTGCCGCCATTTTGTTAATCGCTGGTTTACATCAATTATTTTCCAGAATCATAAAAATATATTTATTTTGTGTATATTTACAAATTTATAAGTCAATTCTTTTGATGGTTTATTTTTAAGAAATCTCCAAATGAAGAACTGCACTTCTCATAAAGTATAATTTAAGTTTTGAGTGTCGCCATTTTGTTAATCACTAAATTACATTAATTAATTTTCAGTATGATAAAAACATATTCATTTTGTGTATATTTGCAAATTTCTAAGTTAATTATACTGGTAATTTATATTATAAAAAAAATCAAATCAAGAACTACGATTTTTCAAAAACTAAAATTGAAGTTTTAAGTGCCGCCATTTTCTTAAACGCTGGTTTACATCAATTATTTTCCAGAATCATAAAAATATATTTATTCTGAGTATATTTACAAATTTTTAAGTCAATTCTTCTGCTGGTTTATTTTTAAAAAAATTCCAAATGAAGAACTGCAATTTCTCATAAATTATAATTTAAGTTTTGAGTGTCGCCATTTTGTCAATCACTGAATTACGTTAATTATTTTTCAGTATGATAAAAATATATTCATTTTGTGTACATTTGTAAATTTCTAAGCTAATTCTACCGGTGGTTTATTTAAAAAAAAAAATTCAAATCAAGAGCTACGATTTTACAAAAACTAAAATTTAAGTTTGAAGTACCGCCATTTTGTTAATCGCTGGTTTACATCAATTATTTTCCAGAATCACAAAAATATATTTAATTTGTGTATATTTACAAACTTTTAAGTCAATTCTTTCGCTGGTTAATTTTTAAGAAATTTCAAAATGAAGAACTGCAATTTCTCAGAAACTATAATTTATGTTTTGAGTGTCGCCATTTTGTTAATCACTGAATTACATTAATTATTTTCCAGTATGATAAAAACATGTTCATTTTGTGTACATTTGCAAATTTCTAGGTTAATTCTACTGGTGATTTTTTTTTTTAAATTTCAAATCAAGAACTACAATTTTACAAAAACTGAAACTTAAGTTTTGAGTGCCACCATTTTGTTAATCGCTGGTTTATATCAATTATTTTCGAGAGTCACAAAAATATATTTAATTTGTGTATATTTACAAAATTTTAAGTCAATTTTTTTAGTGGTTTATTTTTAAGAAATTTCCAAATGAAGAACTGCAATTTCCCATAAACTATAATTTTAGTTTTGAGTGTCGCCATTTTGTTAATCACTGAATTACATTAATTATTTTCCAGTATGATAAAAACATATTCATTTTGTGTGCATTTGCAAATTTCTAAGCTAATTCTACTGGTGATTTATTTTAAAACAAATTCAAATCAAGAACTACGATTTTACAAAAACTGAAATTTAAGTTTTGAGTGCTGGCATTTTGTTAATCGCTGGTTTACATCAATTATTTTCCAGAATTATAAAAATATATTTAATTTGTGTATATTTACAAATTTTTAAGTCAATTCTTCTGCTGGTTTATTTTTAAGAAATTTCCAAATGAAGAACTGCAATTTCTCATAAACTATAATTTATGTTTTGAGTGTCGCCATTTTGTTAATCACTGAATTACATTAATTATTTTTTCCAGTATGATAAAAACATATTCATTTTGTGTACATTTGCAAATTTCTAAGCCAATTCTACTGGTGATTTTTTTTTTAATTCAAATCAAGAACTACGATTTTACAAAAACTGAAATTTAAGTTTTGAGTGCCGCCATTTTGTTAATCGCTGGTTTACATCAATTATTTTCCAGAATCACAAAAACATATTTATTTTGTGTATATTTACAAATTTTTAAGTCAATTCTTCTGCTGGTTTATTTTTAAGAAATTTCCAAATGAAGAACTGCAATTTCCCATAAACTATAATTTTAGTTTTGAGTGTCGCCATTTTGTTAATCACTCAATTACATTAATTATTTTCCAGTATGACAAAAACATATTCATTTTGTGTACATTTGCAAATTTCTAGGTTAATTCTACTGGTGATTTATTTTTTTTAATTTCAAATCAAGAACTACGATTTTACAAAAACTGAAATTTAAGTTTGAAGTGCCGCCATTTTGTTAATCGCTGGTTTACATCAATTATTTTCCAGAATCACAAAAACATATTTAATTTGTGTACATTTACAAATTTTTAAGTCAATTCTTTTGCTGGTTTATTTTTAAGAAATTTCCAAATGAAGAACTGCAATTTCTCATAAACTATAATTTAAGTTTTGAGTGTCGCCATTTTGTTAATCACTGAAATACATTAATTATTTTTCAGTATGATAAAAACATATTTATTTTTTGTACGTTTGCAAATTTTTAAGTTTATTCCACTTGTGATTTATTAAAAAAAATAAAATAAAATCAAGAACTACGATTTTTCAAAAACTGAAATTTAAGTTTTGAGTGCGGCCATTTAGTTAAAAGCTGGTTTACATCAATTATTTTTTAGAATCATAAAAATATATTTATTTTGTGTATGTTTACAAATTTTTAAGTCAATTCTTCTGGTGGTTTATTTTTAAGAAATTTCCAAATGAAGAACTGCAATTTCTCATAAACTATAATTTATGTTTTGAGTGTCGCCATTTTGTTGATCACTCAATTACATTAATTATTTTCGAGTATGATAAAAACACATTCATTCTGTGTACATTTGAAAATTTCTAAGTTAATTCTACTGGTGATTTATTTAAAAAAAATTCAAATCAAGAACTACGATTTTACAAAAACTGAAATTTAAGTTTTGAGTGCCGCCATTTTGTTAATCGCTGGTTTACATCAATTATTTTCCAGAATCACGAAGATATATTTAATTTTTGTATATTTACAAATTTTTAAGTCAATTCTTTTAATGGTTTATTTTTAAGAAATTTGCAAATGAAGAACTGAAATTTCTCATAAACTATAATTTAAGTTTTGAGTGTCGCCATTTTGTTAATCACTGAATTGCATTAATTATTTTCCAGTATGATAAAAACATATTTATTTTGTGTATATTTGCAAATTTCTAAGTTAATTCTACTTGTGATTTATTTTTAAAAACATTTCAAATCAAGAACTACGATTTTTCATAAACTGAAATTTAAGTTTTGAGTGCCGCCATTTTGTTAATCGCTGGTTTACATCAATTATTTTCCAGAATCATAAAAATATATTTAATTTGTCTATATTTACAAATTTTTAGGTCAATTCTTCGGGTGGTTTATTTTTAAAAAATCTCCAAATGAAGAACTGCAAATTCTCATAAACTATAATTTAAGTTTTGAGTGTCGCCATTTTGTTCATCACTGAATTACATTAATTATTTTCCAGTATGATAAAAACATATTCATTTTGTATACATTTGCAAATTTCTAAGTTAATTCTACTGGTGGTTTATTTTTAAAAAGAATTCAAATCAAGAACTACAATTTTACAAAAACTGAAATTTAAGTTTGAAGTGCCGCCATTTTGTTGAACGCTGGTTTACATCAATTATTTTCCAAAATCACAAAAATATATTTAATTTGTGTACATTTACAAATTTTTAAGTAAATTCTTCTGGTGGTTTATTTTTAAGTAATTTCCAAATAAAGAACTGCAAATTCTCATAAACTATAATTTAAGTTTTGAGTGTCGCCATTTTGTTAAACACTGAATTACAATAATTATTTTCCAGTATGATAAAAACATATTCATTTTGTGTACATTTTCAAATTTCTAAGCTAATTCTAATGGTGATTTATTTAAAAAAAAAATCAAATCAAGAACTACGATTTTACAAAAACTGAAACTTAAGTTTGAAGTGCCGCCATTTTGTTAATCGCTGGTTTACATCAATTATTTTTCAGAATCACAAAAATATATTTAATTTGTGTATATTTACAAATTTTTAAGACAATTCTTCGGCTGGTTTATTTTTAAGAATTTTCCAAATGAAGAACTGCAATTTCTCATAAACTATAATTTATGTTTTGAGTGTCGCCATTTTGTTAATCACTGAATTACAATAATTATTTTCCAGTATGATAAAAACATATTCATTTTATGTACATTTTCAAATTTCTAAGCTAATTCTAATGGTGATTTATTTAAAAAAAAAATCAAATCAAGAACTACGATTTTTCAAAAACTCAAATTTAAGTTTTGAGTGCCGCCATTTTGTTAATCGCTGGTTTACATCAATTATTTTCCAGAATCATAAAAATATATTTAATTTGTCTATATTTACAAATTTTTAGGTCAATTCTTCGGGTGGTTTGTTTTTAAGAAATCTCCAAATGAAGAACTGCAAATTCTCATAAACTATAATTTAAGTTTTGAGTGTCGCCATTTTGTTCATCACTGAATTACATTAATTATTTTCCAGTATGATAAAAACATATTCATTTTGTGTACATTTGCAAATTTCTAAGTTAATTCTACTGGTGGTTTATTTTTAAAAAGAATTCAAATCAAGAACTACAATTTTACAAAAACTGAAATTTAAGTTTGAAGTGCCGCCATTTTGTTAAACGCTGGTTTACATCAATTATTTTCCAAAATCATAAAAATATATTTAATTTGTGTATATTTACAAATTTTTAAGTCAATTCTTCAGGTGGTTTATTTTTAAGAAATCTCCAAATGAAGAACTGCAATTTCTCATAAATTATAATTTATGTTTTGAGTATCGCCATTTTGTTAATCAATAATTTACATTAATTATTTTCCAGTATGATAAAAACATATTCATTTTATGTGTATTTGCAAATTTCTAAGTTAATTCTACTGGTGATTTATTTTTAAAAAGAATTCAAATCAAGAACTACAATTTTACAAAAACTGAAATTTTAGTTTGGAGTGCCGCTATTTTGTTAATCGCTGGTTTACATCAATTATTTTCTAGAATCACAAAAATATATATATATTGTGTACATTTACAAATTTTTAAGCCAATTCTTTTGCTGGTTTATCTTTAAGAAATTTTCAAATGAAGAATTGCAATTTCTCATAACTATAATTTTAAGTTTTGAGTGTCGCCATTTTGTCAATCACTGAATTACATTAATTATTTTCCAGTATGATAAACATATATTAATTTTGTATACATTTGCGAATTTCTAAGCTAATTCTGCAGATAGTTTATTTTTAAGAAAATTTCTAATCAAAAACTGCAATTTTTCATAAACTCTAATTTAAGTTTCGAATGCCGCAATTTTGTTAATCTCTGATTTACATTACTTATTTTCCAGAATATCAAAAATATATTTATTTTGTATATATTTACAAATTTTTAAGTCAATACTTCCGGTGGTTTATTTTTAAGAAATTTCCAAATGAAGATCTGCAATTTCTCATAAACTATATGTAAAGTTTTAAATGGACGTAATTTGCTTTTTAATAAATCTATGATGTAAAAATGACTTTTTTATGTAAAATTAAATTGATTTTTTATGTTTTTATTAATATTAAAGGTAAATTCCTCGAATGGTTGTATTATATCAATATAAACGTGTTTATGGTAGATAAAAATATTATTTTAAAGAAAACAACTCTGTCACGTATCTGTACACCGGAAAATCCCCATTCTAAACCCTTTCAAAAAAAAAATTGGGGGGAAGTGAGTTGTTAACTCCTCTCCGATCCGTTAATCCCCTCGCGTCCGTAAATACAATTTACAGTGCGACGACTAAAAAAAAAATCGCCCGCGAAACTCTCCACCGATAAACCCGACAGGATTGTAAACGCGGTGTGCAGGATTTTAATATTGTTATTGTTATTATTTTTTTCCTTTTAATCGAACCCCCCCACCGACCGTTATAAAGGCGACGATCGATGCGGAACACAAACGCAAATGAAAAAAAAAAATTGTGCGAACGTTACGGCGTTTTTTTTAACCCTCGGCCCGTTTAAAAAAAAAATCACGACCCGCTCAGCGGATTGAGTCTAAATAATTTAGCGGAATGTGCAGTGAAAAGTATCTCGCTGAAAGGGTTGGGAAATAAAACCGTTTCCGATCTTTAACTGGAACAATGCATAGGGAAAAAAATGCTGTTGCTTTGTCTCGTTTTATTTTTTGCTGTTGTTGATTCAGCGAGAGTTTTACGTATGGATTTTAGATAGATGTAAATTATTTAGAAGGGGTTTCAACTACACTATATTACATTTTTTCCTCGCCTAAAAAAAACTAACGTTAATATCAGTTAATATCTGATCAAATTTATAGTCAAAACAAAAATGTGAAAATTATAAGTTGGCCATGGAATGGATAATACTGTTAAGAAAATAAATTGTGGCAAACTTGTTGATCCTGCCGACCGGTTTTGCGCCGCGGCGCAATTGTAATCCGGTTTCCATTTTAACGCACTTGGACACATCGATCCGTTTTAATTGGAAAATGCGCATCAAAGCCCGCCGTCCGCGAATTTACATTTGTAATTAAGTCTTCGTCACGGGCCGCAGGGGACCGACCGGCCGCCCAATTTCGGATCCTCGAATTTATTTTCTCCCGACGTACAAAATCCAATTATCCGAACTTATTTTAATATAAAAAACGCGGCGCTTCTCTTTCTTACACTCTAAGGAAATTATAACGTTTCAATTGAATAAAAAAATATATAATAAGTTGAATTTAATGTAACAAAAAGAAAAATAATTGTAATTAATTTGTGTGTATGTGATAAGAAGTTATTCAAAAAAAAAGGAACACAGAAGAAGTTAACAATTAGATACGCTAAACTATTATAACTCCATGATAGATATTATCAAATTAATAATAAATTTTTCTCAATAAAATATTCGAAATATTTATTTGGAAAAATGGTGGATGCGCCGGGATTGGTAAAATAAATATTTCCAAATATTAATATCGATATACTTTTTAAACATAACTAATTTTATTTATTTTAAAACTAACAATAATTCTTTTTCATGTTGATAAATTGAAGAGTCTAACCATAAAATTAATTTTAATTAAAAAAAAAATACATAATTATAAAATGTATCTTAAGAGTTTTAATTACAGAAACGCATGTTTAAACTTAAATAATTGTGTGAATATATTTAAGTAAATGTAACCACACATTTATATTATTTTCAATCATTCAATCATTTAATTGAAAGCATAACATTCTCACATTTTGAAATGACTCATTTCCAAAAATAAATACATTAATTAAATTCTGAGCTTTTGTGCAAAACTGCTTTTAAAATTACTGCCTGACGAGGGAATTAAATAAAATTCAGGAAGTTTAATTATAAAGGGAGTGTCTTTAGAAAACATAATTTAAAACTTTTGTAACTCCAGAAGTAAATTACCACTGCTCAAAAAATTATATAATAAATAGAATGTAATTTTTAAATAAGAAAAAGAATGTCTTTAAAAAAATGACATAATTTTAAAAAGTTTTTAATTATGTTTTTATGGGTAATTTTTTATAATTAATTTAAGAAGTAAGTTACCACTACTCAAAACTTAAATATATTAAAGATAATCCAATGTTTCTCTATAAAGTTGCTTATTAAATCAACTTCTAACTTCACAATAAAATAAAATCGTGAAAGTGAATAACAAAACTGCCAATACAATCAGCGATTTATTTCTTTATTTATTCAATAATATTTGGTCTACCTCCTTGAAAACTACAAATATTACAATTCTTTAAAATTTTCATAATAACATACGTCAAATTTTGGGTAAAAACAGCACGAGCGTAATTCACAATTACAAATAAAATTAAGAAAGATCTTTTTAATTACAAAAAAAATAGCACTCTTTCAAAAATAAATAAAATTATTAATTACCGACTTTTTTTTAATCTCCTTATAAAAACAATTTCAATTATAAAATATCAATAAAACACATAAATATTAATTACAGAAGAAACATCTAAATATGTAGTTCATTAAATAAAACTTCTAAAACTTAACACAGAAAAATATTAGGCGACTTTGAAATGTAAAATATCAATTTAAATTTACCTGTATCCTAAAAAATTGCTTAAAAATAAATATCCAGCAAGTGAAGATAACATTTTTCACACTTTAAAACCCTCGCTTATGTTTTACTGATTGGAGGGTGGGATAGAGGTCACCCACCCATCCTACATATACATATTAACTATAATTCCTTATTGTCTCGCAGTTTTCAATAAAATTAATTACAAAACGATTTGAATAAAGAAAAATTAAAAAGGTAAAATTTTAGAGTGAGTAAATTAGTAAAAATTTGATGCATAATGGGTTGTCAGATTTTAAATCTAAATCAGATAAGATTAGCTATAAAAAGTCATTTATAATTAACCTTAAATTTTGATTTTGTTTTATTTTTTATTACAATTAAAGTTAAACGATTAGCAATTAAAGTTATCATGTAGATGTAGGGTGGGTGGGTGGCCTCTATCCACCCTCCAATCAGTAAAACATAAGCGAGGATTTTAATCAAAAAATGTAAAATATAGATAAACACAAAATAATAGCAATTTTTAGAGATTAATTCATACAAATTTTTCAAATAATTTTTGATAATGTTTTACTGATTGGAGAGTGGGATAGAGGCCACCCACCCACCCTACATACACATATAAATTTTAATTACTTATAGTTGCGTGGTTTGGAATAATAATAATTACAAAACATTTTGAATAAAAAGAAATTCAAAATTTTTGAGTGAGTATATTAATTAAAAAAAATATGCATGATGGGTGGACAGACTTTAAAACCAAATTAGATAAGATTAATTATAGAATGTCATTTATATTTAAACTTAAACTTTGATTTTGTTTCATTTTTTGTTACATTAAAGTTTTGATTGTGTTTAGCAGCAAAATCATCAACGATTAGCAATTAAAGTTATTATTTATATGTAGGGTGGGTGGGTGGCCTCTATTCCACCCTCCAATCAGTAAAACATAAGCGAGGGTTTTAATCAAAAATTGTAAAATATAAATAAACACAAAATAATTGCAATTTTTAGAGATTTATTCATACAAATTTTTCAAATAACTTTTGATGATGTTTTACTGATTGGAGGGTGGGATAAAGGCCACCCACCCACCCTACATATACATATTAACTTTTATTACTGATGGTCTAGCGGTTTCCAAAAAAATTAATTAAAAAACTTTTTGAATAAAAAAGAAATTAAAAAGGTAAAATTTTTGAGTGAGTAAATTAATAAATATTTGATGCATGACGGGTGGGCAGACTTTAAATCCAAATTAGATAAGATTATCTATAGAAAGTCATTTATATTTAAAGTTAAATTTTGATTTTGTTTTATTTTTTTATTACATGAAGAGTTTGATTGTTTTTAGCAGCAAAATCATCAACGATTAGCAATTAAAGTTATCATGTATATGTAGGGTAGGTGGGTGGCCTTTATCCACCCTCCAATCAGTAAAACATCATCAAAATTTATTTGAAAAATTTGTATGAATAAATCTCTTAAAATTGCTATTATATTTTGTTTATTTATATTTTACAAATTTTAATTAAAACTCTCGCTTATGTTTTACTGATTGGAGGGTGGATAGAGGCCACCCACCCACCCTACATATACATGATAACTACAATTCCAAATCGTTGCTGATTTTGTTGTTAAAAACAATCAAACCCTTTATGTAATAAAAAATAAAACAAAATTAAAATTAAAGTTTAAATATAAATGACATTCTATAGCTAATCTTATCTAGTTTACATTTGAAGTTCGCCCACCCATCATGCAACAAATTGTTACCAATTTACTCACTCGAAAATTTTACTTTTTAAATTTATTTTTACTTTAAATTGTTTCGTAATATTTTTTGGAAACCGCGAGACGTAAGGAATTAAGAATTATATGTATATGTAGGGTGGGTGGGTGGCCTCTATCCCACCCTCCAATCAGTAAAACATAAGCGAGGGTTTTAATTAAAAATTGTAAAACATAAATAATCACAAAATAATTGCATTTTTTAGAGATTTATTCATACAAATTTTTCAACTAATTTTTGAAGATGTTTTACTGATTAGAGGGTGGGATAGAGGTCACCCACCCACCCTACATATACATATAAACTTTAATTCCTTATAGTTTCGCGGCTTCCAATAAAATTAATTACAAAACTCTTTGAATAAAAAAGAAATTATAAATGTAAAATTTTGGAGTGATAAATATTTGCTGCATGATGGGTGGGCAGACTTTAAAGCTAAATTAGATAAGATTAACTCTATAAAGTCATTTATATTTAAAGTTAAATTTTGATTGCGTTATATTTTTTATTACATAAAGAGTTTGGTTGCTATTAGCAGCAAAATCATCAACGATTAGCAATTATAGTTATCATGTATATGTAGGGTGGGTGGGTGACATCTATCTACCCTCCAATCAGTAAAACATTAACGAGGGTTTTAATTAAAATTTTTAAAATTTAATAATACACAAAATAATTGCAATTTTTAGAGATTTTGTCATACAAATGTTTCAAATAATTTTTGATGATGTTTTACTGATTTGATGGTGGGATAGAGGCCACCCACCCACCCTACATATACATATAAACTTTAAATCCTTATCGTCTCGCGGTTTCCAATAAAATTAATTACAAAACTTTTGAATAAAAAAAAATTAAAAGGGTAACATTTTTGGGTGAGTAAATTAGTAAAAATTTGATGCATGGTGGGTGGGCAGACTTTAAATCTAAATTAAAAAAGACTAGCTATAGAAGGTCATTTATATTTAAACTTAAATTTTGATTTTGTTTTATTTTTTATTACATAAAAGCTTTGATTGTTTTTAGTAGCAAAATCATCAACAATTATCAATTAAAGTTATCATGTATATGTAGGGTGGGTGGCCTTTATCCATCCCCTAATCAGTAAAACATAAGCGAGGGTTTTAATTAAAAGTTGTAAAATATAAATAAACACAAAATAATTGCAATTTTTTAGAGATTTATTCATACAAATGTTTCAAATAATTTTTGATGATGTTTTACTGATTGGAGGGTGGAATAGAGGCCACCCACCCACCCTACATATATATATATAAACTATAATTCCTTATCGTCTCGCAGTTTTTAGGAAAATTAATTAACAAACAAAACTATTTGAAGAAAAAAGAAATTACGCAAATGGTTTTATTGTTTTTAGCAGCAAAATCATCAACGATTAGCAATTAAAGTTATCATGTATATGTAGGGTGGGTGGGTGGCCTTTATCCACCCTCTAATCAGTAAAACATAAGCGAGGGTTTTAATTAAAATTTGTAAAATATAAATAATCACATAAGAATTGCAATTTTTTGAGATTTATTCATATAAATTTTTCAAGTAATTTTTGATGATGTTTTATTGATTGGAGGATGGGATAGAGGCCACCCACCCACCCTACATATACATATAAATTTCAATTACTGATCGTCTCGCGGTTTCCAATAAAATTAATTACAAACCTTTTTGAATAAAAAAGATATTAAAAAGTAAAATTTTTGAGTGAGTAAATTAGTAAAAATTTGGGCAGACTTTAAATCCAAACTAGATAAGGTAAGCTACAGAAACTTATTTTTATTTAAACTTAAATTTTGATTTTGTTTTATTTTTTTACATAAAAGGTTTGATTGTTTTTAACAGCAAAATCATCAACGATTCACAATTAAAGTCATCATGTATATGTAGGGTGGGTGGGTGGCCTCTATCCACCCTCCAATCAGTAAAATATAAGCCAGGGTTTTAATTAAAAATTGTAAAATATAAATAAACACAAAATAATTGCAATTTTTTGAGATTTAGTCATACAAATTTTTCAAATAAATTTTGATGATATTTTACGAATTGGAGGGTAGGATAGAGGCCACCCACCCACCCTACATATACATATTAATTTTTATTACTGATCGTCTCGCGGTTTTCAAGAAAATTAATTACAAAATTTTTGAATAAAAAGAAATTAAAAAGGTAAAATTTTTGAGTAAGTAAATTAATAAAATTTTAATGCATGATGGGTGGGCAGACTTTAAATTTAAATTAGATAAGATTATCTATAGAAAGTCATTTATATTTAAAGTTAAATTTTGATTTTGTTTTATTTTTTATTACATAAAAAGTTTAATTGTTTTTAGCAGCAAAATCATCAATTAGCAATTAAAGTTATCATGTATATGTAGGGTGGGTGGGTGGCCTCTATCCACCCTCTAATCAGTAAAACATAAGCGAGGGTTTTAATTAAAATTTTTAAAATTTAAATATACACAAAATAATTGAAATTTTTAGAGATTTATTCATACAAATTTTTCAAATAATTTTTGATGATGTTTTACTGATTAAAGGGTGGGATAGAGGACACCCACCCACCCTACATATACATATAAACTATAATTCCTTATTGTCTCGCGGTTTCTAATAAAAATAATTACAAAACTTTTTGTATAAAAATGAAATTAAAAAGGTAAAATTTTTGAGTGAGTAAATTTGTAATAATTTGCGGCATGATGGGTGGGCAGACTTTAAATCCAAACTAGATTAAGTAAGCTACAGAAACTTATTTTTATTTAAACTTAAATTTTGATTTTGTTTTATTTTTTTACATAAAAGGTTTTATTGTTTTTAGCAGCAAAATCATCAACAATTAGCAATTACAGTTGTCATGTATATGTAGGGTGGGTGGGTGGCCTCTATCCACCTTCTAATCAGTAAAACATAAGCGAGGGTTTTAGTTAAAAGTTGTAAAATGTAAAAAAATATAAAATAATTGCAAATTTTAAAAGATTTATTCAATCAAATTTTTAAAATAATGTTTGATGATGTTTTACTGATTGGAGGGTGGGATAGAGGCCACCCACCCACCCTATATATACATATAAACTATAATTCCTTATTGTCTCGCGGTTTCTAATAAAAATAATTACAAAACTTTTTGTATAAAAATGAAATTAAAAAGGTAAAATTTTTGAGTGAGTAAATTAGTAAATATTTGATGCATGATGGGTGGGCAGACTTTAAATCTAAATTAGATAAGATTAGCTATAAAAAGTCATTTATATTTAAACTTGAATTTTGATTTTATTTTATTTTTTATTACATCAAAGGTTTAATTGTTTTTAGCAACAAAATCATCAACGATTAGCAATTGAAGTTATCATGTATATGTAGGGTGGGTGGGTGGCCTCTATCCACCCTCCAATCAGTAAAACATAAGCAAGGGTTTTAATTAAAAGTTGTAAAATGTAAAGAAACATATAAAATTGTATGTATGTGGCTATCATAGTAATTTGCTTACATTTATCTCGAAAAGAAAAAGAAATTTGTAATAAATTAATATGAGGATTGAATAAAATTTCTATAGTTAAATTATAACAGACAGATTACAACTTCAAACTTTTGAAACTTCAACAAGAAAATAGATTCTTTAAAGATCACCAATTAAAACTTCGCCTACTAACTTTTTATAATTGAAAATATTTTTGCCGAAGTGTAATCGTATTGATAAAATCCGAACGTAACTCAGGATCGAACAATTAGACGTTACGTTTCCGTCATTAAACATTACAAGGAGGGTCGGTAATGAGTAAAAGGGAACTTTTAATTGTGTATTGATTTTCCCCGTGATCATCTGTTACAGTACCGAACGGGTGTATTAAAATTAGCACGACGATCGTTCGAGTAATACAAATATTACGCCCGAACGGTCTTGTAAATGTTAATTGTGCAGAAATGTTATCAATACTTGTTGCTGCTGAGGATATTCTATATTTAAAGTTATATATAGATACAAATTATTTCAAGAAAAAGTCCACTGCTTAAAATTTGTAATTGTTTAACAGTATGTAAATACGATGATGTTAAATCGAATGAAATAATAATTTAAAAATACGAAAACATTTCGTGAATCTTATTTATTTTATTATTCGAATAAAATATTTATTAAAATATTAATTAATACAACAACCTTCAAGTTATGACCGAAAAATAATATAGATAATAATAATTAAGATAATTGTCGCTATTATACAAGGAATTAAGTAATAATTGTAAAATTATACTGAAAATGATTACGCAATTATATTAATAGTAAACGGTTTTATGATCGCAATTGGTGCGTTAATGGTGGATGCGCCGGGTTTTATATTTATGTAATAAAAATAAATTAATTTTAATTTCGTTATGTATTGTATATTTTAAACACAGCTATTATTTGAATGTATTTAAAACATACACATCTTAAACATAAAAAATGGACCAGGGTAACCCGTTTTTTTGCTCTTTCATGACCTACCTTAACCAGTAACGTAACGTGTTTGGAATAGGTGTATTGATATTTTTCACTTATAAATATTTAACTATTTGTACGGCCTTGTGTTTAATTGTTATTTAAGTTTGAATGTATTAATTAACTACATTAAAAAGTAGGTTAAAACTAGTGTAACACGTTTTTTTTTTATGGCCTACCTCAAGCAGAAAATGTTTGTGTATTGATATTTTTTCGCTTATAAATATGTAATTAAATGTATGGCCTTGTTTTAATTGTTATTTATATAACCTTATAAGTTATAACTATTGCTTACGTTAGAATTAATTTATATTAAAATATTTTATGAGAATATTTACCATATTACATTTCATTAAGCTTAAGAAATAAATAAATAGGTAATTGAAATCCAATTAGAAAACTGTTGATTTTTAAATGATATTTACAAAATTAATAAAATTGTTATGTATTTATATTATTGTTTTTTTTTAATAATAATAAATCAATATGCTATGACCAATTTGATCCACCCCCGGAATTGGAAAGTATAATTCCGTTAGCTAAATGCAAATCCCCTCCGCAAAACAATTTCCAATTAGATTCCAATTAGGTCGATCCTCGAGGGGATGCTAATTATTTTTTAATTAACGTGGACAATGAGGATACGCTCACCTTTGCAACGGCGCGCCAACCCCGCAGTCCTAGAGGGTGGGTGGCGGAGGGGGAAACGGCGTTGGCGAAAAAAAAAAATTATATATCGCCGCTCACGTAGAGAACGAAAATTTTATCAGTTCACACACTAAACACACAATTTTTTTACTATGCGTTTTTCTCTCTCTCCTTCTCTGTCTCGTCGGAAATTTTCACTCACTGAAAGCACTCGCGAACGCGCGAATTTTCCACGGCTGGAAAACGGTAACGGCCCGCGGGAAGGTGCACGGACGATTGGCGGTGGTGCGTTAAAAGGCCGCCGTTGCCGCAACGGAGGGGCACGAGGCGTCCCGACGACGACGGCGGCGGCGGCGGCGGCGGCAGAGGAGGACCCGCTCTCGATTCCAAGCGGGGACCCGGGGGGCGTCCGATGGGAGATTAATTGGGAAGAGGCAGCTCAGGTGATTCCATTTTGATTCGATTGTGATTAGCGCGTTTATCTGCATCACTCCCTTCGCCGGCGGGGACTTGTACAACGCAGACACTACAGGGTGTTTGCGAATAATTGATTTATTTACACGTCCGGTAATGAAAAGAGCACGAACACCGATGCTCGAATCTGGATTCGGAATTGGAAATGGGCGAGGGTGGATCGGGCCTATTGTTTGATTTCATCGAATATAAGATTTTATTGGTCATAAATTTAACGGTTAGAATAGTTATTGTCATTAAAATAATTATGTCATTTATACATGATTTTATTAGGCATAAAATATTCTATTTCCCAGCACATCTACCAAATTATAAGAGTATTACCTACGCAACTAATCAATTGATATGAAATAATCTATAACTAGTTGACATTTACATTAACACTAACCTTAAAAATAAAATCTTTTTCAAATTAACTTAGTAGGCTTACTATAATTGAATAAAATAATAAAATAATAATATCCATCTTTAAATTCTCTTTCTGTATATATATAATTAATTACAATTTCTGTTCAAGCTAACCTTAAAATTAATATTTTTTCATATTAACTTAGTAGGCTTAGTATAAGTGAACGAAATCTCACAAAGTAGGCTATGAGCTAGGTCATGTAGCATACTATTAAATATACTTATAAAATAAGGTAAAAGATTAGTTTATCATGCAATTTATAATCAAATAAAAATTTGGTCTACATGGCGAAGAAATTTAAAACTTTTAAGATGAAATTATTATTTAAAAATTTCATTTTAGCTCTTCACTAAAGCCACATTCGTAACAAGTTTTAAAACTTCAAAGAGGATATTTTACGGAAAAAATAAAAACACTAATTACTGTAAGAAAATTTCGTCGAGATCTCGGCGCGTTACACACAAATCTCGCACGGTTTTTTTTTTTTTGTTCTCGGCTACGCAGTACTTAGGACCGGACGTCCGGAACCGTCCGTCCCGGGCGCCCCCCTCTCAGAATCCCCGTTTTCCCCACGGACACCTTAAAACGCACCGAAAAAGGAGAAACGCCCGAATCCACCTGCAAAAAACTTTGATGTGGGTCAAGTATGACTTCGCCTCCTCCCGGCCCCCCCTCGCTCCTCCCCGCCACTATCGCCGCTCTCGTGAAAGCTGCAAATTTTCCAGACGGACGTGAACCACTCAAACATTTCACTTAGACACAAATCCGTAGTCTGTGCGTACGAGGGACGGAATTAAACCTGGGGGAAAGTTATCTTGTAAATAAATATTTAACTAATGTTTTAATCACAGATGATAATATTTTTTTCATTCAATTCAAATTTTATGAAATTGCAAATAAATATGTTTCAAACATCTCTTCAGTTGTTTTTTCCTAAAATTAAAAAAAATATATAATATATTACTTTTTGAGTTAAAATAAAACAATTCACTGCACAAAGAACACTTAAAATTACAAAATCTAAATAATTATTAATGTTAAATCATAAACAACACAATATTATCAGCTAATCATTTTTATTTTTAGAAATTTACAATTGTTCTTTTTATTCTATTGTTTTTGCTATTTATTCCAAAAGCTATTTTAAATGTTTTTTAATCTTTTAAAAGTCCTTAATTAATAGTTAGAAAAAAGTAGAAATTTATTACAAAAAAGCAAATTTACCAAATAAGAAAACAAATGACATTTGTACGATAATTAAAATTATCCAAAAATGTCAGTTTTTCCTCGAAATATTGCAAAAGTTTTCTTCATAAATTTTTACTAGTTTTTTTAATAATCTCTTTGTTTTGTTTTTTCTTTTTTCAAATGGTGTTTTGCAACATTTTTTCAATTGTTAGATTTTTCAGAATGTTACTTTTTGAATTCCTTAAAGTCAATTGAATGAACCAAAAACATTAAATAATCTAATAAAAAAATCAGTTATCATTTTTAAAGCAATTGTAAAATAAAACAAAATTAACGGCCCAATATAAACAGCTAATAATACTCACTAAGACTAAAAGATACATTTGACATTTAATGTAATTTAATTTAATTTATTAACGGGTAATACCATAGTACAATATTCACAGGAATGTAAAGATATAATAAAAATAAACACAAATAAATTAAAACTAGATGAATTTGATACATTTGATCATTTCATTTTTGCTGAAACCGTTTGAAATCTTTTGAAACTTCTTAATAAAACCAGTCGAAAAGAAATCAATTGACACGTTTACGATAATTAATATTACTACATAAAAACATCAATAATTATCAGTTTTTGCCTCGAAATATTTCAGTTCTTTTTAATTATTTTTTATTAGTTTTCAATCGTTATTTTTCACATTTTTTAAGAAATTTTAAATGGTATTTACGTTTGTCTTTCAACATCTTTTCAGTTGTTCAGTTTTTTTATATTTGCCATTTGACACTTGAAATTTGTCATTTGACATTCGACATTAGAAGTTTAACATTTGACATGCTGCATTTGATATTTGACGTTTTTTATTTGGCATTTGGCATTTGGCACGTTTGATATTTTAATTTGGACATTTGATTATTGAGAAATCACATTTCATTCTTTCTAAAAGCTAATGTTTATTTTTTTTTTTGCAAAACTATTTGAAATCTTTTGAAGGTTTTTAATAAAATCAATCAAAATAAGAAAACAATTGATATTTTTACGACAATTGATAATATTAAATAAAAAAACATCAAATGTTGTCAGTTTTTTCCTCAAAATATTGCAAAAGTTGTTTCTATAATTATTTATGTTTTTTTTTTAAGAAATTTCAAACGCCATTTGTTTGTTTTTTAACATCTTTAGAGTTGATACATTTGAATTAAAACACTTGTTATTTTCCATATTAATAATGTGGAAAATAACAAGTGTTTTAATTCAAATGTATCTATTATACTTTTCCATCAAGTGTGAACTTTATCTTTAGAGTTGTTCAGTTTTTTTTTTGAGAATGTTAATATATTTCTGTTTGAATATTTCTTTATAACAATTGAATGAACTAAGAACATTTAAAAAAAAATCTTAAAAAAAAAACAGTTGTCATCCTTAAAGTAAGTGTTTAAAAAATCCAAGAACAGCTTAACATGAACAACTGATCATTTTAAAGAGAGAAAACTACATTAGACATTTGATATTAAAAATTTGACTGTTATATTATTTTAAAATATATAAAGTTATTGATATATTTGACAATTGTCATTTGATATTTAATATTAGACATATGAAATTTCACATTTAACATTAGTTATTTGACATTTGAAATTTAACATTTTCCATTTGCATTTGACATTTGACATCTATTTATTTATCTGACATTTTACTATTGATTGTTTGAGTTTACTTGAATTATTTTCATTTGACGTTTTACATTTCATATTTAACAATTGCCATAGGACATTTGACTGTTGGAAATTGACATTTGACATTTTATTTAGACATTTGATTATTGAAAATTTACATCTTACATTTCGTACTTGACCGTTTCTAATTGACATTCATTATATTATAAATTATATGACATTTGCCATTTGACTTTTGACATTAGTTATTTGACATTTGGCATCTATTTATTTAACTGACATTTTACTATTGATTGTTTGAGTTTACATGAAGTATTTTCATTTGATGTTTTATTCATATGGCCGATTTTAATTAACAATCATTATATTATAAATTATACAAAGTTATTTTTATATTTGAAACTTGACATTTGAAGTTTGGCAATTGAAATTTAATACTTGACATTTGACATTTATCATTTGAAATTTGGTATTTGACGATTGACATGTTACATTTGACACTTGAAATTTGAAATTTAACATAAATAAATAAACAAATTTAACATTTGAAAATTGACATTTGAGCATTCGATCATTGAGAATTTACATTACAATTGTTTGTATTTGACCATTTCTAATTAACGTTTAATGTGTTATAAACTATAAAAAGCTATTGTTATATTTGTAAGTTGTCATTTGATTAAACATTTTAAATTTGACATTTGACATTTCACATTTAACATTAGTTATTTGACATATGCCATTTGACATGTATCATTTGAAATTTGGTATTTGACGATTCACATTTGACACTTGA
Source organism: Ontholestes murinus (assembly GCA_963969525.1). Lineage (NCBI taxonomy): Eukaryota > Metazoa > Arthropoda > Insecta > Coleoptera > Staphylinidae > Ontholestes > Ontholestes murinus. The sequence goes on along the minus strand of OZ018390.1, from coordinate 76,644,937 downwards.
AATTTGACATTTTACATTTGACATTTGACACTTGAAATTTGACGTAAATAAATAAATTTGACGTGTGAAAATTGACATTTGGGCATTCGATCATTTAGAATTTACATTGCAATTTTATATTTGACCTTTTCTACGGGACATTTATTGTGTTATAAACTATAAAAAGCTATTGTTATATTTAAAATTTGTCATTTGACATTTGACGTTAAACATATAAAATTTGACATTTGATATTTAATATTTAACATTTTCCATTTGACATTGAACATTTGACAACAGACTATAGATTATTGACGATTGAAATTTCATATTTGACATTTGACACTTGAAATTTAAAATTTGACATAAATAAATAAATAAATAAATTTAACATTTGAAGATTGACAATTGTTATTTGGCATTTGACGTTCTACTTTTTATATTTAACAATTGCCATATTGCTCTTAACATTTGACATTTTAATTTGGACATTCCATCATTGACAATTTACATTACAATTTTATATTTGACTATTTCTAATTGACGTTTAATGTGTTATAAATTATAGAAAGCTATTGTTATATTTGAAATTTGTCATTTGACATTTGACGTTAAAAATATAAAATTTGACATTTGATATTTATTATTTAAGATTTTCCATTTGACATGGAACATTTCACAATTGACAATAGATTATTGACGATTGAAATTTGACATTTGAAATTTGACATAAATAAATAAATTTGACATTTGAAGATTGACATTTGTTATTTGTCATTTGACGTTCTACTTTTTATATTTAACAATTGCCATATGGCTCTTGAAATTTGACATTTTAATTTGAACATTTATTGATTGAGAATTTACATTTCACATTTTATGTTTGGCCATTTCTAATTGACGTTTATTTTATTATAAATTATATAAAGCTATTGTTATATTTGAAATTTATCAATTGACATTTGACGTTAAACATATAAAATTTGACATTCGATATTTAACATTTGCCATTTGACATTGAACATTTGACAACTGACATAAGAAATTTGACATAAATTAAAGTAAATAAATACATTTGTCATTTGAAAATTGACATTTGTTGTTTGTCATTTGACATTTGACGTTTTCCTTTTTCTTTTAACAATTGTCATATGACTATTGAAATTTGACATTTTAATTTGACACTTGAAATTTAAAATTTCACATAAATAAATATATAAATTTGACATTTGAAGATTGATATTTGTTATTTGTCATTTTACATTTGACGTTTTACTTTTTTTATTTAATAATTGCCATATGACTCTTGACATTTGACATTTTAATTTGGACATTCGATCATTGAGAATTTACATTACAATTTTTTGTATTAGACCATTTCTAATTGACGTTTAATGTGTTATAAACTATTAAAAGCTATTGTTATATTTAAAACTTGTCATTTGACATTTGACGTTATACATATAAAATTTGACAATTGATATTTAATATATAACATTTGCCATTTGACATTGAACATTTGACAATTAACAATAGAAAATTGACGATTGAAATTTTACATTTAACATTTGACACTTAAAATTTGAAATTTGACATAAATAAATAAATTAATAAATTTGACTTTTGAAAATTGGCATTTGTTATTTGTCATTTGACATTTGACGTTTTACTTTTTATATTTAACAATTGCCATATGATTCTTGACATTTGACATTTTAATTTGGACATTCGATCATTGAGAATTTACATTACAGTTTTATATTTGATCATTTCTAATTGACGTTTAATTTGTTATAAACTATCAAAGCTATTGTTATATTTGAAATTTGTCATTTGACGTTAAACATATAAAATTTGACATTTGATGTTTAATATTTAACATTCGCCATTTGACATTGAACATTTGACAATTGACAATAGATGTTTGACGGTTGAAATTTCACATTTGACATTTGACACTTGAAATTTGAAATTTGACATAAATAAATAAATCAATTTTACATTTTAAAATTGACATTTGTTATTTGTCATTTGACATTTAACAATTGTCATATGACTCTTGACATTTGACATTTTAATTTGGACATTCGATCGTTGAGAATTTACAATACAGTTTTATATTTGATCATTTCTAATTGACGTTTAATGTGTTATAAACTATTAAAAGCTATTGTTATATTCGAAATTTGTCATTTGACATTTGACGTTAAACATATAAAATTTGACATTTGATATTTAGTATTTAACTTTTCCATTTGCCATTTGACATTTGAAGATTGACATTTACAGTTACTATTTGACATTTGACATCTAACGTTTGACATTTGACAGTTTGCATTTGAAATTTGACATTTCACATTAACCATTTGACATTTGACTTTACTATTGATGGTTTGATTTCACGTGAAGTGTTTTGACATTTATTATAATAAAGTGAGTGTTATTCTTATTTGACGTTTTATATTTTATATTTAAGAATCGCCATAGGACATTTGACTATTGGCAATCGACATTTGACATTTTATTTAGATATTTTATCGTTAAAAATTTACATTTCAAATTTTATATTTGACCATTTCTAATTGACATTAATTACATTATAAATTATATAAAATGAATGTCATATTTGAAATTTGACATTTGACATTTATTTATTTATTTATTAACGGGTAATACCATTGAACAACGTTTATAGGAAAGTAAAAATATAATAAAAAATACACAAATTAAAACTAGATAAATAAAGATATAAGGCAATTTAAAGACGACACAATACATTTTATTTGATATTTGACATTTGACATTTAGCATTTAAGATTTGGCATTTGACATTTAACATTTGGCATTTGACATTTGACATTTGACATTTGACATTTGACATTTGACATTTGACATTTGACATTTGACATTTGACATTTGACATTTGACAATTGACAATTGACATTCGACATTTGACATTTGACATTTGACATTTGAAATTTGACAATTGACACTTTACATTTGCCATTTGCACATTTGACATTTAACGTTTTGCATTATATATTTAATAATTGCCATATGACTGTTGACATTTGACATTTGAATTTGGACATTTGATCATTGAGAATTTACATTACAATTTTATATTTGACCATTTCTAAATGACATTTAATATGTTATAAATTATAGAAAGCTATTGTTAAATTTGAAATCTGTCATTTGAGATTTGACGTTAAACATATAAAATTTGACATTAGACATTTAACATTTGCCCTTTGACATCTGACAATAAATCAGTGAAATTTGATATTTGACGATTGACATTTTACGTTTAATATTTGACATTTTACTTTAATTGATGGTTTGAGTTTATATGAAGTGTTTTGAAAATGAAAATAACACCAACAGTTTATTATAATTTTCATTTGACGTTTTACATTTTATATTTAACAATGGCCATAGGACATTTGACTGTTGGTAATTGACATTTGACAGTTTATTTAGACGTTTTATAATTGAGAATTTTCATTTCCCATTTTATTTGTTTTACTATTTCTAATTAACATACTTTATATTATAAATTATGTAAAGTTATTTTTATATTTAAAATTTGACATTTGACGTTGAACATATAACTTTTAACATTCGACATTTATTTATTTATAACAAATAATACCATTGTACAATATTCACAAGAAAGTAAAAATATAATAAGAGTACACAAATTAAAATTAAATAAATAAACATATAAAACAATTTAAAGATGACACAATACATGTTATTTGATATTCAATATTTGACATTTAACATCTGAAATTTGACATTTGATATTTAACATTTAAAATTTGACATTTGACATTTTATAACACATATGATATTTCACATTTCTAAATTGACATTTATTGTTTACAACTTTTAACAATTAACTTAACATTTATAATATTAAATTGACAATTAACATATAGCAATTGAGATTTGTCATTTGACTATTGGCATTTGATGTTTAAAATTTAATATTATACATTTGATTGTTTATTTTAACATTTAACATTGTACACTTAGTATTTAACCATTTAATTTGACATTTTACAAATGAAATTTGTAAATTAATATTCTGACATTTAATATTCTATATTTGATTATTGATAGTTTATTTATATTTGATATTTAGCGTATAGATTTGCAATTGGGCAACATTTAACCATTGATAATTAATAATTGACATTTTTCATTCGACATTTAATGGTTAACATTTTATGTTTTATATTTGACATTTCATATTGACTATTAGTCATTTGACAATTGACAATAAAGAGTTGACAGCTGGAAGTTGACATTTGGGTGTTGTTGACTGTTGACAGTTGATAATTTACACTTTGGAAATTGATATTTAACATCTGGTATTGACATTTAAGGGTTGATATTTGGCAGTTTAATATCTGATATTTAACATTTGCCAATCATCAATTGTTTCTTTTCACTTCATCTTTAGAATCTAATTTTTATCATTTGTTGTTTAATATTTCATATTTATTATTAGATTTTTACTTCAAAATACTGTACAATTAACATTTAACATATGACATTTCATTTATTACAATGGAAATATTAGTAGTTCATTCCAATACGTTTAATAATCAAATAATTTCTGTTTTATTGCACTTAAAGTAATTTTTAATAATAATATTGATTTGATTACTATTACCTAGAGCACTGCACTAAACTTCCCTAATTGAGATAATTAAAGCAAGTTATCAATATCGACAATTATAACTTCCTTGTCCTTGTCAACTATAGTTACAGAATCAAGATCGATCTAAACAGGATGTTGGTTCTCATTAGTATTATAAAGATGCTATAAAACTAGAATTTAGTTTTATTTGTTATTATTAACATCATAAAAATATATTTTTGATGGAATCACGAATATCTTGTATGATAACATTTATAACATATTTTTCAAAGGCATAAATTTATACGCTATAGTTTATTCTCATATTTTCATCCACTATTTATTATTTTTGTTAATTTTCACCCAGTCTGAAACATATGATCATGTTATTATGTATTTCATTATTTAATCATGTTTACGGACGATAATAATTATATACACTTTTGGTGGAGGCGCGCTCGGTAATCGGGATTAAATATCGCGCGTGCGAGAACGCGATTTATTCGAGCGCACCTCGTTGTTTGTACGATTTATTACACCCACCGCCGCTAATGATGCTCATGACTATCGAATAACTATCATCCGAAGAAAACAACCATCGAGTAAATGACCCGATAAAATCCCCTCGGGCGATCAATCAAACGTTACCCCGAAAAAAAAAACGGGAAAGAAAGCACACTTTTCGAAGTCAATTCAGCTCATAATTGAATTTTATACGTAATGTCGACGGTGCACGAACCAATTTAAATTCGAATGAAGGGAATAAAAGAAATAACGCGCACACACACACACATACATAGAGTAAGAATTTAAAATTACCTACATTCGATATATAGCCGCAATAATAATCAAGGTATCGATTTGATTCGAAAATTCCGTCTCGTTTTCCCTCTACCTTTACTGTTATATTTATTGCGTAATTTTCATCAAATATAAACCAGCGAATCGATATTGAATTATTGCAAAATTTGTATTATATACGGACGGGCTTGTTTATGCAATTTAATTAATTAAAATGTGTAACTATGTTAGTAAGTACAATATTTATTTCGGTATAAACAAGGGTAGAGTTTTAATCAACAAAATGTTGATATAGCAAATTAATTATTATCTTTAAAGCTAAGTTATTAAATAAATATTTTCTATCTTATTATGGATAATATTAATTTTACATATATTATGTAAACTTTAAAATATTTACTTCATTTCTAATATAAAGTTTTGTAATAAATTATAATATTGATGATTCAAATTAATAATAATTACAATTTATGATTGTGATGATTTACAAAAGACATAAATTTAAAAAAATAAATCGCATATAATGTTGATTTACGAAACAAATTGCAATATTTTATCCTTTTTTATTGAATCATTTATTTGACATACCATATGCCCTCATAACTATGAATATTCAACATTTATTAAATATTTAAACAATCCGGTATCACTGCATGCCCGATATATATGTTTATAAATAATTAACAGCGTTTGCTAAAATATATTACGCGATATTAACATGACTGGACAAACCGTTTGCGTATGGCGGATTTTATTAATAATCCCATTTTTATTTTCTAACGAAATAATGGATAATTCGCGAATTAATCGGATTATTTCAATTCGCGTTTTGAGGTGCACGAGGCGCTCATTAACATTTTAAATTGCGATATATCGGAGCGTTAATGTGGGGGGATGTGTTTTAATGTCGGTCGGCGCTTTTGTGCGGCCGCCCCGTTTGAAAATTTCGCTCATTTCGGGTTATAAATATTTAACAAATTAATTATACAACGGGTATTTCGGCGGAATGATTGACTGTTCGCGAATTATTCGATGAATCGTGAAGGGTATTTATTGGAATAAAGGGTAAATTTTAATCGATATCCATTAGGCGTTCAATTTTGGAGTAAGTCGTAATGTTGTGGTATTCGGCTTAGTAGATAATAATAGCCGGTTCTGCGCCAGGAAGTATTCCCAAGGTCATCCTGTGGTTAGGGCCGGATGTTGATAAGATATGCAGTTTCCGGTCACCGGATGTTGCGGTTTCCGGTTGATAAGATAGGGACTGTTTGTAACGAATCGACCGGATGTTGTGGTTGATAAGATAAGGGCCGGATGTTGTGGCTGATAAGATAAGGACTGTTTGTAACGAATGTTGTTGATAAGATAAGGGCCTGATAAGATAAGGACTGCAGGTCTGTGCACATTCTCCCATAAGAGGCAATGAGTGCGAGTGATCAACATCCGGTGTGAAAGAGTGAGATGGAGGTGGCAATGTTGCCAACTGAAACGTTATCAGTATTACCCTTTTTCCCAGCTCAGGTCGAGAGGGGCCCCTCGCGGGAGAATTTGAATGTAGTACCAACTGAATTCTTATAAGAGGCAATGAGTGCGAGTAGCTCTCTTCCGGTATTGAAAGAGTGAGATGTAGATAGTGGTGACAGTGGTACCAACTGAATTCTTATCTTGCCATAAGTGCGAGTAGCTCTATTGAAAGAGTGAGATGGAGATAGTAGTACCAACTGAATTCTTATCACACACACACACACACACATCTGTATATAAATTAGGAATTAATAATTTCGCATGCTGATGATAAGAAACAGCTCAAGGTAAAGTTCTACCGGATGTGGTTACGCACGTTCGCTTTTTTTCACGTAAAAATATTAAACGTGGTGCTAATCATAATAAATATTTATTTTCTATATAATCAAAAACTAATTTTTACCACATCCACATAATCTTGAATATTAAAGGCTCTAAGTTGAAAAATAATTCAGTTTATTCAGAACACGCGTTACAGCAAAAACAATTATGGACAACGTAGAAATAAATATTGATTATACCCCGAATTCAGGCCAAGGGAGTCCTAAACATATTTACAACAATCTGCGAGAGTGTGTTGGTGGCTGTGATGAGTTGTACCAATATTTTAGTGATCGTGCATATTCAATCCTGGAAGAACTGATGGAAATAGATCCTTCTAAGGCATTGCAAATTCTTTTGACTGGCATTGAAGAAATTAGTTTTATAGACGAGGAATTTGGTTGGACACATGAGTGTGTGCTGGAACCCTGCTCTGGATATATTTGTAACAGGTTAAAAGATTCTTACATTTATATCATGTGGGACCATAAAAAATTCCATTTCGCGATTCCTATAACTGATAACGATCTGTGTCGGTTGGAATATCAGTTGGTACTTAATGCAGATCGTCGAGATGAGGAGGAAAAGCGCCGAGTTGAGGAGGAAAAGATGGAACAAGATAATAACAGTGACTGGTAGCCATACCCCACCTTCTTTCTAGAAAAATTCAAGATAGTAGTACCAACTGAATTCTTATGTATATAAATTAGGAATTAATAATTTCGCATGCTGATGATAAGAAACAGCTCAAGGTAAAGTTCTACCGGATGTGGTTACGCACGTTCGCAATTTTTTCACGTAAAAATATTAAACGAATTGATTTTTAAAATCATAAAATGAGGATGTGGTTAGATGATAATTGTGCTCAATGCTGATTGGTTGATAGAAATCGATCCGATAATATATAATGAAAATTTATTAAGAATAATATTTAGTACTGAGATGTCTGGTGATTTAAGACTAAGTTTGTTACGTAAAAAAAAGGTTCGACTTGATAGGGAATTGAAAGTGTGGTTAAATAAATTGGAACTATTAAAAAGTGAAATAAAAGTAAAGAGTGCTAAATTAAAGGAATATCGAGATTTAATTGCAAAATTTGAAGCAATATCAATATGGTAAGATATTTATTTATTTTCTCATCTTGAACAGCATAGATAAATTTAATTTTGAATTTACAGCAATCAATAGATTCGGACTGGTCTTCACGATGGAATCGGGAGGGTTATTACTACGTAAATCCGGATACCAATTATTATTTATCCGATCAACAGGCCAGCGAATTTGTTGAGGCCGGTTTTGAACTGGATAAGGTGTGTTTGTATGAGTACAATTACAACGCATGGAAAAACAATCAAGAAAAAGAAGAACTGTATCAGAAGTACATCAAACAAGATAAGCAGCAGAAAACGGAAATTATCGACTTGTGTGATGAATGCAGTGATGATGATGATGATGATAACGATGAAGGAATCAATAAATTTCTAGACAGCATGCTATCCGATTTTGATACTGAGGTTCGTAATGAAAATAAATTTATTCACGAGGCAAAATATAATTTAAATAAAAGTGTGTATGTTGCTGTTGGTCTAAGTCCAGCAAGAGGATTTTTTCCAGCAATAAGACTGTCCGGACGAAAAAATATGAATGTTTCATTTTTACACATCGAATGGAATCAAATTGTAAAACACATGGGAAAAATTCAAACATTTTTCAATCCTATTAAATCATCATCTCGAAAACGGAAATTAAGCCATGATGATGACAACAATGAAAATTATCAAATTCAAATGGAAATTGAAAAGAAGCCCATTTTAAAGATTTTCGCAGAATGTGAAATTCTTTTCGTGACAACTTGCAATGGTAAGAAACGAATTCGCATTGATAAAAACAAATCCAGCATAATTCTCAACAAAAAATTATTTGATCGACTTTACGAACTGATAGATATAATAGAGTGCCGTATCAAACAAATTGAAAACATTTCCTTCTTAAAATTTTACAACCATTGTCTGGAAGAAGTGGTTCGTTTGGAAAACGAAAATAATGACATCAATGCCTTGAAAGTTCTTGCGTGTGCTCTACGAGATAAAGCAGAAAACATTGAAAACGTCGAGTGTTTACTGGAGGCCTTAATATATAACACAGATAAGGTGAAAAAAGATTTACTGTCCTCTAGAACATTGTCTGTAGTTGATATTCATCAATATGACTGGTGATAATAAGGAAGTTGCATTACTACAAAAAATAAATAATGCAATCGATGCTTATTACGAGGGACGTTTAACAAGTGACCATTTAAAATATCTACCAGAGTATTACACGAGCAAGATTGAAGGATTGGAATTATTTAAAATTTGGCATTTATTATCCTCAAAATGGAAAAACGATAAAGATTTTCAAAGAAGACTTCCATGTTTCGTGCATTATAATACGGGAAGAACTCAAATTGACGGACCGCCATCACCAAAGTACAAGTGTCGCGAGTGTATAAATTCCAACAAGTGACAATATTTTATTTAGTGGTAAACTGAACTGCAGAAATGAATATCGCAAACTTTTTAGTGCTCGCAAATATTTTCAACGGTACGTTGTTCGTGACACGCCCAAAAAATGTAGAACACTGTTACATCGCAATTGATTTCGACTACACCCTTGATGAATCATGGTCCCGTATGATGACAAACAACCAATCAAGACCGCATACATGCAGTATTGTATTGGAAAAGAAACCAACCGATGTGGATGTTCTTCGATACAAGATTCGATACAGCACAACAATATCCGAGATCACAGGTGTTAAAGTGTTCACCGAGCAATGGAAGACCATCTTGTACAACGATAACGCTGCAAGGATATTCCCTGATGTCTATGATGAATTATGGACTCACAAAATTATTAATACATTATTATTAACTTTTATATTTGTAACAATAGGTTTAGTAATTATTTTAGCAGCTGTACGATATTATAATATATATTGTCCAATAAAATATGAATTTTATGCTATACATTTTTATTTTCCTAAGTTTTATTCATTTTCAGGTTAAAAAATGAAAATCGGTAAAATTATATTGTAAAATATTTATTTGAGAAAAAGTAAAAAATTACAGTTAGCACTGATAGCAAAAGGAGTTCTGGAAAAATAATAAGCATAACGACAGTCTTGCGGGGAGTCAATTAAACTACAGAATATATTTTTTAATAACCATATTTTATTATATTTATATTACAAAACATTTGATTTCTCTATCCAACTATTTTGTGATTTATCCAGTCCAAGCCACTTGACATAAACTTTGTTTCCTTTTTTTCTTAAAATCTTCTCCACTAGATAAACATCGGGATGCTTAACCTTCTGAAGTTCCTCAGCATAAAATGTTCCAGATATGGGTTGTCCTGCAGTATCTTCTAAGAAATACACTGTTGGGCTACTTATTTTAATTGATTTTATTTTAAATAACTCCGTCGACCAGTTTGCTGTATATCCCTTATCAAATATGGTCTTTTGTTTACTAATGCGAACAATATCGCCCACGCTAAATAGCTTCTTTCCTGCGATTTTGATATGGGAGTAAACAGTGTTTAATAAATTACGCTCTTTATCTTTGGTGACGTCACAAGGTCGCATTCCAGTTGTGCTATGTTTCCGTTTATTGTAGGCGTCGGTAATGTCTTTCAGAACATCTATCCAGCGATACTTCCCACGCAGACTAAATCCCTGATAAATCTTTTCCTTTAATGTTCTAATCACACGTTCTGCCATAGATGCTTTAATAACAGTGTAGGTTGAATAATGGTTTACGTCGTGTTTTTTCATTAAAGCACTACAATGGCTGTTGTAGAATTCTTTGCCTTGATCTGTCTGCAAATTTTTGGGAATTCGACCATCCTTTAGAAATACCTCTTTGAATGCAGCACTCACGTTAACACCGCTTTTATTTTTTAACGGCACCGTCCATAGATACTTGGAAAAGCAATCGATAACTACTAGTATGAATTTATAACCTTTATTTTCTCGAGCATAAAGACCAAATTCGGCTAAATCAGCTTGCCATAAATCGTCTAATCCTTTAATAATTGTACGCCTACGGGGAAAATTTACTCTAGCTGGCTTGTGTAATTCCTTAACTACATCCTCTTTAAATTTACTCATTGTGCCGGGGGTTCTTCGTCCACTGAATATCTACCTCCTAATTCTCTTTTAACAAAATCAATTGCACCTGGAAAATCCAATTTTGGTAGTTTCGGTGTAAAAATCGTATGCGTTGTTAATGGTTCCGCTATAGGTTTTGGACTCGTCTCCACACGATCCTGTTTTAGAAAATCAATTTGTTTCTGGAAACTATTAATAACATCTGTCATATCCTTATATGGATAGAATCGACTATCTAGCATTTGAGGAATGCGTAATTGTATTGTCTTTTTATACTCGCTAAGATTTTTTGCTACTAATTCAGTGGATTTTGCTACAGTTTCAATGGACTCTGAATTTGTTTTTATAAGTTCTCCCATATCTGATAATTTTTTTTGCGCATCTGAGAAATTCGTTTTAATTGTCTCTAATTTATTTTCAGTCTGTTTAAATTCATCGTCAAATTTTGTTCGTATTTTGGTGATCTCATTCTTGAGTATATTAAAGAGATGAACCCTTGAATCACTCGCTTCTTTATTGACACTTTGAACGAATTTTTTTGTAGCAACATCGTTCGAATCTAGTGGATCTAGAACACGTTTTAAACGTTTATTCTCTAAATCGAAATGTCCGTCATGTGTTAAAGAAAATCCTACTCCAGGAGGTCCTCTGGGCAAACTTATACCCGCGTGATGCTCTCCTGAAGAAAATCGTCCGAATTTGTCGACACTCATTATGCAACTGATTACATAATAATAATACCAGCTTCTTTTAATTCCTCTTCAATGGATGCAATTTCATTTTCATGAGAATTATTTCCAGCCTTTCTTGATGCATGAAGTAGCCACAAGCGATCAATCAGTTCATTTGGATCGTCCCAATAAACGTTTCTGTAGGGTTTTTCTTCAACACGCATCTTAGAATCGAATCCTTGCCCACGGGTAAATTTCTTACGAGTATTGGGGCGTGATGATGACGCCGGGCGCGAAATCGTTGTTACTGATTGAGGTGAATCGTCCGATAACGGCTTTAGCAGAGGTTTTATAATTGATCTGTATTTAAAGGATGGATTTCCTCTTATCTGTTTCGAAGGATCGCAATCGCGATGTAAAGTATTTGTCCTCCTGAGAATATCGATATAATTTCTCTTATCATCTTCTGTATATGCCATAGGATCCTTTCTGAATAGTAATTCATATAAACCCACGGTTCCTGTATAACGAACTTTTTCAATTATTAAATCGTTTCCATCCAAATCTATATCAGACTTTCCAATTCGAAATTTATCATTTTCAGGATTGAATGTTACACCAAAAACCGTATCAAAATCATCACTACCCGCTCGAATTAATTCTTCAATATATTGTCTAGGATAAGGCGCAAATCTTGATAAATATTCTTCTATCACAGTAGGATCCGGTTCTTGAACGGGTGTAATATTAATGGAGGGATCTGATCTTGGTAAACTACTTTCAAATACATCTTCATCTTGCAGAAAATCCAATTGTCTTGGTACCTGCTCTATTCTGGTAATCGTCTCCTTATTGTCATCAGTATAATTTATCTTGGGCGTAGAAGCAGATAGTTTTTTCGGAAAAAACTCCGACTTCACCATATGCATGTCTGATGCCCCCTCAGTTTTAATGATTGATTTCAATGGTTCCGTGATTGGCTTGTATAATTTCTCCAAAATGTCATCCTTTTCATGCCGATTTAATTTTAGAGCTAACGATTTTTTTCTAATAGCTTTTTGAACAGATATTATTCTTCTTTTGATATCAGTCATATTCGGTACGAGCAGCAGCTTTCCAATACAAGTAGCAGATATTCGGAAACAGGTGGCTGTTATTTAAAAAACAGGTAGCAGTTATCCTGAAACAGGTGGCTGTTATTCCAATACAGGTAGCTGTTATTCCGAAACAGGTAGCAGATATTCAGAAACAGGTAGCAGTTATCCTAAAATAGGTGGCTGTTATTCCAATACAGGTAGCTGTTATTCCGAAACAGGTAGCAGATATTCAGAAACAGGTAGCGGTTATTTTAAAACAGGTAGCAGTTATTTCAAAAACAGGTAGCAGTTATACAGAAACAGGTAGCTGTTATTCCAATACAGGTAGCTGTTATGTTTTACACACCTGTTTTAAAACTGATATAAATATTGATTACTCCAGTATTATATACTCATCGAGCCCTCTTCTGTATCTCCCTTTCGATATGTCTGAATCTTTATCGATTACTAGAAAACCATATTTTTCTTTCCAACATTCCGAACATAGATTCCTGAACTGATCAAACTGCATATCACTACTAACATGATCATTATACACATGTCTAAGATTAAGTTCATCTTGTTTAAACAAAATTATAAAATTCGCATTGTCGCGAATTAGATGTTTAGGTATACGCGTATAAGTTTGGCAGAGGTAAAATGAGTCAACGTCTTTGTGTCGGCCCATGCTGAAAAACTCTCTGATCTTATCCTGCTTGTCGCACGCAACATCATCGAATATGAATATTGAATTCCGATTCGCTTCACCCGGACTCATTATCTCATCGTTTTCTTTAAACGGATAATATTTTACACTCGGAACACCATTCAAGACCGTTTCCAAGAAAGTATATTTCGGTTGATAAAGTGATTTGGAAAACACATAAACATTTTGAAATTTCAGCCCATTATCGTTGAACAGAAGTGATAACATAACATTAGATTTTCCACAGTTGGACGGTCCACAGATTATCGAGCGAACAGAATTTGGTAACAAGCTGCTATGCCTTCGATTTTGTTTTTTTCCGAGTCCCTCGCCAACCCACTGGTCTAAATTGGACACAGAAAGAGTCTGCTTCTGCTTAACAACCTTCATGGTACTGATTGAACTTGATACGCTGCAGCAGTATATAAATACCACCGGACCATATATATATTTTAAATGATTACCTACAGCGGAGAGGGCGTGATCAATTCACTGATCAATAAACTCCCGTTCGAGGCGCACGTACCAGGTTATCAGTATTGCGGTCCAGGCACAAAACTGGAAAAACGATTAAAACGCGGAGATCTCGGTATTAACCCTTTAGATTCGGCGTGTAAAAAACACGACATCGCTTATTCCAACAGTAACCGTTTGGAAGATCGCCACAAAGCAGATAAAGAACTTGAAGAAGCTGCCTGGAATCGGGTGAAAGCAAAGGATTCCAAGTTGAGTGAAAAGGCTACTGCTTGGGCAGTGACCACAGCAATGAAATTGAAAAGGAAATTAGGAATGGGCATTAAAAAGAGAAATGATGGAAAAATTTCCATGCACAAAGGTGTAGTGGCAAAGGCTCGAAAAGGATTGAAATCGTTTAAGAATAAAATCAAAAAACCTGGAGGTATTAAAGAGGGCAGTAGTGTTGCACTATCAGTGGCTAAAGCAGCCGTTCGAGAAATTGGGGGCAAAAGAAAAATTCGAACACCTCGAGTTATACCAGTTCCAAAACGAGGCGGAATACTACCACTTATTCCCATATTTGCCGGATTAAGTGCTCTTGGATCATTAGCCGGAGGCGCTGCAGGAATTGCAAAAGCAGTAAACAGTGCGAAAAGTACTCAACAAAAACTGGAAGAAGCTCAACGACACAACAAAACGATGGAATCAATTGCGCTCGGCAAGAAAGGTGGACAGGGTCTTTACTTGAAACCGTATAAACGCGGTCTCGGTTTGTACATGAAACAACATCCAAAAAACTTATAAACAGCCTACCCAAGCGTGCACTTACCAATGTAGATTTAAGAAAATTCGCCAAAAATATCAAGGATTTTAGAGGTGTGTTCATGCGAGATAATCTACCTTCGAAACCGTATCGTAATGAATCTGCAATAATCAATTTAGATTCGATACGAGGTATGGGCACGCATTGGGTGGCATATAAAAAGCGTGGAGGTGTTGTTCATTATTTTGACAGTTTCGGAAATTTACCACCGCCGTTAGAGTTGAGACGATACTTTCGCGGTCTTGTAATTAAATACAATCATGACAGATATCAAAAATTTGATACTTTCAATTGCGGCCATTTATGTCTGCATTTCTTACATGATAAATAGAAATGTCATGTGGAAATAAGTTTAGTCATGTCTCAGACATTTACACTGCAAAGTTCGACGAGTGTACTCTCCGATAGTTATTATCCACCCATCGAACTTGATTCTGAAGAATCTTATTGTTTAGGACTGATTGGTTTTCATTCATATCATACAATACCGAATATTGAAGAGGGAGTAAACAATAAATTTATTTACGATAAAAAAGAAATTATAATACCATCCGGTTCGTACGAAATCGCGAACATTGAAAAGTATTTGCAAAAGCAGCTGTTGGGTGATAAGAAAAAAGAGGAAGTTGATAAACTCTTATCGCTGAAACCGAATAATAATACATTAAAATGCGAAATTAAAAGTAAATTCGATATAGATTTTTCACCTGACAAAGGCACGATTGGTAAATTATTGGGATTTTCAGGTAAGGAAATTTTAAAAGCGGGTATTCTTCACATATCAGATTTACCTGTGGAAATTGTAAAAGTAACTAGCATACGTGTTGAATGTAATATTGTAACGGGTGCGTATTACAATAGCAAATTATCTCATACTTTATTTGAATTTACGCCGACAGTCGATCCGGGATATGCAATTATTATAGAACCGAAAAATATTCTTTATTTACCTATAAATACAAAATCAATCAGTAATATAACAATTCGAATTCTTGATCAAGACGGTGATCTGGTTAATTTTAGAGGAGAGAAAATTATCATTCGCCTAGAATTAAAACGAGTACCTAAGTAGTATGGGCATTCAATTTAAAAGCAGCACCGAGAATCAAAGTTCATATAAATTGACATTACAAAACAAATTATCCATCAGTCCTGTGAAGACGTCTCCCAAGATAACATTGGCTAATCGTGCAAGATTGCAGTCTATGGGATATAAGCTTTCTCCCAACAACAACAAAAATCATGGTTAAATTAGATATATTTAGTGACATCGTGTTTGACGAAACGTTAGTCAAGTATCAATTTCACACGTATCAACCATCTTCAACGAATTTCGAGAAAAATGATGAAATTCGAGTTGTTATTCAGAATCAGGATATTTGTACGGCACCTTGTGATAGCTACATTTACATCTGTGGCAAAGTGGATTTGCCAGATGCAAAACCGAATGACAAAAAATTTGAATTTGTAACCAATGCATTCAGTTTTTTGTTTGAAGAAATCCGATATGAATTAAATGGTGTGGAAATTGACAAGTGTCGCGACGTTGGGGTTACGAGCACGATAAAGGGTTTGCTGTCCTTTCAAAAATCTTATGCTAACGGACTCGAAATCTCAGGATGGGCGTCTACAGGAAAACATAAGATTTATTACGATGGTAACAATAAATTCTACGTTTCGATTCCTTTGAAATATCTCCTAGGATTCGCTGAAGATTATCACAAAGTAATTGTGAATGCAAAACAGGAGTTAATTCTATTGCGATCCAGTACGGATAAAAACTGTTATGTAGGACCCGATAGCGTCAAATTGAAAATCCTAAAAGTGGAATGGCGAATGCCCCACGTTCATGTAAACGATGAAATACGCTTGAATATGCTGGAACGTTTACAAGCCGACAAACCGATTGTAATGCCTTTCCGCAAGTGGGAAATTCACGAATTGCCCGGTCTAAGACAAACCACTAAAGATATATGGAGCGTTAAAACGTCAACAAATCTAGAGAAACCCCGTTACGTAATCATCGCTTTTCATCAGGACAGAAAAAATAACCATCTTAAAGATGCAACCAATTTCGATCATTGTCTAATTCGAAACATTAAGGTGCATTTAAATTCTGAATCATACCCTTACGATAACTTGAATCTAGATATCAGAAGTGGAGATTATTTACTTGCATATCAGATGTATACAAGATTTCGAGACAGTTATTACGGCAATGGTCAAGGTCTAGATCCATATTTAGATTTTAACGAGTTCAAACATAGAATGCTGTACGTGTTTGATCTCTCGAAACAAAATGAAAGGCTGAAATCTTCAACAGTTGATTTAAAAATTGAATTGGAAGCGGATGATCCATTTAATGATAACACACGAGCCTACTGCCTCATTCTTTGCGACGCTGTTGTCGAGTACACTCCTTTATCAGGAATTGTTCGAAAAATTGTTTAGATAAAACATGAATGTAATAGAAAGAAAGAGTGTAGTGTTTAATTTACCACCGATTACATTTATCTATGAAGATGATACCGATACAGAAGTGGATGTAAATTGGATGCAAGTTGCAGCGGACCGAGCTAGATTTACCGATCGCGTGAAGAAGGTCGAACAACCCCTGAATGCCGTTCTTTTGAAAAGGATTAAGCCTCAAAAAATATTGGTTATTGACATACAAGGATTCAACTTACCTGAATTTTCCCCAAAAGAATTGGTGTTCGCATATGTTGACGACGACGACTACCAAACATGGATGTTTCACCTTAAACCGTCTAAGCCCTTTTTGCAACTTTCTAATGATTGTAAAAAACAAGTTATTTGGTTAGAAAATAATTATCATTGTTTGAGATACAGTGATGGTGATACTAACCTAAATGACTTGTATTCAATTTTTAAAATGTTTCCTGCAGATATCGTTTATGTAAAAGGAAATCAAAAAACTAATTATTTAAGAAACTTTTATAGGAATGTAATAGATTTAGGTTTAGATAGTAATGCCCCTAATTTTAAGAAAACATTAAATAATTGTAAGATTCATAGTAAGAACAATAGTATTTGTAGTTTAAATAATGTAAAGATATTAAAAGAATATGTAAAAAATAATAATTTACTTTTTTAAAATAAAAAAATATTACAAGTATTTTATTGAGTTTTTATTTTCCTGAAAACGAGAAAAAAAGGTAAATATAGAAAAAAGAGTCAATTAAAAGCATGTATTGAATTAAAAAATCATACATATACAATATATATAAACGCGTACTGATGATCTCCATCTTGAGGTAAAGTCGCTACTGCGTAATCTGAAACAATAACAATTATTGAACTATTTTTTTCTCCAACACTAGTAATGATGTAATAATATAAAATACTTAATAAGAGATAACTTACCTTTATAATTTCTCCAATAAATCAAACACTACATCAGGTACAACTTTTCCCGCAACCTGCTTGTAGCCTTTCAATAATATACCCATCTTCAGGGCATAGTTTGTATTAAAATCCTCGACTGCTGCATCCTCGATAAATACATCGCTGAATCGTTTGGGCAGCCAAACGGAAAACTCCTCTAGGTCTGCTAAGACAGCCGGTCCGAAGCGTGTAGTTTTCATTTGTACCCCGCACACCGTGTATATCTTGCCCGTTTCCAACTCGGAGATTTTCTTGCTTTCTTTACACGCGCACGCTTTGTGTAATTTTGCAAAATCCATTATATTGCTTTAGAGAAAGAATTTCGATGCTCACAAGTACACGATTGTTTTCACACTGAATACTTTCCGCCAAACTTCCTCTTCGCTTATCGCTACTTCCTCTTCGATTATCGCAAAACGTTTTTTTGCGCATTTTATTTAGACAAATAAGTAACATATAAATTTGCAAATAATTAATTATAATAAAAACCTAGATTTTAAGTGCACATTTTTTGACCTCCCGCAAAAACACATAATAAATAACGTAAAAGCAATTGATAATATAAATTCATTTTACAACGTATTGCTGCTAGGTGGAGCTACCACTAAGTCTTTATGCCCCCAGGCTAGAGTATCAACGCCGTTATCACATATATGTCTCTTATCGTCAAAAGGTGATAGAGCCAATTTATTTTGTGTATTCGAATAAATTGTGTGTTTAATTGATCGGAATAAGTTCTGTCTTCGAATGATGATGTTTGAATTAAGTAAACAGTCTTTATAATCTAAACCTGCAATTTCGTTGGCAACTACATTTTTCTTAACCCCCTTGGCCTTCTTGGACCATTTACCCTCAACATTATTGGCATACATTTTGGCCCTTAACCCCACAAATTCTTGCATAATCCTACCACCATTCTCATCCTTCATCAGACCCAATACGGCTTTGTTTTGCAATGGGATGCCGTACTGATTATTATTATCAAAATTACTAGTGTCGAATTTATTCATGTCTTCTTTCATATCCTTATAAATGTCATCAGTCTCAAATTGTAGCGTTAAACTGTCCGTGTCCATGTAGCACAATCTTACTCTATTACCATACTTGGACTTTAAATGGTCGTAATAAAAATCATACATTAACAATTTACTAAGATCTAAAACTGAGAACCCGACGTAAATCGGTTTATTATAAACAGCCCGCAAACGATCCAATTGGATCGCGACTAAGTTTTCGGTAAAAACGGAACAACACTTGAAATTTAACTTTGCTATTAAACTTTCCGCGCCTTTACGGTGACCGATATCCTCCCAATGATTCACCAATTTTACATTTACACGCTTATCTACATTTTCCATGGTCTTGCCAAACACTGAATTATTCATTAATTTATAAAAGTCTTTCTCGAAATCGTTTCTAGCAGCCTGCCTCATAAAAGTGTTTAAATCAATGTACCTCTTTAACCAGTCAGACTGCTTGAAAGAAATTACGCGGTGAATTTTTGTTAATTTTAATCCGTTTCTCAATGCTTGCTTTAAATTACGGTAATGAATTATATATTTGGTTTTATTGTTTAAATTTGGAATAAGTTTAGTTTGCGCGAATTTTGAATTTGGTGGCACCATATTTTCTGCGAGAAAAGGTAGATCGTTGTGTAAATTGTGAACATTTTCTGGATACTCAACATCCACTTCTAAAATGTATCCCGTTGATGAATCATCGGGTACGTTTAATACGTTTAAATTTTCAATTTCGGACGCGCTTAACCATTTAAAGTCCGCATACGGCAACAATTGCGACATTGCCCACCCATACAAATTGTTCGCATCCCAGTACGTGAGATAGGACGAAGGTAGTGAACTGTTAAAGGTGGACATGTATTTGTTGTTAGCTTCAGCGTGTCGCAAAGAGCATTGACTTATACCGCCTCTTATACCTTTACGTATAAAATGATGCATGTCTATGTCTGTCAACAATTCCAATTTAATGTCTGTCAATTTCAGCATGGCATCCCATGACAAACCTGGGGCTGTATAATAATGAGCCGGATCCAAATTATATGCCTTTAAACAAACATCGCGGAAATTTTCAAACACGTCGGCTAAAAGTAATACATCTGTTTTCAAGTATAGGTCTGAATATTGTTGCAAATTTTGACAATTGAATTTTGCCCACACGTTTTGCGCATGCTCGTAATCCGCATTGGTGATATCCATCTTTGTTAACGAATTATAAAATGAAGTTTTTAGTGGTAATTTCGATTCGGTTAATTTGGAAAAGGAATCCATGTACTGGTATGGAAAGACACCTTTCTTTGTCACTAACTTAAATTGATGGTCCTCCGGAAAATGTTTTCTGACAGTAGTTAGTTGATCCACTTTTAAATTTTTAGCCAATTTATCTAAACTCGAGGCCATAAATCTAAACGAATCTAAAAATCTCAATTTAAAATAAATATCGCGATCAATTCCTCGCTTGTCTGTATATTTGTCAACTTTGATTGATTTAGAAAATGATATGTATTTCTCCTTGTTTTGGGGAATTACATCAATTTTGTCTGTATCTAAGGCAAACTCTTTAATAAATAAATGGGAATCATAACCGCTTAAATTGTGAAAGAAAATCGGTAAAAATTTAGGAATTTTATAATTTAAATTACATTTGGAGTGGGCGGCTCCGACAAATTTCCCCGTTAAATGACAATGATCCGCCACCTTATCACAAGCGTTTAATAATTTTTCACAGATATGGCACTCTTTAGCTGCATCAAATAAGTACTGTTCGCCCGGAGTTAATTTCGACATTGGAATTATGGGTTTTAAATAATTTTCATAAATCAGTTTAGCATCCGCGCTCAATTTTTCCATAAATACTCTGGGGCAGTCCAAACCAGTATATGTCACAAATTTATCTAAATTTGAATTATAAGAACATTTAATATAATACGCGAAGGAATACGGAGTATGAACATGTGTCGAATAAGTATAAGATTTGTTTGGATCCGGCTGGCATGTTTGAATCGGGATGAGAAGTGATTCGAAATCGGCGTAAACAGTAAAAGGCACCCGCATTTTAGAACAATAATTATTAAATGATAAAATGTTTCCGGGAACCATATCGCCGTTTTTATTTTTTATTAAATCGGTGGTGGGCATGACTGTATACACTTTGTTACAGTCATGTTGAGAGTGGTTCAGTAAAGCAACCTCGGTTGAGAAAAATGTCAAACACCCATCACATAAATATTTTTTATGCTCATTTGTGAACACTTGAGATGAAACAAGGCGGGATAAATTCTTTATCCAGACATAGTGGCATTTAATTCCATCCTCAATGTAAAGGAGGTTAACATGCCTATCCCGCTTTGTTTTTGTAAAATAAATCGGCCCTACCACCTCGTGAACATGCTTATCAGAATCAAACTCTAGCCCGTACACGTTAATGCTAATATTATTTAAAATTTCAAATTTGGGGATTTCTTTAAGTTTTAATGGCAGCTCCATACCTGTTAAATTTAATGCTGTTGAATAATGTGGGTAAGAAGACGTGCGGTGGGGGTGGTCCCTGCGATCAACCGGGTAGAGTGCTGATGTCACCGCCCAGGCGAAGCATGCATCGTCCTCGTTTTTGACGTTTATGCAAGCATGCTTCTTCTTGATATATGGGGGAAGATCCACATAAGAAGAGCCGCGGATGGGGGTGTATTTATTAATATTCACCTCCAGGTGTGACACCTTAAGTAAGGCCCACCCGCTGTCCCGCTCCTACAATAAATAATGGCATTTATTATAAAAATTATGTGATTAAAAATCCAAACTTACCTGGAACTCTTCGCTCTTTGTTTTCACCACATTGCACAATTTTGCGTACACCTCCACCAGGTCGTCAGTAGGGGTTACCACCACAAATCGGGTGTTAAACGATTTTAGATCTGACTGATCCTCGTCTCCTGGTTTGATATAATGGCCAAACAGCTCGATATTAACCTTTTGAGTCGAATGCTGATGACGACTCACCAAACGTACAAAGCTCCCCTCACAATCCTCTAAGAATTTCGGGATATCGGCAGTATTTGCAGCTTCAATGACGTAAGTGGCAATCCGGTTACGGAATGCAGTAGCAATTCTCTTTACGCCATCTTCGTCGGGTTGGGCAATCGTGATTAGATGTTTTTGAGATCTCAGATGCCCCGTAAGAAGTTGAGGAGTCCCAAATTCCTCTTGGCACGCGTCGCACCGGTTCTTCTTCATGGGAGGTGCCCCAGCTGGTGGAAGGTCGGCAACCCGCTTAACACCGTTTTGGGCATGATACTTTTTGACATGCTTTGTCAAATTATACTTATGAGTAAAGGTTAATTTGCAGAACGTGCACGAGAACATGATGATTATTATGTGTTGACGGCTCAATTTAAACTGGTGAATAATATAGCTCTGAAATATTTTTATATAATTTTCTTATCTGCGATACACCATATCTACTTTTGCTCTTATCGACCGGCATTGCCTTATCAACCGCAACATCCGTTACAGCTTGCGTTTTGTGTAGAAGTTATAGAAAATAATTATTTATTATGATTAGCACCACATATTTAATTTCCACGCCATGTATTTAAATTTTTCTGTGTTTAATATTTTTACGTGAAAAAAAAAATAGCGAACGTGCGTAACCACATCCGGTAGAACTTTACCTTGAGCTGTTTCTTATCATCAGCATGCGAAATTATTAATTCCTAATTTATATACAGATGTGTGTGTGTGTGTGTGATAAGAATTCAGTTGGTACTACTATCTCCATCTCACTCTTTCAATAGAGCTACTCGCACTTATGGCAAGATAAGAATTCAGTTGGTACCACTGTCACCACTATCTACATCTCACTCTTTCAATACCGGAAGAGAGCTACTCGCACTCATTGCCTCTTATAAGAATTCAGTTGGTACTACATTCAAATTCTCCCGCGAGGGGCCCCTCTCGACCTGAGCTGGGAAAAAGGGTAATACTGATAACGTTTCAGTTGGCAACATTGCCACCTCCATCTCACTCTTTCACACCGGATGTTGATCACTCGCACTCATTGCCTCTTATGGGAGAATGTGCACAGACCTGCAGTCCTTATCTTATCAGGCCCTTATCTTATCAACAACATTCGTTACAAACAGTCCTTATCTTATCAGCCACAACATCCGGCCCTTATCTTATCAACCACAACATCCGGTCGATTCGTTACAAACAGTCCCTATCTTATCAACCGGAAACCGCAACATCCGGTGACCGGAAACTGCATATCTTATCAACATCCGGCCCGTTAGGTTCCTGGCGCAGAACCGGCTATTATTATCTACTCGGCTTTGATAGTATGTATCAATCATAATCGTTCGAACGTTGAATGGAGTCGAAAGATGTTTTTTGTATAATAGTGTATTTCAGTCGTTCCTAAACGATAAATTGTTTTATGGTTTATATAAGTATTTTTAAAGTAATTTATTAAAATATTAATTTATATTAAAATTTCATTTGGAAAATAAATTATATTAATTAAATTAATAGAAGGGGTCACCACCCACTCCACCATTCATATGCAAATATTAACACATACAGTTTTTATATTTTTTTAAAAAAAGTTGTGAAATTTATCGAGGTTTTAACTGAATTAAAAAACATCAATCTACGCCTCTTTTTATTTAGTTTGTTCAGCACGCTAAACGAACAATATTACATTTGCGTACTGACTGTATACGTTTCAGCTTTACCTTTATAAATTAATAAATATTTCCACTGCACGACTGCATCAAGTTCGATACAATAGCTGAAACGTGACATTTACAAAAATCAAAGCGCCGAACAGTTTGCCAGTTAAAACCTTTCCATTTACAAACGTTTTACGTAATCCATACTTTCACAAAACCGTACCGTAATATCCCATCATTTTCCATCAAAAATATTTCGCGTTCCCCACCCGTCCGTTTTTGTTTAAGCTCCTGAATTATGGATGCGTAAGCTAAGCTCTCTTCTCTCTTCATACTTCGCCGTGATTATAAAGCGAAAAAAATTTATACAGATAGACATACACACATACACAGAAACGCGGGCCCCTTTAATTACGAGAACTTCACGTTTACATTTCTATACCTTATTAAAATCGGGGCGACCTTTGTCTTTTAATTAAACCGCAACTCGGAATACTTTCAGGTGGAGGAGTCAAGTCACTTTTTGTGGGTCGAAAGCAATGCCCCCCCAGCTGGATTAATTCCCGCGTTTCAATTGATGTTTATTTAAATAACCTACGGATTTCTCTAAAGTTAATTTTCTGGATGTTTCGTGCCGCCTGCTGCCCGAGAAAGTGAGAAATTCATTGTGCGTGCGTGAGATGTTAGTTAATGATTATATTCATTAGGTTCAAGTTATGTTGCAAAAAATCGAATATTAAACATTTAATCTTAAAATGATTATACAATTAAAAATAAACAATTAATAATAATAATATCTTGGTATAACATTTGATACAAAACTCAAATATCAAACCTTAGGAAGGGATTTGGAGAAAGGCACGACATTTTAAAAACCTGCAGCTATCTGAACGAGTAGCCCTTCTTATCCTCACCAAAATTCGACATCATCTACACCCTCTATCCATCCAACAATCTCTTATATCAATTAACAGAAATAGTTCCTATTGAAGAACGTTTCAAACATCTATGCTTATTTTTTTTTTAAATCCATGAAAACTTCAAATGTGTATCCCTCGTAATCCTCTGATAATTCTTAAGATAAATCACCCTTAAACAACCATTCATTCATTAGCGATCATGACCTTTGAACAACAGTAAACAATTAGATTCGTTAGACATTAGTAATTCCGACGTTTGCAAGACAATTCAATTCAGTCTGATCGATAGCCGTTGTTGTTAGAAGTATACTAATTTACACAGACAAGTATTGTACATAAACTTCTTCTAATAAAGATTATAAAGTACCTAATCGATTTTTGCGTTCTTTTTTTTATTGTTTCTAAACAGTTTTCGCCAATGCACTCATTGACCTGTACACACCCGGTAATTCGGTCAATGGGAATTTAATTTTCTGATTTTCAGGGCGACCAGATTCGAATTTAATTGAAATAAATTAAATTGGTGTAATTAACACGGTCGCCAGGGTCGACATTGTTTAATTTGGTATATCACATGTCAAAAACGAAATTATACGATCGGCACGAAGAACAAACAGTGGATATATTGCACGAGCGCGGTTTACGTTGAGTGATTGCTAAATAATTGTTTATTTTACGCGCGTATCGCTAATCATTAGCGCTCAGTAAGTGTAATTTTATAAACATATCGTGTAATATTTATTGAATTGTAAAATGTCCTGTATGAAATACACAAACGTAATTTATGTTTATTTTAACAGTATTTATCGAAATAAATGATAATAAAAAGGTGATAGACCTAGAGAATAATTTGGGTGTACAAACTGTAAAACTTTTGTTAAGTTACTAAACTTGTATAAAATGGAACAGTGCACATTTTTTATTGATCAATTCTGGACTTTTCTCTTAATGGAAATCATTTAATTTATCCAGCTAATAATATTACACTTCAGAATTGATAGTTATGTGGTCTGGTAGAAATTAAAAACAAAGATTCCTTTAAAATCCGTCACTTAAAAATGCGAATCACAAAATTAAAAACGAAAAGAAATTTAGACAAACAAAAAATCTGAACTTACATCAGATTTTTTGTGCTTACAACAGGAAGACAAACATTCATTTGAGTTTAATAATTTCGTATTGATAATTAAACTATTTAAAAGCTGAAAAACAATTATAGATTTTTAAGATACAGCGGATTAACATTTTGTTCTTAAACTTTCTGATTTTAAATAGTATTCTTTATAACTTGATTTAAAATTAAATTAATAAAAGTTAATTGTGAAGAAAGTGTTAATATTTTAATCAAGTTTCAATCATATCTTCACGTAACTCAACAACAAATTTCAGTATTCTTTAAATTAAAAAAAATCTGGTTTACAAAAATAAAACAGAAATACTTACTGGTTTTAAAAATCGAACTATTGTAAGAAATGTTATTACGTTTCTTTATATTTTATTATTCTCATATTGATAATTAAATAATTATAATAATCACATAGTAAAACCCAATCATAAATTATATACGACAAGATGGATCATTATGTATTGACTTTATTTTCCCCTAAATTTTGGTTGGCTACGGATTACATAGAGTATGCATGTTAAGATTGATTACATTTATTTAAAACTTGTTTATTGTATAAAACTTGATTACTTTAACAGTGATTGGATTACAGAATATTTTTTTCTGTAACACTAGTATATTTTTATTTAAATCTATTAGCGGAATAATATTGTTGTAATATTTTTATTTAGGTATTTTATTTTTTATAATTTTGTGTTGGCTATAGTTTCACGGTATACCATAGAACGCGCCGAACAAGATAAACAAGTATTGTACATAAACTTCTGCTAATAAAGATCTTTGTTGTTTGTTTGTAATAAATAATCTTACAGCCGAATAAATTTAAATAACCACCTAATCTATTTTTGCTTTGGTTTTTTATTGTTTCTAAGTAGTTTTAAATATTATTGTAATATTTTTATTTAGGTATTTTATTTTTCATAATTTTGTATTGGCTATAGTTTCACACTAAACCATAGAAGGTGTAGAACAAGATAAACAACTAATTAGTTTTAAAATATTATTAATTTGCAATGTTCCTTATAATGATTGTTTAATTCGTTTTTTTGCAATTTTAATAATCCCACAGTGATTAATAATACAATACCATACAATTCTATACAACGAAATCGAAAATTATTTAGTGACATTATTTTCCCCTACATTTAAGTTGGCCACGAATTACATAGAGTACGCATATTAAGATCGATTACGCCTAATTAAAACTTAATTTTTGTATATAAATTGAATGAAATAACATTAGTTCGATGAATGAATAGTATTTTCAACAACATTAGTATTATATAAATATTTATTTAGAAGCGAAATAATATTATTGTAATATTTCTGTTTAGGTATTTTATTTTTCAGAATTTTATGTTGGCTATATTTTGTATAGATCGTACAGAACAAGATAAACAACTTACTGGTTGGTGTTTGTATAATATTAGGCGCTATTTTTGAGGCTGAAATATACAACTAATTTGAGAGAAATATTTGTAATTGTGAACGTAGTTATTCAGAATTATTTCAATTGATCAAATATATTAATTATATATAGATATTTTAACCTATCTAATGTATAACAAAAATATTTAAAAAAAACATTTTTCAGATTTTTGAAACATTTATTTCATTTCAACTTACAGTATTTTCACCACATGACTTCTTCAGAATTTTGATGACAATTTTAATACCGAATCTATATATTTTTTAAATTAGTTACTCTTAAAACGTATTTTTATAAATTCGATTATAAACAATATGAAAACATAACGACTTCATAATCTTAGATTTTAAATTCATCATTTGAATCTAACAAGATCTACATCATTAATTTAATTGATTGTCGACCTTCTGTTTTCATATAATACTATAATTTAAGATATTAACGATAAAATAACAACTCAAACGCTGCTCAACTTCTTGAGCTCTTCCAGCTCGCGCAACTTGATGCCGTTCTCCAGCCTGAGATTGTCCAGGGTCGCCCTCTTCACCTCGTTCTCGAAACGCAGATTCTCGAGCTGCTGCCGCTGCAGCTGGGCCTCCATCCTCATCCGCTTCACGTTCAGATCGTGCCTCGTCATCGAGCTCTCGAATTCCATCCGCAGGATCTTTAGATGCAACTTGGCTTTCTGAAGACGTAGGTCGTTTTCGTTAGCTTCCTCGTTTATTCTATTGGAGACCAACTTGTCTATTGTGGTTTGTGGTGTTGGACGTAATGGTTCTGGTTCGACCTAAAGAATTATTAATGATTGATATTACAATTGTCTATAATTAAATCAAGTTTAATGAATGCAATCTTTAATGCTTCAAAGATTGTTATTATTAGTGAAGATAAAATACAAAAATTAAAATAATAGCATTATGCAATGCTATTTTATCTCTGCTATAGTCATCAGATGACAAAACCAACAAAAAACTGCACAAATAGTGACAAAGATTCAAGAAAGGTCTTCCTATAAATATAGTCTCAAAAACACATAAATGTGCTATAGTAAAGAGTAAAATTTTTCCAGGTGTAAATACTTACATCAATACTTTTTGTGACTTCATTACTACTATCAACATGATCCGTCTTTTCAGAATCGTCGTCGTCCTCATCGTCATCCGACTCGTCCGACATGTCCTTGCGCAAGTGGTTGTCGTAAAGCTTCTTCAGCGATTCCTTGGACCTGAAGACGCCTACAGTCGAAATATCGTTGAAGGTGGCGCATATTTCGTCCCAAACGAGGTGTTTTTCCCTCCACGCCAGCTTGTCCACCTTCTTCTTGTTCAGCGTGTGCGAGAACTCTCTCACCAGCTCCTTCAGAAGGTCCTTTTCGGTAAGGGTGAAGTTTGCCGATCTCGTCCGTCCCTTTGAGGACATTTTTCTTAACTGAAATTTCTTGATTCACACCTATTTCATGGATTGGGCTTTCTGAAACAGTGGAATAATTATTTGTACATATAAGTATTAGGTGTTCTGTAAATTCTGTGTGAGTGTAACATACAAATATTAGACTTTTTTGATTTTGAAAGGAATGGTTTATTAAATTATTTAAATTTTATTTTTTTAACATTTTTTTAAATCAGTATCAATTTTTGTAAGTGTGACAGATAAACATGATACTTTTTTTTCAGTTTGAAAGCTTTAATATTTTGAATTAACTTTTGTTTTGTTAACGCTTTAGCTTTTTATTTTTTACAGCCACTGTAATCTATTTTTTACGTATTATAATGTTTTAATTCTATATTTAAGTTAAAATTACTATATGAATTTGTTCTTACTAAGTGTAGACTCAAATATTGTACAATTTTCAATATTGAAAGATTAGTTTTTAAATTATTTAACATGTTTGTCTTATTTACACTTATGTTGTTGTAAATATTATTACATTTAAGAATAAAGAAATGTATCACAAAGTGAATGCCGGTAAGATCCAAAATGATTACTTTTTTTTTCAAATAAAGCTTTTTTCTACTTCGAATACTTTATTCTCTACAATTTAAATTTTATTTGCTTTTTGTTACAAACAACTCACTTTTTTTAGTTTTGAAAGCTTTACCTTTTGAATTATTTCAGTTATTTGGTTTATTACGGTTTAATCATATTAATAATACTTTCTAAGTGAAAAAATCTGTTAGTGCATAATCTTTTACGATCCTAATGACTGAAAAAATTAAATACATATCAGAAAACCTTGAATCTTAACAAACCTATTTAATATTCTTAGTCTGGTGAGTCAAATTATAAATTTACACGTCATATTGTTAATCTTCTTGTTTGATCGTATTGTAACATAAATATTGATCACTATTTTTAAACTATTATTACAATCTAAAATACAATTCAATTTTTAAGGCAAACATTTTTCTTTAAAAAATGTATGTATTTGAATTATTCAAATAATCACTGCGTATTATCCCTTATCTGATTGAATATTATACCGAACTGAAAGTTAATAAAATTGCTTTAATAATACAAAAATTGGGATTGTCTTTGTACGTCTTTACTTGTTTTCACCCGAAGCTTAAGGGATTTAATAATCATAACTTTTAGCAACTTTTATTAACAATTATTAATAAATTCTTTAAGATTCTCACACATCTTATATTTTCTATACCCTCACAGCTGATTTATGACGAAATGAAAATAGGTTAGGAAATTTGTTGACACTCACACTCAACGATTATCATTACTAGATAAGAAAGCTAACGTTCTTAATAGCAGAAACTAGAAATTAATTACAGAAACCTGTAAACACCAATAAAAAAAACATAATTCAAAGATGTCACCACTAATAAAATCATCTATTTAAAAACTTTTCTATGGTTATATATAAAACAAAAAATTTTTAAGGAAACAAAAAAATTAACAATTGTAACAAAAGACGTATGACCTTTATTTTTGCATTTAAATAATCGCAATAAAATGCAATGAACTGGTATGTTACAAAAATGGTTTGTTTTGCGTCTAACCAACAATCCCTAATTTAATTAACTCGTGCCAGTAAATTGTTTTAAATAAAAAAAGTACGTATATTTCTACATAACAAATGATAATATTTCTTCGTATCTACAAGAAATAATTGAAAACACAATTGATAGCAAAATTTGTTGTAAACATTTGTAATGTGTTAAACTGCAAACATAATGAATAAACAGTTTAATTACAATGAATTGCAATGTAACTAAATTAAATACAATTTTGCAATCAAGAGTGTTTTAGTAATAAAATAAACATTGTCTCTATAATTACTTCAAAATCACATTTAAGTCAAATTACCTAGTTCAACAACACTTTACATCCACGAAATGTTTCAATTGTTTCTCCCCGCACACACGCTCACTTAAGAGTTTAATTTCTCCAATTGTTTTTTCCTAATTTCCGCATCGAGCTTCGCGTTCTCCAATTGCACCTGCTTAATCTGAGCGTCGACCCGTAAATTGTCCAACTCCTGTACCCGGATTTCCTCCTCGATCTTCGCACGTTTCACCGCCAAAGCGTGTAGCTCCGACTCGTTTTCCTGCTTTCTCCTCAACATGCTCAGATTCAGCTTTGCCATCTCCAGCTTGACCTCCTCCTCACTGGTGCCGGCAATGTCTGGCGGGATTTTCATCTTGCTAATACTACTGCTTTCTGAGGAGGGCTTTAAGAGGTCGGTGATGGTGATCTGCTGGACGTCAGCGGGCGGCTTCCTTTGGCTGTTTGGATAAGGCGGAGGACTGTTGGTCCTCATTCGCTTCGAGAGTTCGTGATTCGAGGACAAGCGCTGTTGGATGGTCGCCTCGAAATCTAAAGGATTCGAGTAACTCGTGCGTGGTTTTTGTTGGTTTGTGTTGGACATTTCCAGGGGATTCATCTCTGTTTCGTTAATGCGTACCGTTTCTTCTGATTGTTCAACTAACAGGCATTCTAATGGGGGTGTTGGAAATTCATCTTTTATCTAAATGAAATAAATAAATAAATCTTACATTGATCTTAATAGTTAAAGAATTGATAAACACTTGGTTTGTTTCACTGATTTGTGTTTATCAAAGTGAGAAAATTATTAATTATTTGGTAATTTAATATATAATTACCTGAAGTGAATATTCATCTTTATGTTCGTCTTCATCAGGATAATCCATATCTATTTTCCCATCGAAATCAGACGACAGACTCTCGTCATTACAATCCACGGAAGAGCCAGTCAGTTCACCTTCTTCGTCACCGTTCGTCTGCTTCTTCCAGCCATTCTTCATGTTCAGGTGAAGCTTTTTCAGAGATTCGAGGCTCCTGTGGACGCCCGACGTCGAGGTCTCATTGAAGGTGGTGTAGATCTCATTCCAAACCAGCCTCTTTTTCTCCAGTGAAAATCTGTTGCGCCGTTTGATTATGTGACCGTACTTCTGGCCCAGCGCCAGCATCAAGCGACGTTCTTCTTTGGTGAAGTTCACCGAACGGTGACGGTCGGAGGGCCGCATGAAGCACTCGCTGGGGCGTCGCGAAATTTGAGGTTATCACACCATGGTTTCTGCACTTATATAATTTGTTATCAACTTTTCCGCAGATTTCCTCGAAGGAAAAGTGATAATTGTTGATGGGATAGATAAATTATTCTAAATTACCCATGTAAATATAAACAATTGTGTTGTTTTTACATTGTGTTTATCTTATTTACAACTCCCACCACGGAAGATGGGTTACTTTTTTAAAATTATTTGCGCCATCTATTAAATATAACCTTAATAATAATAATAATAACTTTTACAGTTTACTATTATAGAATTTAAAAATACAGTTTGGTTTGCGAACTTGCTACAATTTTAATTTCATTAAATTTTTTTTGATATAATAAATTGTGCTTTAAAGTGACGGAAGCAATTCTTTATAGGAATTAAAACGATAAAAAACTAAAATTACATTACGCGATTTTAAATATTAGTAAAAGAAATTAAATCCCCAAAGAATCATATTTCAAAATATATTTAATAATAAAATATATTAATGTCCTTTACGTTGTAAAAAGTTAATTATTAATCAGAAAATCAAACTATATATTTAAGACAAACGTATTTTAACAAATACAACAAATTTACATTATTACAAGTATTTTATTTAATATTATTATATCTCCATGTAACTCATCAATCAACGTTAAAAATCGATGAATGTAGATTTGAATTTTTGTAAAAAAATAATTCTTCAAAGAATTAACTAGAAAATTTCAAAATACATTTTAAACAAAAGTGTTTTAATAAATACAAAATAACCATTACCACACGCAAATTACAACTAAACCATTTGAAACTTGATAAAAGCAAAATTATATTCAGCGATTTTTTTTAATTAATACATAAGGATTTAGATAAGGAATCAAAATAGACTTATTTATTAGAAATGTATTTATTTACGTCATAAAATACCATCAAAATTGCAGAAATGAAGTTGTTTACTAATAAATAACAATATAAATAAACAGTACAATTGGTGTTCTTGTAAAAATTTAAATAAAACTTTACAGGATTCAAGCTTCTGTAATTCAAAGCTGAAACGGTTTGAAAGTATACAAACTTAACTTAGTCATTCTTTTATTGCTAATAATAAGCACAGAGTGCTTGAAGTGTACATCTTGTAAAAAAAGGAATTCTAATGTATATAATTTAACTATTTATTCTTTGGCCTTTATCATTAACCTGTACAATAATAAAGATGTGAATTCAGTACATTTTCCATATTTAAAAAATACTTTTGTACTATAAAACTTTTAATCACACAACATTGGAAATGCAAATTTTAATAGTAAACAACATACATATATTTCTACCTTGGCAAAAATTTAAAAAAAGTAATCATTAAATGTACTAAAATATACAAGTCAAGACGTGTAATATTCTTTAAAAAAAAAAAACTAAAACAATTCTTTCCAAAAAAAAAGAAAATTATTATGTACACGAAAAATTAAAATTACGTATTTTCGTTCACCTCGGAATTGCGTTCCCTTTCGTATATATCAAACCAATTGGTTATTCTAGAAACTAAGTATTTACAAAATCCTTCGAACTGGTGTTTGGAGTCGAGACTATTTTCGATGTGCACATCCATCGCTATCGGCTGGACGACCGCGTGCAGAGTCATGTCGAAGCCGAGGAAGAACTGCTTGGAGACGCAACCCTTGAGGATGTCGTTGGCCATATAGTCGCTGATGAATACCTGCTTCTCCAATATGCCCTTGATATTGTCGACCTCGTGCAGGTCTCTGGATATCGAACGGCGCGCCTCCCACAGGTTCACATTGGCGCGGCACAAAAGTTTCACCTCATCGACCGTGTTCTTCTTATCATGGACATCTTTCTGTTTGGCGAGTTTTATCGCCTTGCTGGGCATACCGTTAACATCGCCGGTTTCCCGCACGACGGTTAAGTCGAATTTAAAAACGGCACCGAGTACACGGATCAAAAATTTAAGTACGACTTCGAACCACCTGCCCTGCAGGTCTAGAGATTTACCCGCCTTCCCGCTCTCCTCGCGAATTTCCTTTTCTATATAAGCCAGCGAACTCCCAGCAGTTATTTTAAAGGTGCACGTTTTGCTATTTGCTGAGAATTTCGTTTCATTAATATCTTCCGATAGCAATCGGTACAAACAAAAATCACCACGGCTAGTTTCTATTAAATTACAGGCACGCTTACAATAACCGATGAATTCTTCTAAAATCCTCGGCGGCACGGCGCGAGTTATATTGTAGTTCAGCTCGAACGGATCTTGCAGGCAAACAGAAGTCTCCACTTGCAATGGTTCCATGCTGCGAATGTTATGGTCATAGCGAGCGAAAACTGGTGGTAAACAACCAGGCATTAAAAAGTTTGTTTTTAAAATGTTCATACCATAAAACGGCGAAATTACGTGGAGTGAATATTCGAATTTCGCGTAGAAATTGAAAAAGCCAGTGAGCAACGATTCAATCGTGCTTTTCGCCAGTTCGCGGTTTGGCGGTAGAAACGGATTAAAACCACAGTTCCAACCCGCCTGTATGTTGTCATACATCGAATTCTTCTGTAAAACGAAAGCGGGCGGCATGTTGTACGGTCTCTGTTGCAAATAATATATGAACATCATTGTTATCGCGTAACTACTGAACTTTCCGCTGGTTCCGATTAACCCGTGTATTTTACCCCAGCATTTTAGAAGGATAACTGCCGGTTTTAACGATGGCGCTTGAGTCAGGTACGTGGATATCAGCTTCGTGTTGTACACACCGAGCATGTTCTTAAAATTAAAATCACAACAAATGTTTGTCGGCTTGTGTATGCATTTCACGATCGGAGTTTTCGCCTTCGGTATGGCGACCACCTTCGCGAAATTCGGACTCTTCAACATGGCTTTGCGCGACTCCTTGACCAGGTTCTGCGCGCGCAAGTATTCCGAAATGTTATCGTTCGTATAGGAGTATGGGACGTTGATGTAACAGTCGACGTCGCTGCCCGTAAAGTCCAAACCAGAGACGGTAGAACCGAATGGATGCGCTTTGCACATGGGAAAGATGCTCGAGAGGACCATTTCTAGGTCTCTGCAGAGGTGCAGATACTTGCCATGCATGTTTCTGGGGAGGATGCATTCCATGAGGACCGATAATTGTTGATTAAAACCCTTGACGTCCTTCAAAGCTTCCAGTAATTTTTCGAAAGTGCTCTCATTCTCCTCACTGGCATCAGGTTTTTCTAAATACAGAAAAAAATTAAATAATAATTAATCGTTGATTTTAAACATTTCATTAATACGACATTAATGAGGGGAAACAAACGTCTGGGTACGATTCTGAGCTTGCAAACAAAATCAAAAACTGTATTTCTTCTCAATACATCCATGCAACACTAAAAACATCGCACACATGCGCCTGATTCACACATTTTACTGTTTATTATATTATTGTTATTATTATTTTCATCTGTACTGCAGAAGTAGATACCCTAACGTTCGCACTCAATATTTACCGGGCGCGTCACGCAGTATCCTCGGTTTGATGTTGATCTTCCTGCCCATGAAATTTTGCTGAGTGTTCAACACCATTTCCGCCGTCTCGGCCGATTTGAACTGCACGATCGCATAACGGTTCCCTTCCCCTATGTAATACTCTAAAACTGGCCCTAACGACTTGAAGTACTCACTCAACGCGTCCTTCGTTACCAGGTTAGGAAAACCTCGATTTTTTAACAGAAAAAAATTATTCTTAATTCAGTTCGAAATATAGAATGCTATTAGTTTAATATAATTAAAAATTCAGTTAAATTGCTTAATATAAAGATTATTTAACGAAAATAAAATTCTTCCATCGGCTCTTTTTCTCCTCCATCATTTACACTTACTGTTTACGATGTTATCAACACACACCTGTCATAAAAACACTGCATTTCTCCTTCCTCTGAATCAGCTGTTGCTGATGTGTCTTGAGCTGGTGCTTTTTGCCCAACAGGTGCGTCTCTAAGTTCTTCTTGTTGTGCAGGTTTACCTGACAAACGTCGCAGAAAATTGCGTTCGGTTCAGTCATGTTGGTTAAAATTTTAAATAAGCACCTACAAATGATAATAGCACGGAAATTAAACAATACCAATTAGTTAGTGCTCTCACCCGCCTTCCACCGTCCATAACTGTGAAAAGTGATATTTAGGAATATAAGGCGAGTGAGATTAATGTTTATGCGCAGTATTTCTGTTTGTCAGTAATAGATCTCAGCTGACGAGTCATCACCATGGTTCAGAAACATGAAGAGCATCAGGTTTATGCAGAGCGTTGTCAAGATCGTAGTGACTTAGTTCTTACATACCTTTAAAAGCCCTCCTATTTTTTTTCAAGGTTGTTTTTATTAACGTTGCAATTGGAGATGAACGTTTGAGTAGACTCTGTTAATTCATTTAAAAAGCATTTACCTCAAACATCAGCAGATATCCCGCTTCATCAGTAATCAGATTAAAACAAGAGAAATTGGCAAATACTATACTATCACCACCCACTTTGTAGCCAGATAATTTTCTCAAGTGAAATTAAACACACATTTAATAAAACAAACAAAACTTTTCCTTTTTATCTAACATAGAATCTTACACATCAACCAACCACCAATATACTCATATACACAAACACCTATTTAAATCTTGGTGACTAAAATTCCACACAAATTGATCATTGTGATACCATAAGTTAGATATTCCATTCGTCATATAAATAATAATTATATATATTAAATTCTGTTGATCAGAAACTCACGTTGTTATTTCTATTAGTATTTTCGAGTTACATAAAGGGACTTAATATTATAAGTTTGAAAGGAAAGGGATATCTAACTTATAATATTAGGTCTCGTCACGTAACTCGAAAATACCAACAGAAATAATCATTATGATTATCAGTCATTAGAATTAATAACAATTGGTGACCTAATATTAGCATTTGAAAGGGCTAATATTAAGTCATCTCGAATTAATTTAATTAATTTCATAGAAAAACAACGCCTAAATATATGCAACTCAATTTACTCAAGTCCCAAAGAAATTGCATCTAATTTACAAGACTGCTGTTAGGGTTGCCTATGATAAAAAGCACAATTTCCTTCTGTGAAATTACTAATCTGTAATTAGCACTCTAAATGATTCATACAATATCCAGTCACTTATTTATTATAATTAACATTAACTTGTACTTTTAGATCAGACATTCATTATTATTATAATAATAATATAAATAATTAATCTACAACTAACACCTAAATGTAGGCAACTGAATTTACTACAAATTACTAGAGAATTGCCTGTATTTAATAAAGGCGTTATTTTGTGTTAGCTATGCTTGAAGAATCCTATTTACTTTCTGAAGAAGTATCAAACACTCAAAATAATCATTACATTCACTATAATTAGTCAATTGATTTAAGAGCTTGCCACAACACTAACATAGACTTAGTTATTTTCCTGCCATTCTAATAACACTCACCGTATGTAAAACACAAATTTAGTACATTTTCACTTAGTTGATAAATGAAAAACGTGCTTTTGATGTTTCGCATGTATATAAACCTTTCACGCACTCAATCAATCCAATAACATTCATTCACAATAATTAAATAAAATAATTATTTACCGATGCAGTACTGTTGGAATCAGAAAAATTAATTTCTCTGAGCATTACTGCACCGTTATCTTACAATAATTATGCAAGAATGAATAGCCAATAGTTAAAACAACTACTCCTCGTACTAAAGCACCGCCAGGCATTGGATTACATAACTATTAGCTGCCACCACATGACTTAAGTCATTAGTAATGCGAAAATGTTGACAACTTAATTTACACCAAGGGATAAAAATGTGCCATTTGGGTTGCCTATAAATTAGTGTTCTACAATATTAGTTTTGAGGCAAAACATAATGATAAATTCACTCAAAATGATTTCTACATTCATCAGTAATAATAACTAGCACTAAAATTAGTTATCATAAGTAACATTATGACTTTACACATTAACATGTTTCTGTTTTCCTTACATTCTAATAACATTCACCCCATCACACACAAATATGTAATGGGTGTCCAACAATTATTGCAGTCCCGGGTGGCGTTGGAATAAAAAACCTAGGTCTTACATGTTGCAAATAAATGAACTGACATTTTTAATGCACATTTAAGTTATGTTTGACAATTAAAATGTCAGTTCATTTATTTGGCACATGAAAGAATTGACCTACGTTTTTGATTCCAACGCCACCCGGGACTGCAATAATTGTTGGACACCCGTTATTAAAAGTCCTTTTTTAATAATAGAGAAAGCAATCTAATAATAAATTTTTCTCAGTTTTTAAATAAGTGCCAATACCTCAAATCCAACCATCATGAAACTTTAGAAAACTGACTGACTGACCGAAATCTCAACTTCCCATTGCAAAACTGATTTAACACCATTTTATAATTTTACAATAATCTTTCCTTTAGTTTATAGGCACAATTTTTCTTTTATTGTTTTCTAATTTTGTATTGCCAGTATTCAAAATATTAACTAGAAAAACAAATAATAAATGAAATAACAAGAAAATATTATTATAAAAATATAAAAACAAACGATCTGTTGAAATAATGATAAATTGTTTATGAAATAAATAATTGAGACATTTACGAAATTATTATTAGAAACAATTAACCCCTTCACAAACAATTATTTTTAAAATAAGATATCTTTCGGGCAGAAAGTGATTAACAATTAACCCTACAGAATATCTTATTACACCCATTGTAGATATATTGCCTCAATTAAAACCATTAACATAACCTCAAAGCCAAAAGGGAATAAATTAATAAAATTCAATCCAACAGCGTGCAAAAAGTTATTGTGAACACCTGGGGATATTCCAACTCGTAATTTTAACATTTACCTGTCTTAACATCTACAACCTTGGAGAAATATTCGGAGGGAACGACGCCGTTTGAGTTTCCCGGTGACAGAATAACACCGTTGGGTGACCTGAAAAATTGCAACCCGCCTCGCAGAGCCTTGTCCAAGTCGACGTACACGAGCACCTGTGCGTTCGATCTCATTCCACTGATGACCCCATCAGACGGCAGCCCTTCGGCAAAATGAACGTGCAACCTGTTCATACGACTCAAACCCTCCGACTGTATTCCTTTCCAGTTCTTATAGTAAGTCCCGTGGACGACGCAGGGAATTCCTTTGCTGGATGTGATCGGATCCAGGTGTAAATCGGAAACACACTAAAAACAATAGCGGAAATTACTTACAGGAATTAATAAATCGATATTTTTTTAATCATTATCCTAATTTTTTTAAATGTACCACAATAATGTCTTCAAGTAATTAATAATATTTAAAACTGGAAATTATAGTTTTTAGAAGACGATTGAGTGGTTAGAAAAGTACATTTTTATAATAACCTTATTATTCTTTGTTTTATATTAAATGTCAGTAAACTTTTCAAGTCGTCAACACAGCATTTTGTTTATCAAACAATTTTGCATCGAAACACTAACACAGCATTTTCTTAATAGTGGCAATGAAGATAATATTATCAAAACAATTAATAGTTAATTAAACTATCAAAAAGTAAACAAGCCCACTAACCTGTAAGGAATGTCCTTGGTTTGCCTTAATAACCAGGTCCCCTTCACCGGTTGTCCTCAAAGTGAACCTCTGCTTATCATTACGGTCCACCACTCGCCTAATATCGTCCACGGTGTACCTGTTGAGTCGCGGGTGCTTCAGAATTTGGCTGACCCTCACGAAACCGTCGGCGCCGATATCCAAGCCCTCCCTGACCGCGGCGTGTCTCAAAAGCCACGATAGATTCTTGCTGATCCGGACGTCATCGGTGCACATTTGAGGAGAATCGGTGGTTTCGAGGGGGGCCCACAAATAGAGATGACCGACTTTTTGAATCAAAACAAATAAAAATGGAGTAACTGTCAAACGACAGGAAACGGAAGCGAGTCACCGACGCGTAGAAATTCTTTATATAGAAATATTAAAATATACATGTTTTTATTTTGTTGTGAATTTTTATTAGTAAAATCCAAAATAAATAATATTTTATTGTTTAAAGTTGAAATGTGAATAAAAGAAATTTTTAAATTTTATATAATTTTTATTTTATATTCGATTTGTTCGGTTGCCTATATTCATACAAAATATTGTATTATATAGATTATCTTGTTTAATATATACTAATTTGTTTTAATAGTCATTAAACATTTAGGACCTTCAAAAAACGAATTATTATTCATAAAAATGTTATCAAGTGAAGAATTAAAAATTCCAAATAAACGTGTATATTTGGTTGCATATATTATATAAATAAGTAATTGTGGAGGTTTCTACTTAATGATATGTTTATAAATTATTAAAAGCGCGAGTATCTTTTTTAATATTAAAAAGGTGATTTTTAGAGTATATGTCTATAATTCTAATTATTTAGGACGTTTTTTAATGGCGAACAAGATTGAATTTGTTAATGTGAGGAAAAGCTACTGTTTAATTGAAACTAGTCATGAAAAGTTATAAAAAAGTGTTTTTTTGTGAGATAATTAATCGATTTTTTTTGTTTGATTTACTTGAAACTAATTTGATTTTTCGTACACCTGATATTTTGGTTCGGTCAAGCTATTATCAATAAATTATCACATTAGTAAAATGTGTACATTGTAATTGAATTAATAATAAATAAATACTTTCAAAACAAATTTCTTAATTCTAAATGTTTCCTATATTTACATACTTGCATACGATTAAAACTGTTTATGTCTTTTAAGCTTAAGATATGATTAGGAAATTGTTATATTTGTAATAAAAAAAATTAAATTACATCGATAGATAGACATTATAATTTATTCAACATTTTAAATAAACAAATTATGTAATTAATTTGACACATTAAATTAAAAGTCACATTCAAGTAAATATTATTGTGTTATTTTCCACACATTCGGTGAATCAATTAACCGAAAACTGATGTAAATATTGATGTTCCAAGCAACTGACCTCAAGGCGTATCTAATTTTAATTCGGAGGATTAAGACGAGATAATATTGAATTAAGTGTGCACAAATTTTCAGATAAAAAAACTACGTCGCATTTTCCACTCCAGATTCAGCCGCTTCGGCCCAGATAAGCAGGCCGCTCGTCTGCCGGGGATGTTCTACAATAATTATCTGTCGCCGGACGGTCAGAGTTCAATTACGGCGCGATTATCTGGAATCGGCCGTGTGTAGGCCATTCCATTCGGTACTCGGTGGTATCGCGCCGGCCACGAAGGTGATAAGTGCGCTCCGCGTTTATAAAGGCCGTCCGGTCACACACACACAGCGAAACCCGAAATGGAAACGGTGCAGTACACATCGGACAGCAGCGACGGCGAGAACGGCGCCAACAGGGTGCTGGACTTCGCCAGGTGCGAACTGGACGCCGCCACGCTCGACCACAACCTGCTGGAGTTCTGCGAGGACGAGCGGAAGTCCGCCGAGGACGTGGAGACGCTGGTGCTGCGCCACAATCACCTGGTGGACTTTCCGGCCAACATCGGCAAGTTCACCAACCTGAAGTCGCTGGACATCAGCGCCAACGGGTTGACCTCGCTGCCCGACATCTTCCAGTCGTGCGCCCTCACGACGCTGATCGCGAAGAACAACAGCCTCACCAACGAGTCGCTGCCGAAGGCCTTCACCGGCTCCAATCTGCGCGAGCTCAACCTGAGCGGTAACCAGCTGACGCACTTCCCCGAGCAGATCCTCGCCTTTTCCTCAATCAAATACCTCTACCTGGGCGGGAACAGGATCACCAATATTTCGAGGAATATTTGGAAACTAGTCAAGTAAGTCGTAATCGTATATTCCTACATAAATACGCATAATAATTAATAAGTAAAGAAATAATCTTTTACAACCATACAGATAAATTAATGTAAATTAGGTTGCCTATAAACGTAATATCAACACAAAATAATTATATATAAATATATTGCAAATGTTAGTG
Source organism: Ontholestes murinus (assembly GCA_963969525.1). Classification (NCBI taxonomy): domain Eukaryota; kingdom Metazoa; phylum Arthropoda; class Insecta; order Coleoptera; family Staphylinidae; genus Ontholestes; species Ontholestes murinus. The sequence goes on along the minus strand of OZ018390.1, from coordinate 76,602,669 downwards.
TTTCAATACAATTCTCAATTATTTTATTATAATAATCTTCACATAACTCAAGATATATTACTGGCATAACAGTTAACAGTCAAGTATCACTCTCTTTACGCATTTTAAAATGTGAGTGGTTTAGGAAAAATCTCTAAAGTATTATTATTTATAAACGATTTTAGATAACTAGAATCTAAATCTATTTTTAACAAATTTTTAAAAAATCTTCGAATTCAAACAAGTCAATCAATATTTAAAAATGTTCTCTTTGTGTGATATGATAGATGACAGGTGATAAGTGACAGGTGACACATGACAGATGACAGTTGACGGATCTATTTTTACAATTTTAATTCTTTTGCTGTAATTTTTCAAGAAGAAAATGACACAAGTATTTTTATTAACCAATTTTACGTTACAAGAATGTAAGGACTTCTTTTGGAAAAATTAAATAACAATTATTTTATCAATATTTGAATATTTGCTCTAAATGATATGACAGATGATAGATGAGAAATGACAGGTGACACACACACACACACACAAATATAGATGACAGATTCCGGGTGACATATGACACATGATATGACAGATAACACATGACAGATAAAAAATAATTTGTTACCTGTTATCTGTCATATCATGTCATGTATCACCCAGAATCTGTCATCTATATTTGTGTGTATGTGTGTCACTTGTCATTTCTCATCTATCATCTGTCATATCATCTATAGCAAATATTCAAATATTTATAACACATAAGAGAAAACAGTTAATAGATTAAAGATGACAATTTGAGTTTCTGTATTTAAATTTTTTTTCTAATTGTTTAGAAAAAATGATTCCAATTTTCATTATAAAATTTGTTTGTTCACAAAAAACTAATTCTACAATTTTTGACAAAATTAAAAATGAGGTTAGAACCAGCCTATCAATTTTTTGACAATTTGCTCTCTGAGTCATACGACAGGTGACAGATGACAGATGCCAAATGATAGTTGAAAGATCTATTATTACAATTTAGATTTTTCGGCGCTAATTTTTTTAAGAAAGTAACAAAAATTTTCATTATTAAAGAATTTTATGTTACAAGAATCTAAGCACTCTTTTTGACAACATTAAAAACCACTGTAATCAGTTTTTGAATTTATACTTTCTAGATGATACGACAGATGATTGATGACAAATGACAGATAGAAGATTATTATTACCATTTCGATTTTGTTTTATCTTTTGTGGAAGTTGTTCCAAAAAAATCGCAAAAAAATGATTATTTATTAACGATTTTTATAATTAGGGATCTACATTTTTTACAAAACTAAAAGTGTGGCAAACTGTTTAAATCAATATTTGCAAAGTTTGTTCTTTGCATGATATAACATGAAAAATGGCAGATGACAGATGACATATGACAGATGACACATGACAGATGACACATGACAGATGACAGATGACATATGAGAGATGACGCATGACATATGCCAGATGAGAAATGTCAGTTGACACATGACAAATGACAGATTATAGGTGACAGATGACACTTGATAAATATGACAAAAGGCAGATCTGTCATTACTATTTTGATTTGTTTATATTATTTTTAAACGTTGATTGTTTAATTTTTTCGAATAATTTCTAAAATCTTTTAAAAGTGAAGTAACCGATGACAAATAACAAATGACAGATGATATATGCTATATTACTATTTTGATTACTTTAATGTAGTTTTCGATGGTAGTTATTTAAGAAAAATGACACAAGTATTTTCATTAATAGACAAGTTTAGATATATAAAATATTTAAGAGAATTAAACGTTTAGTCAGAGTAGAAACCGGTTAAAATTAAAATTTGCTCTTGGTGAAATGACAGATGACAGATGTCAGATGACACATATGACAGATGATAGATAACAAATAACAAATGTCAGAGACAACTGAAAGATGACACAAGTTGTTTAAGAGAAAAGACTCAAGTATTATTATTATTATTATCATTTATAAACAATTTCAGATCAAAAGAAACTGAGGAATCTATGAACGAAATAAAATTGTTAAATTTAAAATCATCTTCATTCATTAATTCTTTCAATCCAATCATTATTGAATAAATTAATAAAGAAAAACTATTTAGAAGTTGTCAAATCCAATGATTATTTTGATAGCAAATTTGAATTATGTAATTTATTTTCTTTGCGTCGCAATTATATTAATTTTTGGATAAATATGCAGTTTACAGATACTCTCAATGGGCGGTAACCTGGTCACAGAAGTGCCCAGCAGCATAGGTACACTGAAGTACCTGCAAGCCCTCGTTCTCTGTGATAACCTCCTGGAAGGTCTGCCCGCCAATGTGGCCAATCTGCACAACCTCAAGTCGCTGATGCTGCACAAAAACGGACTGAGGACCCTGCCCCCGGAAATAGTCGCCCTCAAGAATTTAACAGAGGTATTACGCGTACAATAAATCATTTATTTCAGTTAGGAAGTTTCGTGCGATGTTTTGACTTAAAGGTCGATCGATAAGACCAGATTATTGACGAAATGGCAATAATTTAGGAAGTAGATAACGATTATTTATAGCAGGAATTTGGACCGAACACATAAAACGTGCTAAATATTCTGTAACCAATTTTATGCATAAGAGTCGTTAATAGTGAATAAAAGAGGTGAGTGAAAACTTGAAACGATTGCATCATCGTGTTGTGTTACAACACACAAAAATACTGATTCATACCAAGGTCGAATTCCTACAGCTGTGATTAAAAGATGTTTAAATGTTAAATAAAGATACAAATGAAATAATCAATTGTTATAATTGTCGTAGATTTAATCTAATTGGTTTGCACAATTCAATTTGTGTGTTTTTGCAAATAATCTTCGCAGTTTTGTAGACCATTTCTAATGAGCTAATAATTACGTCAGTAACCAGTTTGAAAAGATTATGCAGAAACGAGTAATTTGCTAGCATGCATAGTAATTATTGAGAAATATTTATTTCATTATTTCTTATGTAAATGTATTCATTTATTAATCCACCACTTAAAGTTATACAATGATATAAAAACTATTTTTAAAAACATGTCAGTTTGCAAAATTTCCTTATTTGGCCCTATTAATGATACACATCGTTTATTCATTGATTTAGCATATCTACATTTTATTCCTTATGATTCACGCTCTTTCATTAGTCTATCTTTATTCTTATCAAATGTGTAAACAAAAAATATGATAAGTATTTGTAATTTGTAATATTTGATTGTTTCAAAATCTATCACAAAGTTAAAGCGTCGATTGAAATATTATATTACAATATTTCAACCAACGGTTAAAGCATAAACAATGACATTTGGTTTAAGAAGATATATATACTGTATAAACAGTGAATGCACTTTCTGCACCGTCATAGTTACTTTCAAAAGTGCTTTTCGAGATAAGGGTGCACGGCCTCGGCATGACTTATCACTTATTTCCAAATAAACGCGCGAAATTGCTGTGTAACATTTCCACAGCTGCGTTATCTCAACTCGTCCACGGTTGAGCGGTCTCTTATCAGGGAAAAAAGGTCATCCGGCTAGACGATCTGATAAACTGAATTTGGTACGCAAATTTCTTTTATATCGTAAAATATTTTTAAAATAAATCTGGGTTTGTGAAAATAACATTTAAATCCGGTTTCAAATGACTAGCATTTAGTAAATTTGTTCAGAAATCTTCAAACGTTATACGAAGATGTTTATTATTACCAGAGGTGTTAGGTAAATTTGATCTAGAATGTTTGAAGATGTTTGAATTGATCATGTTTGTTATTAACTGAAAATAGAATTAAAATATATAGTTGGGTCATAATTTTCTATTATATTTTTAGGGTACAATTAAAATAAATACCTTCAAGTATGATTTCAGTATAATAATAACAATATTTTTAATCTTCTTACGTGAAGATCAAAATAATTTGACGAATAAAGTACTAATGATCTTTGGTAATTCAAATAAAAGTGTAAAGAAATGTCATTAGGGCTTTATTTATCAAATTATTTTGATCGTCACGTAACTCAATCAATCAATTTATGTTACACAAGGTAAATTAAAATAATTAAAGCACTAGTACATTATTCTTCTTCTATATAGTTTAAGAAGATAAACGTTGTCATTCCTGCAAGTATGCTAAATTGTTTTTTCCTTCTTTTTTTGTAGTTAAGTCTGCGTGATAATCCCCTAGTCGTAAGATTCGTTAGTGATATGACCCACAATCCTGCAAGTTTATTAGAGTTATCAGCGAGGACGGTGAAGCTGCACAACATCACGGTACGAGACGGTGACATTCCGAAAACCTTGGCGTCGTACTTGAACAGCGCACATCATTGCGTCAATCCTAAATGTAAAGGTAAGTAAATAAAGAGTGAACACTTATTTTAGATGAAGATAATATAATCCACAATCCAAGATTTAATTACAACCAGTCAATCGATCATTACATCATTTTTACATAATATTTTTACATTAACTCTTCCTGTCCACCAAACTATATATTTTAAGCTAGATTTATGAAAACATATCACGAATCATAAGACCATTTTAAGATTTATAATTAGAGTATGTAACATTATCTTATCTGGATAGAATTAAGAATCTCAATGTGTTTGATTGATAAGTTATGATAACACACATATCAAAAGCAAATAATTTACATATACACGTATTATTACAGAATTATGGATGTTTATATTTAGACAACAATCAAACATTTGAATATTTATAATGTAGATACACAAATACGTGTTTTCATATTTTTAATGTAGACAACCCAATATACACGTTACTGTAGTATAGTCTATTTTTTTAATAAGAGAGACAAATTGAGTAAGCCTCAATTACAATGGCCACATTTTCTTAAGAATAAATTTAGCGGCAATTTTAAATTTGATGTCTACGATGATAATTATACATAAATGCACTAGATTACTTTTATGTGAGTTACAGTCTTGTTTATATGAAAGAACACATATATCACTAGAATATTCTGAAATTTAATATATCGATAAAATGAAAAAGAGCTGCTTAAAAAAATGTCGGCGTTATAATTACTAATTTTGCACTGTGTAAACATGGCCGGCAAAGAACCAATTACAGTCATTTATTTTAGCGGGACTTTTTGAATTTTGTCTCTCTTTTTAAAAAACTGACTATAATGACTTTTAAAAAATGATTTTTAGTATTGAGCGGTAATATACTTTTACTATAGTAAAAAATACATAGAAAAAATATAAACATAAGCTTCTACGACTAATTTTTAACACTTAAAGCATAGACTTTACTATTATATTACTCTTTTATTAAGTTTTTGGAAACAGAAATGTTAATATAGAGTAAATTTTATTTTCTAAAACCACTACTAAAATAGCGTATTTTAAACCTTCTACATTTTATTATTACGTAGATTTTTTATTAATAATTTATATTAATTAATATAAAACAGGTATTTAATACGTCGACAATTTTTTTGTACACTTAGGTACATATTTGTGATTTAGGCAACCAAATATACAACTATAAAGTATTACTTACAAGGTACCTAAATGATATAAGATGCCCTATTTTATTATTTACAATGATTAATTTAAATAAAATACTAACATTTGTCTACTTTAGATTATTTAGAAATTCGCGTTTAAAACAATGTTGATAATTCATTAACCTTGCTTATTAAACACAAATGTTTTTAAAAGAAACAATTGGTCGCTTAGATATATTTTTTATAACTAGACAACTAAATCTACACCACTAAAATTATTTATTTACATTACTTGCACACCATTAATTGTTTTCAAGTTTTTTCTTTTTACATTTAGTACAGTTTATACGTTTAGTTTCAAAGTGTATTATATTCTATTGCTCTTGTTGATTTGTCTAACAAGTCATGTTAGTTTTTTATTCCTAAACTTTATTAACTATACATGAAAGCTAATATTTTTAGAATTAAAAAATTATTTCTGCAATGCATATAGACAACCAAATATACGTCGCTACAAACTAATATGTATATAGTACCTATATTATACAGGAAGCTCTATTTACAATGATTTCTTCGAATATAAAACACTAAGATACCAACATATGCTCTTAGAGTTAATTTATAGTATTTATAGTACTTAAGTTGTTTACATTATCAATCATTTGAAACATTCAATTATTTTCAAGTTATACGTTAAAAGTAAAGTTTTTACAATTTGGAAATGTTTCGATAACTTTTGACGGTTTAAAAATATTAAGATTTATTCCTCATTTGTAAAGATGATTACTTGTAGAATAAAATTGGCCAAATTAGTTCCTACTGAATGAATGTATGATTATATAAAATTTCCCACTTTTTATTCATTTTACATAAGCAAAATTGAAATACATATATTGGTTTTAAAATCAAACAAAAAAACAATATCTGAACTTAATTCATACTTAGACAACTGAATGTACACTTGGTGATTTTTAAAATATAGTCAACCAAATATACATATAACTGAAAACCATTAATACACGATACGATTTTTGTTTTCTGGCACATATACCATATATTTGTATTATAATCTAGCAAAGCATTAACAAAAAACAATTTGTATATTTAGTTCGTTTATTTTGAAACATATGTATTGATATTAAAATCTAACAAAAAAACAATATGTATATTTGATTCGCAGTTAGACAAATGAATATACAATTTAAAGATTGTACAAATATAGACAACCAAACATACAGAGAGAGAGACAAACATCTTTTTTTATTATTAAATACATTCGTTATGTACAATATAATCGTAATTGATTTTTATTACGGCTATCGACCCATGGTCTTTCTGCCATCAAACATACATTATTACATTTATTTAGACTATTCTATTTTTGTTATTTTTACACATATACAATGGTATTCAAACAGAAAAAACATTGTGTATTCGTAGTTATACAATTAAATATGAGCTTTGCTGAGTTTTTTTTTTACTATAAACAACTAAATATACATATAATAATAATAATAATAATGTTTATTTCCTCAATAGGCCAAAGCCTAATTACAAAGGAAAATTACAGAAACAAAAAAATTTATACATATGACTGAAAACCAATATTACATATATGTAGATGATACTCTCCTTTGTTTTTTTGGCGTATAAATTTAATTGTTATTAAAACCTAACAAATTACATACAAAACAATATGTATCTTTGGTTTATAGTTAGGCAACTGAATACACACTGTGGACATTTTTAAAAACATATACAACCAAACATACATATAACTGAAACCCGATATTACATGAAAATACAATAAAATCAAATCTTAAAAACTATGTGAATTTAACACGTAGTTAAAAGTCTAAATGTAAACTGATTATAAACTCTTGTGTGTGTTTTAATTAGAATCACCAAGCACGCATTGAAGATTGAAAACCATAATTACGTTTACACTATTGTTTTTGATGCCTACGCATTGGTACTTAAATCAAACAAAAAGTAATATTAATATTTAGTTCATAGATAGACAACTAAATATATACTGGTGTTTTTTTTAATATAGGCAACTAAAGCATTGACTGAAAATCATTCTTGCATATACGTAGATTATATAAATTTACATAGACAACCAAACATACATATGACTAAAAACCATTATACTATATTATTTTTTTCGACACACATACATTAGTATTAAAATCAAACAAAAATTTAGTTCGTAGTTAGACAACTGAATATACGCTTCCGTGATTTTTCTTTTGATATAGTCAACCAAACTTACACATGACTGAAAACCATTATTGCATGTACGTGGATTATACTGTTTTTACTTTTTGGCACATATACATTAGTATTAAAATCAAACAAGAAACAATAGCTCGTAGTAAGGCAACTTAATGAACACTTTGGTGCAATTCTTTATATAAAGACAACCAAATAGGTCTATGAGAACAATATTATTACATATATGTAGATTATACAATAAATAAATAAACTTTCAGGAAAGATACAGTACAGATTAAAAAATCTATTTTGTAAAGATTTCGCCTAAATTAATATTTAGTTAACTTACTTATTTGAAGGCATATATACTTGCAGTTCTTTTAGTTAAAACATAGTTTATATAAGCAAATTATAAAAATACGAAATAAACGAATGCGTAAATGTAAATTAAAATACTAATATTTAATATTTTAAATAAATTAAAAAAATAAATTCAGATTATTAAAAATGTTGTAGTTAAGCAACCAAATATACACGACTCTAAATCATTAAATACATAGCACATTACTGTACAGTTTATCATATATCACATCTGGAGCTGGAGATATATCTTTTCACAATTAAAGATAGATGAATTTTGGACACTAAAAAATTCTTGGAAGTACATATTATTTTTCTATATGTGTAATAATATTTCTGATTGACTTATTTTTGTGTTGGCTTTCATATAAATCTAAAAATAGATGTACTGTGTTTCTTTATTATTTATTCATTCGGTAATTTGTATTATTAACAAAAAAAAAGATAATTCATTTAAATTTGAGTTTACAACATGAATTACGAAGTGAAAGCATCCACATTTACATACTGTATTCATAACGCTTTATGTATGTAACGAATTATATATTTAATATTGATGATTTATGTGGAAACACCATTGAAAATAGAATACCAGGTACATGTTATCATAATACACACTTTTAACGTTTAACTTAAAGATAATAAATAACAGAGAATCTTAAAAGTATATATTCTAAGCTATACAGTTTGTGCTTCAAATTTATAAATATGTATATTTGGTTGTCTACCAGCAAACATTGCCAATAACATTGATTGGTACTTTTCCACTCGAACATTGGCAATTCTTTATATGTACTATAAATTATATATAGTATATGTCATATTTACACTAAATTATTTATATTAATATTAATCATATTTACTTTAAAAATGAACTAGAACATATAAATAAATTATTGAAATGATTTATGAATTATTATCAGTTTATATATATGAATAATGATTTGACATCAATAGTTTTATAATAAATAGTACTCACATAACGTAACAACTTTTAAAACATACTGTTAAACATTAAACCTACTAAAACTTCCTTAGTGCAGTTGTTACCATCAATGTGTATATTTGGTTGCCTACCTACAAATACTTATAAAAATCATAATAAACCGAAAAAAACATTACAAATCATTAAATATGAGCTAAATTCCCTAGTTGTATTAGTGCCCATTAATAAATACTTGTGGTCACCTATCTGCAATTGTTTAAACGTATTAATATCTACATCATCAGAAATAAAACTACTGAGTAAAAATAAGAAGATAAAACTGCTATAATACACAGCATTACATTCTATATACATACATTTTTCTTTTATATTTTATAACTTATGCGTTATCGACTCTTATCACATTTGCCCTACAAAATCAACTGATAAATAACATTCGGATGTTCTTTCTTTAGTTTATTATCTTATTTAACTTTTTAGCCCTACTAACACATTTAACAGGGCATCTAATTCAAAAAAACAAAATTACGCATTTAAAACTGCAATGCTGATAACAGTTTATACGTTAAGTCGTAAAAAATCTTTATCGCGTCAATTTTGATCGCATTATAATTGGATGCGGTTAGTGTAACCGATTTCAAGGTGTTTTTTTTTTAATGACTCACGACGCTTTCTTATCAATCCGTAACTATTCGTAATCGCAGATTGTTATTAACAATAGGTACTTAAATTTGTTTCAAGTTGTGATAAGACGCTTTCGCCGGTTTATATACCCACGTCTATATTTATTTCTTTAAATTAACTGGAACCGAGATTACTTCGACCATAAAGCAATCAAAATATGCCAAGGCGAAACGTCCTGACGCAATCGCTTATCTGAAATCGATTGCACCATATTTTTTTTATCAGTAAAAAAATGTTTAAAATATTCCAATAAATTATTTAAGGGATAAGAAAAAAATATAATATTAAATAATTTTTTACATGCCACTTTTTAACTTTTGGAACTGATCATAATTAATCCTTTGTGGTCTTTGTTCAGTTATTAAATTAATTAATTTCGTTAATTTAATACAACTGCATCTCTCATTTGTTCATTTTTTTTGTTTCAGGAGTATTTTTCGATAATAGAGTAGAACACATCAAGTTCGTAGATTTCTGCGGCAAGTACCGCATCCCGCTGCTTCAGTATCTCTGCTCGTCCAGGTGCATAACCGGCGGCAACGAAAAGGTCCGACCCGGACGCAGCGACATGATGCGCAAGGTCCTGCTCGGTTAATTGTCTCGCACTCATCACTCCTCAACAACCTGTACATACACATTGACTCTCTTTGTATATAAAAATATAAATAAAACCCATTAAGAAAGTTTCTTTTTTTAATTAAGTCATTAGCTAAGAAAACTGAACCACATTTACATCTTTAACCTTGTACAGCATTCATTTTTTTGACTTATTTTAACATAATTAAAATCAATCATAAAAACGCGGTTAAATTCCTTTTTCACTGTTTTTATTTAAGCCCTAGATGTACATTTAACCGTGTTTTTATTATTAATATTTATAATCTTCACATAAACCAAGAACACATACATAATAAAACTCGACTGAATCAAATAAAAGTGTTTATTTAACCATTGTTTATAGTCATTTAAATTTTTCTCCAAATTTTTTCTTTAAAACTCTTTTACTATGAATCTTGGGATTCAATTGTTTTCTCGTTCCAAATGGGTTTAGTATGAAATGAAGAGAAAATGAGACTCACAAGTTATTGAAAAAAGTGGGTAAACCAGCTATTGTTGCAGTTTCTTTAAATATGGTACAGATTCTTGATGAACAGTTATAAATTGCTGTTGCCCAGTTAGGTTATATACAAAAAGAAGAGGTAAAAAAATTCAATCAAATATTTTTTTACCCAACTTGACACTATGGTTTCGCTAGCTTCATCAATCTGTTTAATAATTTACCATTATCAAAACTATAGTTACTAATGACAATAGAAAAAAATGTGATACTATTGTAGTCAATTGTGTATTTATTTCACATATGAAATTAGGAAAGGATTAAAGGTAAGAGATTTAAAAAAAAAAAATCCGAGTGTTTTTCCTCTTTAATTATATTTTAAATATTCATATATTGCAGTGTCAATTAACATACAATAAGCGAGAGATATATACAGCATAAAACATTGATCTGAAAAAAAGAAAAGAACAATCTATTATAGTTAAAAGTTGCGCTAACATTACCTTGCATTCGTATATTGTATTCAAATCAGCTATATTCATCATCGTCACCGAATCACTCTCGTTCATTACAATATCGTTTCTCAAGTTTTTGAAATCGGATCGGCGCGTGCGTGCGCGCCGCCCTCACCCGTGCCGGGGACGGCCCACCACGGTCAACTCAAGCGTATATACAACAATATACAACATCACCACCCGACTGGACCGTCGCCACCACCGAGGACGGACTAAGTGTACACGCGAGGACAATAAAAACATAAAGCTGTGCAGTAGATTATACAATATACTTTTTTTTTGTAATATGGTACTCATTTTTTTTTTTACCTAGAACACTAGTTTGCCCCAAATATACTCTAAAAACAAACGATTCGAAAAACTATCGTATATATATACATATTTCATGTAACTCTTTTTACTAAAAACAGTTTTGTTTTATTTTTTTTTTGACCGAAAAATGCTCCGCATTGGCACTTTCCTAAGTAACACCTAGCTAAACATATTCTTATTTGCTTTTTTCAGTTTGTTTGTTTGTGTGTGTGTGTGTGTGTTAGTGTGTGTTAGTGTGTGTATGTGTATGTATGTGGCCGGAGAAATGAATGTGTCGATCGGAAAGGTCTCGCATTCATAGAATGCAGTCGGAACCCAACAGAGCCAAACCCGCCGGTCCAGGGGAGGGCCGCTAAAAAGATTCCTTGGTGTTTTAATAGTTTGAAAGTATGTATTTACACGTGAATCTAAGAAGAAACTTTTCTCCCCTCGCAAGGTTTATACTTTTTTTTTGTTTGTTTAATTCATCCGAGTACTGGACATGATAATTATTTATTTAAATTAAATACACAAACGTAACGTATCTCATCACTAAAACTAGTTTAAAGTTCAGATAGTCAGCTGCTCTCGCACGTATAGGACCTCCCCCCTTGCGATTCGACTCTCACACAAGTCCCACGAACAAACAGTAACATTATTTAAAATTACAACGGAAAAAGAAAAACGGTACAGTTTACACATAAAAAATGGTTTACGCCGTTAATATACACAAACGCCTAATTGCATCGCATAAAAACAATCAATTGAAGGGTCTGATATGTCCGTTATACGCAAGAGTCCATTCTATCCTACTGCTAGAGTGAAAACGATAAAATATACCCTATTATAACATGAATATCGCGCCGAAAGAAGGAGAAACGCCGTATATATAATTATATACAATCACGTCGAGTAAGTTAAATAAAATAAAATCTTAATTGCTCACTTTCACTAATAAAAAAATTAACAATTATTTAAATAGCTCTAAGGTATAAAATGAAACGCTCACATCGATGTTGTTTACATGTCGCCTTAAAAGTTAACCAACAAAAATTACAATAGTGCCCGGCATGCAGCGTCTAAATTCTAAGTTTACAATTCCGACGACGATTACATATTCATAGAGAAGGCGTGAACGGCGGCGGGGCGGTGTCTGCACCAAGCCGAAGCTCGAACGCGGGCGGTGTGGAAAAAGGTTCCTGGATTTTTTTTCTCAATACTTCTAATAATGCACTTAGTATACAAGACAACTGCTTAGCGGGTATATATAAGTTCCAAGCACCGCGCTCACTTCACACGTGTGTCGGTTGGGGGCGGGAGGACCTATGTATGAATGACGCTCGTTACTTCTTTTCGCGTGTGTCTGTGGTGTGGAGGACCTGGCAACTTTAAAGCCTCAGTACGAAGAAAAACGGAAATAAAACTGAAGGGCATCGAATACAAAAATGCCATCCCTAAAAAACACTTATATTCTGTACAAACGCACGTGTATATATTCATGTATATATAATTAACCTATAGTACAGCTGTCCGATTAATTTAATTATTTTAATGCCTCCCATCTTTTATTTATTTATTTCAAATAGGTGTGTGAATGCGTGTTTATCTGGTGAGAGAGAGAGAGAGAGATAGATAGAGATAGAGAATATCGTGGCATTATTTCGCTACAATAGTCATCAATTAATATTTTTTTCTTTTAAATATAATTTAACTCTAAGCGGAGTGGATGACTCGTAAATTACTCAATTTTTTTTTTCCCAGGGATCCAGTTTTCGATTAATGTAGGTTTTTATTTGTGTCTGTATGTGTTATTTTAGAGGTAATGCGTAGTAAATATATATATTATTATTATTAGATCGCGGTGTTCCACGCCCGGATTTTATCAACTGGGATGATGGTAGTTATTTTTTTTGTTGGTTTGCTTTGCCGCTCTGAGACTACCTAAGCTAAGCCGGAGGTCGCCGCCTGCGCTGGTGGTACCGGCTGGTCGCTCCCGTCTACCGCCGATGACGTGCCCGCTCCGTCCTGGGGACTGCTGGCCGATTCCTGACCTCTCGGCATCAGTATCGAGTTCAGATTCGGCTGGATACTCAACTCTATAAAAAAATATAAATTAAATAAAATTTCATTAAAACCACGATCAAGCCTAATTATAACACGAATGGTAAAACTGATTTATTCTTCTTTACGTATGAAAAAGCCCTTACTTACTAGGTTTTGTTGTTGAACCACAGTAATTTTAATAAATGCCGAAACAAATTTCTTCTTCTTAATGCGTGATTAATGTCCCTTTTGATGAATCATAGTAATTTTAACTAATTTTTGTATAATCAAAAAGTTGTTAATTCTAGATTTTCAAAAAGACGGAGATACAAAAGGAGGAATTAATTTTAAAAATGCAGCATTAAATTGTAGGTTCATGTTGGTAACTAATTAAATTTTTTTATGAACACACTAAACTTTCTGGATTGTAATTGTTAATGGTAATTGTGTTATAATGTCTTCCAGTGTATTAGTTTGAAATAATATTTACAATTACAGGAATTGAGAGGTCGCTACTAGTGAAGCCTTAGGTACCAACAAGTTAAGTAAAAACAATAAGCTGAGATCAATGCTCAATCAATCAAATATTTTTTTCCTTTAGAGAAGATTGCCCGAGTTGTGCGTTTGATATTTAGTTCAACTGTGCAGTTGTAGAGGTCGCCACTAGCGACTAGTATTAAGATACCAAGGATTCGCTACTGATGGCTTGTATCCAAATCAACACATATGTCTACAAGCTATAGATAAGATAAGTACATGTTGAGATCAATATTGATAAGATTCAAAAAATAGTGTTGCATAAAAAATTCGCCTAAATACTCGTTAGAACTTGGCATTCAATTGTACAAGTGTTGTCGCCACTAGAGGTAGATTAAATTCTGGTCAACAAAAAAAAAATCAATATCGTTGAAAATTGGTTAATTATTAATACCGATGTAAAAAAATAAAAATATGAATGAAGTGGAAAATTCATAAATAACAAATTGAAATAGGTATAAATAAACTATCAATTATCAACACATGCTCTATATGATTGACATCTTATTCATTTGGGAAATGAAAATTACCGGTGTATTTGTAGTTCATTTGCAGAAATCTAGAGGCCGCCACTAGATATGACTTCAAAAGGTTAACAAACAATTACATACTTACTAATGTTTCGTATTCTTAAATGATTAGTTGAATATGTGTTTTCCATTCAGTTGTTTTTAATATTTTTATAGACAATTAAGTTACAAGTTTTACATTCTGCTTTAGTTCAATTGCAAGGATATATAGATGTCGCCTGTAATAATAATTGAGCTTGGGTCAATATTGTAACTGATTAAAATTAAAACAAAAAATCAACTTAATAGTGACCAAAAATAATGTTTAACTTAGTAGAAACATTGAAATTAAAAGAATATGAAATACGTTATCTTATGCATACAGATATGATTATTTTGTAAAATCTAAAAAATTAAAAAAGAAATATTTATCTTGTCGACAATATAAATTCAAACCTTGTTCAGTGAAGTTGAAAAGTGGCGGCAGTTCGTTCCCGTTGGGCAGGCGGGTGTTCCTCTCCCGCAGCTCGTTGAAAAACGAGTGGGCGCACGCCTGCAACGGACTGATCCTGGAGGACGGCGTGTACTCCAGCAGGCGGGCCACCAGCTCGATGGCCTCGGGCGGAGTACGGGCCCTGAACACCTGCAGAAACCGAGAATCAACAAAATTGCTCTGCAAAACACGAGACCATAAAAACCCTAAACGTATGTATATAAAAAAAAAAAAACAGAACAAAAACAATGTACGGTTGCGTTATTAGTAGTACAAGTGGTGCGGGTGTGGACAGAAAACAATCGTGTTAAACGCTGCTGCTGCTGCTGTTATTAATTATTATTATCGTTCTCTAACAAAACGGCCTCTCACACACTTACACGTATCTTTTGGTGCTCGGTCGTACATTTTGGGAGCGACATTCGTTCCAGCAATGACTGCAAACAGAGGTCCGATTGTAAATGATCACAATAAGGTGATTAGTTAGTAATCAAAAAAAATAAAATAAAATCGAACAAACACACGAGTTAACTGGACCTTATTCGAAGACATTGCCAACAAAATGTATCAAACACGCAAAAAAAAACAACAAAAATATAAACCGCTTTGCTCTGCAGTGAATAATTTGTTATAACCAATTCCGAATGTAAACAAAAATTAACATTATGCAAACATTCTTCAAAATGTTTTTAATCTGGAAAAAATCTGTTAATTTATAATTACCGAAAGTACAATTTCAGCTATAATTAATTTCCTCAGTTCACTTTAATTGTTAAACTATTTCCACTCATTATTTTATGAATGGTATAATTCCTTTAATCTCCTTTAACTCTTTTCAATTTGGAATTAATAACATGGTGTGATCAACAAGTTTTTTTTTTTAAATAAAAGGCTATCAAAATAATAATTATTTATCGATACCGTGAGAATTGGTATAAAATACCATGTATCATTACATTTATTTATTTTTTACGTTTAAGCATAACACTGCGTTTAGTTAAGAAATCAAACTAGGCAAAGTGACAGAATTGAAAATATCTATGTAGGATGGGTGGGTTGCCAATATTCCATCTTCCAATTATCAATGTAGGAGTGTTTTTCATAAACAATGCATTCATTTTAAAATTATATATTTATTACATAAAACTTTTCGCATATTTATTGATTCGAGTGTGGGATAGTGATCAACCCATATACTTTCTCTCCCACTTTTGAAAACGACCTTAATAAACTTTCAGTGTTTTAAATAAATTTTAATTGAATCCGATGTATGCAACCCAAAGCGCATACATGCATAGGAAAACATCTAAATAGTAAAACTTGTAACTAAACAATTGTTGATCACACAACATATTAAAACTACAAAATTTCACATATAATCATAATAAATACTGAGTATATATAATTATATATTTTTTTATTTTTAACGTAGAGACCAAAAACGCAAAAAAAACATAAGGTTCACGTGTGTTTCCGTCGTTTTAATAGAGAAGCAAAGCATTGCATTGCACCGGAGGAGATTCCTTCTTGCGTTAAGGCCCGCCTTGAAAATTTTTATTAACAACCAGGCTTGAAGCTCATGTTTTATTAATATTTGGAATTCAAATGAAAAATACGTTATAAATAATTAACAATAATTCAATATGTTAAATAAAGGTTAAAGATTTTCGTATTTTTATGAATTTAAACTATAAACTCTTCTATGAGAAGTATCAAAACATTGATTAAGATAGGGACACCATTAAGATAATATCTATTGCCTAAACTTTATTGTTCTTATACTTTATATATTATACTCATTTTAGTTGCAACAACCTAAATTAGGCAATGTTAATCTCGACTTTAGCGTCTTATTGATCTTGATGTAATTTTAATATTGTTGTTATAAATTGGTTGATAATGTAACACATTTGATCTTTACTGATCTTGATGTTTTATAATCATACAGTTGAAAAAATAACTCTCTGTTTATTTTAATTAATAATATAGATTTAATGTAGTACTTTTATAGATACTAACGCCATCTACCGTCGAGTTATAATAAAATTAAATTAAGTACTTAAATTAACATTTTAAATTTGTGTCTGTTCTATAACGTATTTTTTATTTGGAAGACCAACAGAAAAAAAAAATTTTAGCGGGTCAAATAGTAATTACAAGTGTGCTGTATTCATGTGTAATAATCAAAATTCCTACCTGTTGCCAAGGGTGCGACTTAATCTGTGGGAACTTGAATTCCGTGTAGTTCGGGTTCATCTCCCTGATCTGTTCCCGCGTGGGCGTGCCAAGCACCTTGATGATCTCGACTAGCTGATCGACGCCCGAATCGCCGGGGAAGATGGGCTGGCCGAGGAGTAGCTCGGCCAGGACGCACCCGGCACTCCACACGTCGATCTTGGTGGTGTAGTCGATGGCGCCGAATATCAGCTCGGGTGCCCTGTAGTACCTGCTGCAGATGTACGACACGTTCGGCTCCCCCTTGACCAAGTGCTTCGCGCTGCCGAAGTCGCAGAGTTTGAGGACGCCCGTGTCCGGGTCCAGTAGCAGGTTCTGCGGCTTGATGTCTCTGTGGCAGATCCCTAGCGAGTGTATGTAAGCCAATGACCGGAATAATTGATACATATATAACTAAAATTTAAAAAAAGCAAATAATTTCAAAAAACCGAATCTGACAATCCCGTAAAATACCTTTATAAAGCTGATGGGAATAGTTTGTTTTGATTTACTGTAATATCTCGCAACCTTATACACCGTCTCGGGGATATATTCCAATACCAGATTAAGGTAGACTTCGTCTTTCTAAAAAAACAACAAACTGATTAGCACTGCCCGACTTTGTGTAAAGCAAGCCTAAAAGTCGAGCCGAAATAGGCACTCAATAGCAACACCCAAAAATCGTTTTCAACATTGAATTAGCCAACGATTAGTCCTGCACAAACCCCAACAATTAAAAATAAATCTAACACTCCCACAAAAAAAATAAAAAATAAAAACAAAACAAAATAGAGTAAAACAGGAAACCAAGCCTATTAGAGCCGTTTCGGTAGGTCCGTCCAAACCGAAAGGGGATATGAATGAAAAACAAGTGCTTGCATGTTGTTAATTGAGGAACTATTCCTGCGGAGGCACCAAGCGACTATAGCATGAATGATCGTTTCTGTTTTGTATTTTTATTTTTACGGGCGGTGCAAATACAACAACGCGCGGGAAACTCGATGTTGTTGATGATGATGATGATCATGACGGCGATGAAGTAATGGTAATACTGGTGGTGGTGTTTGCGTGTGCGAAGTTGGTATGAGAGAGGTAGAAGGGGGGTGGGGAGCCGGGACGATCGTACCTGGGGGCTCGTATTCATCAACAAGCTCAAGTCACACGGAACCAACGCCCTCTAAACATACAAACACTTGTGTGAAAAACATCAACCGCCTACGAGACATTATACTAATTGATTGTGGTGTTTCATGGTGAAATAATTTCATTTTTACGTGTGAGAAATGTTTAATAATACATTTTTAGGTGTTGTATATTGAAAACTAAACTAATAGAGTATTTATTATTATTATTAATATCAATAAATGTGAGAGATGGTGTTATATATTATTTTTTCTAACGAAAATGTAATGATTTATTATAAAAATCTTAAACATTTATTTTAATTAATCAATTAAATAAACTGAAATAAAATAACACAGTTGGGAGGGTTCCACATTTATTGTTGAACACTGCAACATGTTTCGCCACACAGTGGCTTCATTAGGCAGATGAATAATGACAATAATAATAATATGTTGCAGTGTTCAAGAATAAATGTGAAACGGCTCCCAACTGTGTTGTTTTATTTCAATTTGTTATGGATTTTCATCATGTATCCGCTTCGTCAATTCAATTGAATAAATATAATTTTTATGACTAATTTCACCTATGAATAAAAACAGTATGAAAGGGGATTGTTTATATGATTCTATACTTTATTAACAATTTGTTGATTGAGTAATTATTGCGGTTTATTTTAAAAAAATTTCCCTATTACTTATTTTTGAATCTTTATAATTCAGTTGCAAAGCTTTTTATTGAATTTACTCGTACGATTTTGTTTTTAATTAATCGTAAGCACTCGTTTAATTTGATTGCTGATTAATTTATATAGCCAGCTGTTATTGAGCTCGTTACTTCAGAGGATTGGCTCTGAAGCGCCATTAATTTGTTTATATACCAATGGCGAATGGTACCGGTCCACCCATCCAACTACAGACCATGCCAAACATTGCTTACATGTGCCATAGCTGTTGGGCTGCGCCGGCGTGAGCGAATCTATATTCGAATCATAAAAGAAAAACGTATTGAATTAAAGGTTAATTCTTTAAAATTTAAGTTTTCCATTTTTATTCTGATAAAAAAATGCAATAAACTTATTGTAATTATAAATGGATCCACTCTAAGTTAAATAGATTTAATTTATCTAATAATAAATATCGCTTCTTTAAAACTCAACGTTTTGTAAACGTTGATCTTTTAGTATTGTATAATATATAGTCAGTATATTTATGTATTACTATTACGACCTTTGGATAATTGAATTAAATTATGATGAAAATAATTACAATAGCCTAGACTGTCTTGAAAATTTCTAACGTATGATCTCTTATAGTAAAGGGGTGAAATGCTAATGATGGCATGACTTATGATTCGATCGACTTTGGCGTGTCTTACCTTATCACCACTAGAGTAGAAGAAATATTTTAGTTTGACTATATTACAATGTTCGAGCCGCCGCATTATTTGTAATTCCCGATTCTGAAACAGAGGAAGATAAAGCATTAAGTTATTCACGAAGGGAGAAACAAAAAAACAGTCGTTCACAATCACTTAATCAATCAATTGAAGAGTCCTTCAGTCAATTCAATAAGTATTTCTTGAATATTTCAATTTAATAATAAATATTGTTTTTTTACCTTAAATCTCTTATCCTGAAGTACTTTTTTGATCGCGACCATCTCGCCTGTATCACAAAGCTTGGCCTGGTAGACGACGCCGAAGCTACCATTTCCTATCACCTTCGTGTCAGTGTAAGAGACCTCCTGGGGTCTGTCCGGTCCTTGGCCAGGGGTTGCCACTACCGTGGTCACCTTGCCCCCATCTTTACCTGAATAACCGCCAGTAAAGAGAAAACAATCGTAAACACATTACAAAAATTTAACAATATAAATTGCAGGTGGTATGAAGGAAACAATAGAAAAGGGGAAACGACGCACGAACGCACCTTCGTACATCTCTCCAGCCGACGAAGACTCCCACGATAAAAAGGGATTATTATTAAGCTAAGCCACGCTCTTTGTTAAGTTTATCTACTTAATTCTCGCAAGTGTTATTATCTTATCGATATGCTACCGAGCATTTTTATTAGTGCTGATTTTTTTTTGCTCTCTATATTATCACCAATGAGTAACTGAACAGAACAAAAATTTAGCAACGCATGTTTTACATTCTTCTTAGTATTAAAATAAAATAATTTACATTCAAATATGTAATAAACAAATGAATCATAACGTGGACGTTATGCACACCAGTGATGTTGAAATAATGTTTAATTGTGTCGGCTAATCTACGAATCACTCGAACGACCATTTGTGCGCGAGTGTGTGTGTGTGTGTGTGTATTTGTGTGCGATAACGGCCCTTGAGGAGTGAGCAAACAAAAAACACAATGCGGCGGCATGATGATGATGATTACGATATGATCGGTGCGATTATCGGCGGCGTTTTATCGGTGGGCGAGGGCGAGGAGCGAAAAAGGGCCTCCTGGACGGTTTCCAATCGCGATTATCCGCGGAAGGCTATATTTAATGCACGGCCGCAATTATGATCGAAGTTTTAAAAATAAACGTGTCGCGCGAGTCCATAAAAGCGTTATTACCGCAGCTGCTGCTGCTGCTGCTGCTGTGTGCTCGAAACTGGACCGGCACTACAAAACAGGAAGTCCGACCCATACAGGAAGTATGTTTTTCTTTTCAATTTAAAAAAAATATCCTAAGAATACGTAATTAATTGAATTCATCTGACGTTAATTAGTAATATAAATTAAAATTAGTAGAACAATTCAAAATTTAGGAGAGTCAATTTCTGAGCTGCATTATTCATTATTTGTATACATCAACATTTAGAAAATTTGATGTTTAAAAATCTAGATCTCCAGACGGTGCAAACGAGTACTACTTTCCTACTATCCCTCGTATTTAGAAAATTCCATGTCTAAAAATTTCGAGAGTAAATGCATAGAGCTTTTTGAAAGATTGGTTTTTAGAAATATTAATAAAATGAAAAATTAAATTTTCTTGTTTAAAATTAGTAAAAATTAATTCCCATATTTTGATTAAGACTGAAGACAATCTTTACAGTTTTATTGAATAAACAATTGTTTTAACCTCTTTTAAAATTATCAATTATTAAAAATCTAGCTTTTGTTTGGTTTCACGAGTACGAACAATTCAGATTCATAAACAGCATTGTAAACAAAAATATTCAACCCTCATGTTTTATGTGAAACAATCCTGTAGTATAATTTGCAATGAAAACATTTTTGTTGTTCATTGTGTTCGAAAATAGGGAACGATATTTGTATTTGATACGGGGTGGGCTCGATGGTTATGTGTGTGTGTGTAAAAGGATAGAAGGGGAGAGGTTGTTCGCTATAATTAATTGCCCCTGGTGAATAATTAACGCGGCGCTTTTTCATACGCACGTCTCTCGTCCGTGCAGGCGAATTTCATTCTGAAAGAGTGCACACCTGGACACGTGAGTGCCCTAAAAATAAATAATCATCGGGCGGACGCACCCCGGTTCAAGGTGAGCGCGGCGGCGGCGCGGCCTCCTTTTTTCATAAATTAATAATTAGGCGTTCCGACCCAAACTAAAATACACACACACAAACAACAGGAACACCCTATTTTATAAAAATAAAATGGAGAAAATGAATAGAAACAAAGAATATTAGATGTAGAGATTATTTCCTAGTCAATAAAAGGTTTAAACATTTTTTGATTCACTTTGTAAACTTTGTTTGTTACAAAGACATTGCTTTACATCAAAACTTTTACAAGTTATAACAGCAGTGTGTACTTGGCGATGGGCAGGAAGGGATCTTGTATTACGGTCATGTGTGCAATGCAAGAGTTTGTATTTGGGAGGGGGACTGGGGGGCACGGCGAGTAGGAGGCGTGCGAAGGAGCGATTCAAACTTTCGGAGGCCCCCCGAACGACGGGGAAAGTTCAATTAAACTTACTTGCAGCGCGGCGCGATTTAACCCGGGGGCGGCGGCACGTGAAGGGCGCACGCGAAAACTTTGCACACTGATGGGGCGCACACTGGAAGTATTTAGTTAGATAAACATCTCGCACACTTTACAATCAATCCACACAATTTTTATTGTGCCAACAGTTTAGTTTGATAAAATACACAGGCATCCTATTAAATAAATTTTGATTTGTTAATTTGTTATTACACAATCATGATAAGTTTAAATAAAATATATTGAAATCCTTTAGTTCGTTGTAGAAAATTAACTAAAAATATAAAATGTTAATGTAATGTGTAATTTTAAATTATGATAATTTTAGGTTAGAATAAATTATTTTTTCTTGTAAAAGTTTTAATTGCACAAATAATTCAAGTAATCCTAAGATTAGATAATACCAATAATCAAAAATCCTATAGATCTAATCATTTTAATTTAATCAAAGATAAAAATGTAAAAATTAATTTCATAAATTATAACCTAAAATTGACAGAAGTGAATACACCTTGTTTACACTCATATTCCTCAAAATTTATGAACATAATTAATAAAAATCAGTCGTTTCTTTTCCACTTACCTTAAAGTTATATTCCTGGCGTAAATTTAAATAACTTAAATAATTTCCATAAACTTAAAACATAATTTATGTAAAAAAATTAAAACACTGGCGTTGCGTCAGATGGCAGCACCGGCAAAAAGAAAAACAACAAATCGCGGTAAAAACCAGTGACGTTTAAACAATGGAAAATAACGAACGCAAAAGAACGATATAAATAAATAAATAATTACACAAAATATGGCAACGATATACTCGAGGTACTGTGCGTAAAATTATTAGCAGTTAATTAACACCACTTTAATGTATACGAAAGTAAAATTACGTAAATGTGAACCGTTTTGAACGCGCTGGATTTTTAGTGTGAAATTCCGCCACGCGAGGCAGCACCTAATGATTAATGTTGAACATAAAATAAGAAATTTAATGCATTTTATTAATAAATTAATATTAATTTGTTGATTGTGTATACGGAATATTATAATTTTAAAATTATAACCTAACAATTACGATGTTGGTTGGATTTACCTGTGGCTTGCTTTTCAACAGAAAGTATAACGCTATCGTGGTGCGAGGGGTTTCTTTGCATACTTGAGTTAATCAACCGGGCACGTAACACGTCGTCGTCCACTTCTCAGAGCCGATCGGAAGTTAAAAGCGAATTTGACATTGTTCGCCCCGTCCGGCGGCGGAACTTGACAGATAGGGGCTGACGTTTCAAAACAGGAGGACGCGATTCGGACGGATGCGAACATTAAGTTAGTTTTTATTATGCGACCACTTTTACCGGCACACTTTTTTATTTTTGCGATTTTCGTAAATTATTTTTCATTATTAACGAGTGGACACGCTCTGAAAAACTGCTCGAACACGTTGGTTGTTGTTTTTTTTTTTCTTCTTCATATATATACATTGTTGCATCGCCGACTTGGATAGAAAGAAATCCGAACGATTTTAATTAAGGTAATGAAGACTAACGCATGAGTAAGTATATATGAGTTAATTGCATGCAACATTTAACATATTTGATGTATCCATCATATTACAATAGTAATGCAGTATTAATTTTGAATAATCTTAGCTAATTTATAAATAACTTCTTTTAAATGTCACCTTTCATATGCAGAAAGCACATAAAGCTAATTGAGTGTCCATTAAACATAAATAAAGGTAATTCCACGCGAAGGACCAATTACCATTTTCACTTTCTCCGTGTGTACGGCACGCGAAATAATTACGAAAATGTGATGGGAGGTCGTCAATATTTTCTCTCGAAAACATAACAAGAATATGCTTTTATTGTATTATTCACACACACACTTGATTATAACAATTTCACGTAATTTTCTTTTCATAAATTTCTATTGTTTTATTCATTTTTTTGAAACCTTCAAATGTTTTTTATACCATATTGATCATCGACAGTACTTTCTCTATATTTTCTCCAAAAAAGATATTCATAACATATTTTTATTATTGAAATTTCACGCAATTCTTTATTAATAATACGAAAAATTCTAACAAAATACTACAATTCATGAAAAAACAACCAACCAATTTTAGAAATTCAGTACGCGCTGTGTTACTTTGGTACTGGAACAAAATGTTTAAATTGGGAAATGTATTGAATTTCTAAAATTGGTTGGTTGTTTTTTCATGAATTGTAGTCTTTTGTTAGAGTTTTTCGTAAAAAATAAGATGGCAGTATATTACAATACTGCCATCTTATTTTTTAAATATCTTCTTGGCCATCACAAATACATTATTGCTTACTCTAAGTTAACTTTAATCCATTTCAATATATAATTTTTTAATAATAATACCTAGCGTACTCTTGACCTACCCTAACACATTATTCGTTAATCTAGGCTGGTTTTGACCTAAATAATAAATAAGAGATTGGGATAGGTCAAGAGTACGCTAGGGCAAAAAACTAATGAAATAGCACAGCTGAACGCTAGGGCAAGGGATTATATATTGTGGTAGGTCAAGAGTACGCTAGGATACGGAATTATATATTGTGGTAGGTCAAGAGTACGCTAGGTAAAAATAAATTATTAAAATAAATCGGCGGTACTTCAGGGTAAAAAATAATATTATTGATTTTTGCGGCTTCTACTTCGTTATACATGTTGAGTATAAATAAAAACACTTTGTAACTTTGTTTGTATAACACTATTTTATGAATCTGCAAATGTTTGAATATTCATAATTCAATAGAAAAAACGTTAAGGTTGGCAATAAAACATTTGAGAGTTTGATTAGAAGAAACAACTGTCATTGTCGAAATCAGTAGAAATTAAAAAAAAAACTTTTACAAATTACTAGAAAAAGTAGTTAAAAAAAACATTTGAAAAATTAAAAATAAAACAAAAAAGACATTTGACAGTTTACACAAACGAAATAATTGACTGACAGTTATGAAATCAGTGGAGAAATTAAAAAAATGCAACTTACCTAAGAAAAAAAAACATATGACAAAATAATAAAATTAGTAAAAAAATACAATTGACAGTTTGCGCCAAAAAAAAAACAATTGAAAGTTACCAAAATGAACACAGATTTTAAAAAACATTTAAATTACCAATACATTTTTTTTGTGACGCCTAAAGTCAAAAAAATTTATTTTTTTAAAAAGGTGTTTGAAAATTCTAAAAATATTAAAAATAACCATATTAAAATTTCTAGAAAAAAAAACAAGCGATTATTGTCAAAAACGTATAGATTGACGATAAAACAGTTGTGAATTTGATTAGAAAAAACAATTAACAATTGCCAAAATCAGTAAAGATTGAAAAAAACTTTTGCAAAATACTTGAAAAAGTAAGTTCAAAAAAAAAATTTAATTAATTTAAAAAAAAACAATAAGTATCAAAAATCAATTGACAGTTGCCAAAAAAAAAAAATAAGTATCAAAACAACAATTGACAGTTGCCAAATCATTAGAGAAATGAAAAACAATATGAAATTAACCCGAAAAATAAAAATTAAATAAAACTATGATAATAAAAATATCAATAATATTTTAAAAATACATTTAAAATCTAGCAAAAAAAAACATTTGGCAATTTACGAAAAAAGAAAACAAATGACAGTTACCAAAGTTAACAGAGATTTAAAAAATAATTTACATTACTAAAGAATAACATTGAAATTTATCTATAAAAAAATCATTTCTAAATTAAAAAAATTTAAATGTATTAAAAAAACCATTTCTAAATTTCTAAACAAAAAAACAATGGATAATTGTCAAAAACGTAGAGGTTACAATAAAACATCTGTGTGTTTGATTAAAAGAAACAATTTACAATTGTCAAAATCAAACCAAAGTTAACAGAGATTTAAGAAATAATTACTAAAGAATAAAATTGAAATTTATCTATTAAAAAAATCATTTGAAATTAAAAAAAAATGAAATGTATTAAAAAAGCATTTACAATTTCTAAACAAACGAAAACAATGGATAATTGTCAAAAACGTAGATGTTTGAATTAAACATTTCAGAGTTTGTTTAAAAGAAACAATTGACAATTGTTAAAATCAGTAGATATCTATAAAAGCAATTTAACGAGAGAAAGATTTAAAAAGAAAGAAAGAAGACATTCAAGAAAAATGTAAAAATAATGAAATTTATTTAAAAAAAATTCAAAAATAGAAATGTATAAAAAAAAAACATTTTAAAATTTCTAAAATAATAACGAATGTCCAAAATTTAAAGCTTGGCAATAAAACATTTGAGAGTTTGAGTAGACAAAACAATTGACAATTGTCAAAATCAGTACAGATAAAAAAAACTTTTGCAAATTATTGGAAAACGTATTTTAATAATAAAATGTATTAAAATTCTTTAGTTCGTTGTAGAAAATTAAATAATAAATTTAAAAATTCGAAAACATTTCGTGAATCTACAATAATCTACATATTTTAAGTTCCAGAAAAATTAATTATAAAAAAATGCAAAAAATTTAAAATAATCGTTTATAAAATTCCAGAAAAATAAATAATAAAACATTTTAAAATTCCTAAAGAAACAATTGATAATTGTCAAAAACGTCAAAGTTGACAATAAAACTTTTGAAAGTTTGATTAGAAGAAACAATTGTCAGTTGCCAAATCAGTAGGAAACTAATAAATAAATACAGATTACTAAAAATAATTAAAAAAAGAATAATAAAAAATGAACACTTTATTCAGTGTTCATTATGAATTGCCACGTAGTAACGGTCGCAGCCATCATTATGAATAATAAAAAATGTCAAAATAAATGAAATATATTAAAAACATTTGAAAATTAGCAAAAATAGCATTTAACAGTTTGCACAAAAAAAATCAGTTGACTAGAAAGAGCAGAGATTTGTTTAAAAAAATCAAATCGCCAAATAAAAATTATTTTGAAGTTGCAAAAACAAAATCTGACATTACAAAAAAACACGATTGAAAATTCCTAAAAATCAATGGGCAATTATCAAAACCGGAGATATTAGCAAAGAATATTTGATAACTTGCAACCTTGTCAAAATTAGTAAAGATTTAAAAAAAATGCAAACTACCAAAGAAAAATATTTGAAAAATCGTCTCAAAAACAATTGATAGTTTCTGATTAAATATTCGAGTACGAGAAGTGTATTAATTAATAATAGTTAAGAAAGTATATATTTTTAACTACTATTAACAAAAGATAGTTATTCAAAAGAAACAATTGTCAGTATAAATAAAAAAGGATAAAAAAAGAAAAATATTTAAAATTCCCTAACAAAACAACGAATAACTGTCAAAAAATATACGTGTAATACATCATTTCCTTAATAAATAAATGAAATAAATTTAATTAAAACATCATTGAACGAACAATTGGCAATTGTCAAAAGCTGTGAGAAGTTTGAAGTTCAAAAAAATACAATAATCGTAATTTATTTATTTTATTAAACATTTGATAACAATGGATAATTTTTAAAAAAGAGAAATAGAGATTTTTTTGGCAATGTCAATGTACATCTATGATGACACGGTGAAGGATAGGACATACAGGTTAGCGTGGAAGAACATTCTTCAAGAGTGAACTCCGCCTTTCAGCTTGCTGACGAAATTATTTGTATCGTTTTGTTTACTGTTTTATGGAATTTGGATTATATTTTTAAAGTAAGTCTGATAAAGTAACAATAAATAAATAAATAAAGAAATTAAACATTTGACAATTGTTAAAATCAGTAGAAATTAAAATAAACAAATTAACAGAAAAAAATTGAAAAATTGAAGTTCCAAAAAATATCATCAAAAACATTCTAAATTTATTAAAAAAAAAACATTTGATTCTATTGTTTTTAAATACATTTACATTGTATTGTAACTTCAAATAAATATAATTTTTAATTTTTTTCAAATCTCTGCTGATTTTAACAAGTCAATTTTTTTTTTGTTTTAGAAATTTTGTGATTTTTTTAACAATTTTTATTGTTCGCTTTTTTTTTAACTTGTGAATATTTACTTTCGGTAATTTAAATTTTCGCAATTGTCAATTATTTTGTTTGCTCAAATGGTCAAATGTTTTATTCATTTGTTCAATAGAGTTATGAATAATTCTGTGGTTTTCAAAAAGGTGAATTTCTATTCACAACAATTTTATAGCAACTTTATTGCTTCTTCAGGTGAATGAAAGTTTTTTTGTTTAATTGTTAATATCTACATTTTTAACAAATTAAATTATACTACTACATCGTTTTTTTAGGATTTAATAAATTTCTATTATTTTTGACATTTTTTTTTCGATCTTGATCTTTTGATTTATTTTTCAATTCAATATCTACTGATTTTGGCACCTATCAATGGTTTCTCTTAGGCGGCACTGTCAAATGTCTAAATTATTTAGAGAAGTTCCAAAAAACATTAAAAACTATAGAATTTTAAAAAAACAAAACATTTAAATAATATTAATAATAATAATTGACAATTAATGATCAATTATTTTGTTATTCAATTTTTAAATGTTTTGTTTTTTTTTTAATTCTATAGTTTTTAATGTTTTTTGGAACTTCTCTAAATATTTTTTTTTGAGGTAATTCGCAAGTGTTTTTTTTTTTAATCTCTCCAGATTTTGACAACTGTTAATTGTTTCTTTTGTACAACGTGATTTTTGCCAATCTCCAATTATATTTCTTTGAAGGAATTTTTTTGAACGTCAAATACTTTTTTTCATCTAATTTGAAATTTTCTTTATAATAAATCTCTGCTGATTTTGGCAACTATCAATTGTTTTTTTTGCACAAACTGAAATATTGTTTTGTTAATCTCTAATGGATGAATTATTAATTGCTGATTGATTTTTTTAATTTTAAAATGTTTTTTATAAGTAAATTTCTATTATTTTGGAATTGTTATTTATTTTTTATTTTTTTCCGGTAAATTTTTTCTTCAAATCTCTGCTGATTTTGCAACTGTCAATATTTTCTATTGTGCAAACTGTTAAATATGTTTTCCTCATCTCTACATTTTTATCAAATATTAATTGTTTTTTATGAATTGTCATTTTTTGAAACATTTTTTTGGAACTCCAAACTTTTTTTAGATAAAAGAATATTTCAATTATTTTCAAATCAAATTGTCAAATGTTTTTCTTTGTATTTTTGCATTTTTAGTTATTAATTATTCATATTCTCCATGTTTTTTTTTCTTTTCATAAATTTATATTATTTTTTTCATTTTTTTCCAGTAATTAATAATAAATAAATAAATAAATACTTTATTGGTTCATTTGGCTATACTATACATAGATTGAACATGTCACGTACATAATAAAGAAAGAATAATAATTTCCTGTAAAACAGAATGTCAACAAACTTAATAATTTTAAATCTCTACTAATTTGGTAATGTCAATTGTTAGTTTCATTAGTAAACACAATCAAATGTCTTTACTAATCTCTTTTTCTTTTTTTCCCAGTAATTTATTTATTTATTTAATCTCTACTGATTTGACAACGTCAATTGTTTTATTTGTCAAAACTGTCAAATGTCTTCTTAGTAATCTACGTTTTTTTTTGCAATTAATTATCGATATTTTTTTTAAATTCAATTTTCAAATGTTTTTTTTTAAATTAATTTCAATTGTTTTTGACATTTTTTCGGAACTTTTATAATATTTTGTTTCGGTAATTTGCAATTGTTTTTTCCAAACTTCTACTTATTTTGACAACTGACAGTTGTTTCTTTTGTACAAACCGTCAAATGCTCTTTTCTTAATGTCAATGTCTTTACAATTATCCATTTTATGAATTTTCAAATTGTGTTTTTGTCAATTATCAATTGTTTTTAGGAATTTTTTTAATATATTTTTTTAAATAAATTTCTATTGTTTTTTACTTACCTACATTTTGTGGATTTTTAATTTTTTGTCGGTAATTTGCATTTTTTCAAATCTACTGATTAGTGCAACTGTCGATTGTTTCTTTTGTGCAAGCAAACCTTAAAATGTTTTTTACTAATATTTACGCACGTTTTTGATAATTATCCATTGTTTTTTATTGAATTTTCAAATGTTTTTATAAGAAATTTTCTGTCATAATTGTCAATTATTTTTCTCAAATAGTTTTCTAATGTTTTTTGACAATTGTCTTACAAATGGTTTCTATTTAAAAAAAAACTGGTTTTGGCAATTGTCAATTATGCCTATTTGTTTCGCCAATTTGCAAACGTGTCCTTTCCAAATCTCTACTGATTTTGACAACTGTCAATTGTTTTTGTCTAAACCATTAAATGCTCTCTTTTTCTAATGTCAATGTCTTTCACAATTATCCATTTTATGAATGTTCAAATTATCTTTTTGTCAATTATCAATTGTTTTTAGGAATTTTTAAATATATTTTTAAAAATAAATTTCTATTGTTTGTTACTTACCTACATTTTTTTGGTGTTTCAATTTTTTGTCGGTAATTTGCATTTTTTCAAATCTACTGATTATTGCAACTGTCGATTGTTTCTTTTGTGAAAGCAAACCTTCAAATGTTTTTTACTAATATTTACGCACGTTTTTGATAATTATCCATTGTTTTTTAATGAATATTCAAATATTTTTGCAAGAATTTCTTGTCACAATTTTCAGTTATTTTTTTTCAAACAGTTTTCTAATACTTTTCGACAATTGTCTTACAAATGGTTTTAATTTAAAAAATCTGGTTTTGGCAATTGTCAATTATGCCTATTTGTTTCGCCAATTTGCAAACGTGTCCTTTCCAAATCTCTACTGATTTTGACAACTGTCAATTGTTTTTGCCTAAACCATTAAATGCTCTCTTTTTCTAATGCCAATGCCTTTTACAATTTTCCATTTTATGAATTTTCAAATTGTCTTTTTGACAATTATCAATTGTGTTCAATTGTGTCGTTTGTTTCTTTTGTGCAGGCAACCCTTCAAATGTTTTTTACTAATATTTACGCACGTTTTTGATAATTATTGTGTTTTTATTGAATTTTCAAATGTTTTTATAAGAAATTTCTTGTCACAAGTTTCAATTATTTTTTTCAAACAGGTTTCTAATGTATTTTGACAATTGTCTTTCAAATGGTTTTATATAAAAAAAAAACTTGTTTTGATAATTGTCAATTATGCCTTTGCAAAAGTGTTTTTCCAAATCTCTATTAATTTTGACAACTGTCAATTGTTTCTTTGGATGTTTTTATTTTTAATATCTAGGTTCTTCTACAATTATATATTGTTTTTGGGAATTTTCAATGTATACACCCTTCTACCCGTTACGAGTGTAGGGTTGAATTGTCAATGCATATTTTTAAAATAAATTTCTTTCGTTTATGACACATTTTTCGGAATGTCAATTGTTTTCCTCGATAATTTGCATTGTTTTCCTCGATAATTTGCATTGTTTTCAAATCTCTACTCATTTGGCAACTGTCAATTGTCTCTTTTGTGGAAATCGTGGCCATTATTAACGTTTCTTGGCATGTTTTATTTATTGAATTTTTAAATGTTTTTTTTTAAGACATTTCTTGTGACAGTTATCTCAATTTTTTGTTTACCTTTTGGTTCCCTGTAAATATTGTTTTCGTAAAACCTTTTTTGACAATTTACTTTTTTTCTGAGAATGTACAAACCTTTTTTCCTTAATTTATTATTTTGACAAGTTTTAATTGCCTAAAAAGTATCCATTTTTTTTAATCTATTGTTTTAACAATTACTTTTCCAATAATTTTTTTACGAATCTCTACATTTGCGGCAATTATCAACAGTTTATTTTCAAAAATTTTCATCTTCTTACAAAAATTAGTATTGTTTTTCTTCATTGTTTTCTGTTAACACAATACGAATAATAATTTAAAAAAAACAAAACACGACGCGTACCTAATTCTGTCTGTATGCTGTGGATTATTTTTTTTTAATCGACCGATCCCCTCCTACTAGTATACGGTTGGTACACCTGGAGGGCGTCGGTGGTAATTAACCGTTTTTGAATATTTCAGGAGGCTGTTTTCACGTCGACATCGATCGGGGGTGGAGGCGCCCGCCTCGAGAGACGAGAGACGCACACCCGCCGTACACGCCATTCACAAAAAAAAAACAATGAAGAGAGTCGTTTCCGGTGGTGGGATCGAGATAAAGAAGCCACGGTTCGGTTTTGGAGTCCATCCAAAATTGCAATTACTTCTAAACAGCAATAATAGTAATTAAAGAAAAAACGTTTACCCTTGTATATCTAAATCAAAAAATATATATTCTGAGAAAGATTTGACTAGTAATGGTTAATCACCCTTTTGATTAAACCCACCGTGTTCTTTTGTTGTTTTCTTAGTTATTATACAGGGTGACTGACGAAAAACCTTTGGTGCTGTATCTCGCTTATTTTTTATCCGATTTTAATAAATAAAACATCAAATTAAACCATTTTTAAAAGACTTTAATAGGATCTGAACTGTTATTTTTTCTCGCACCCAGTTTTTGACAAAATACGATCAACATTTTTTTTTTAAATTGCACTGTATATATATTTTTATTGATACGCAAGGAGATTTTTTTTCTGAATATAAAATTGTAGACAAATTTATCCATACATCAAACTTAAGTCGAGAAATTGAGGATTAAAAAAATTAATAAAAAGTCAAGTATCATTGTAAACAATATACAGACCCTATTTTAAATGTCAAAAGTGACAGTGACAGCCACTGATACAATACTGCAACGATTTTTAATTATTTCATAATTAAAATGTTGCAATATTTCAAACACTGTACTAGAATTTTGTGCTTCTACAGAAATCGTTTTTCAGTTTTTGAAATCTTGCAACATTTTTATTATGAAATTATTAAAAATCATTGCAGTATTGTACCAATGACTGACACTGTCACTTTTGACATTTGGAATAGGCTCTGTATATTGTTTACTATGGTTATTTGATTTTTAATTTTTTTTTTTTTATCCTTTTCTCGACTTTGGTTTGATGAATGGATAAAATCGTTTACAAATTTAGATTCAGAAAAAAATCTCCTTGCGGATCAGTACAAAATATATATACAGTGCAATTTGAAAAAAAAAGTTGATCGTCTTTTGTCAAAAACTGGATGCAAGAAAAAATATCAGTACAGTTCATATTAAAGTCTTTTAAAAATCATTTAATTTGATGTTTTATTTATTCAAATCGGATCAAAAATAAGCGAGATACAGCACCAAAGGTTTTTCGTCAGTATATAAATATTATATTTTTAACTTAACTACACTTCTAATCAAATTTATATATCTTATTATATCTTTTTTTCTGAATTAATTAATTGGTTACTAAAATATATATTATTACATACGCGATTTTCTATTGTCGGAGCAAAAAAAATAACGAATATATATGTTTTGTTTTCTCAAAATAGTGATGGTACAATTAATATAATTGCCTGACCTTGGCCAGTAGTACACACGTGATTTGATGCATCGTTGAAAAACATGAACGTGAATGAATAGAACCAATAAAATTCATGTGAGCTGATAATTACAGGACGGCCTTTGTTTCTTTGTTTTCTTTCTTTTGAAGAACAAACTAGCTCACCGCGAACTAAAAAAAGCAATTATTAGATTCACGGTGATGAATAATATATTACACTAAAACCATTGGTTAGTTTTATTAATTCGATCATAGTTTCTATCAAGTGATGATTATGATCAAACCACTTAAAGTTCAATAAAATTTGCAATCATTTGATTGAGTTAAAGATAAATTGTGTCTAGCTTTTTAATCATTATAGTTAGTGAAATTAGAATTTGTATGCAGGCTGGGTTAGTAACATATAATCTAATCTGTCAAATCCTTTAAAATCTGATAAACCTGTCAAATCAATCAAAAACGTATTAGATTTGTTTTTGCACACACATTGGAAAACATTGTAAACCCACTCAGTAATACAATAAAACAATTATTTTAATTTCATTTTCTAACCATAAATAAAACTGACGAGATTTAAAATTGTAAAATTCATCACCTGGCGGATGCAATATAAATTTAAAAAAAACAAACCATAAAACAAGTGAAAATTAAACAGTTTTCACTTTGAGAAACTCGTTGATTCGTCAATTAAACAATCGCTTTTTACAGTTTTTTTTGTTTTGTTTTTATTTACCACGCTAAAACATCAATTTAATTAATTCCATAAATGGCTAGCCTATTTTTTATATCTGCGTATATATCTTATTTTTTTTGTGTATAATATATTTAGCAGGAACGACTGTTTAAGGGCGCTTATCGCACTCTTTCATCAAATATCTTTCGGTGGAAATATGACACACTGACATGAAACGGGTCGGTCGGTCGTACGATTCCAAGAGGCCACCGATCGAAACAGCCCCGACGCAATTACAATTTGATCCACGTGACGATTACAAAGTGTGGTATTAATCTATTTCTGGCGATAATTGATTGTAATGATTTTCTAGAAATCACAAAATAAAAATTATTAAAAAAATATATACACATATTGGGCAGAAAGACCGAAGGTCGATAGCCCAAACGGACGGACTAACCTTTATTTTAAATTAAAATGTATTCGTTCTAAATGTATTTTTGTTTGTCCAATTAATTTTACATCATAATATAATGAATGAAAATCCAAAATTAGATAGTCAATTGTTTTTTTTTGCGTTTCTGATTGGTTAGTCCAGAACATATAATAATATAGTCAGATTTCACTAAGTAAGGTTCTTTTTGTTCAATTCATATTCATTTAATTAGAATGAAAATCTAAAACTTGATTATCAATTGTTTTTTTCTTCACTAACATATTCCTTTTTACTGAAGTTATTTAATTGGAATGATAATCTAAACATCGAATACCAATTGTTTTTTGCGTTTCTGCTGATTATTCCTGAGCGGTTTGTCAGATTTCAAAAATTTCTTCACCAACAGATTCTTAACATTTAATGTATTTCATTAGAGTGATTTTCTAAAATTCGATATTCAATTGTTTTTTTGCGTTTCTGATGATTAGTCCTGAACAGATGGTCAGATTTCAAAAAATTCTTCAATAATATAGATTCATTTGATTGCAATTACTCAATTGAAATGAAAATCTAAACATCGGTAGTCAATTGTTTTTTGCGTTTATGATGATTACACCTGAACAGATGGCCAGATTTCAATAACAGATTCATTTTATTCCATTTACTCAATTGGAATAAAAATCCAATATTCGATTGTCAATTGTTTTTTGCGTTACTGGTGATTACTCCTGAACGTATGGTCGTATTTCAAAAATTTCTTTACCAACAGATTCGTTTCATTGAATCTATTTAATTGGAATGATTATCTAAAAATCGATTGTCAATTGTTTTTTGCGTTTCTGGTGATTACTTCTGAACGGATGGTCAGATTTCAAAAAGTTCTTCACCAACAGATTATTTTCACTGAATGTTTTTAATTGGAGTGATAATCTAAAAATCGATTGTCAATTGTTTTCTGCATTTCTAGTGATTAATCTTGAACGAATGGTCAGATTAAAAATATTTCTTCACCAATAGGTTCTTATCATTGAATGTATTAATTGGAATGATAACCTAAAATTCGATCGTCAATTGTTTCTTGCGTCTATGGCGATTATTCCTGAATGGATGGTCAGATTTCAAAAAATTTCTTCACCAACAGATTCTTATCATTGAATGTACTTAATTGGAGTGATAATCAAAAATTCGATTGTCAATTGTTTTTGCTTTTCTGGTGATTAGTCCTGAATGGATGGTCAGATTTTAAAAATTTCTTTACCAACAGATTCCCTTTATCGAATGAATTTAATTGGAATGATAATCTAAAATTCGATTGTCAATTGTTTTTTGCTTTTCTGGTGATTATTCTTGAACGGATGGTCAGATTTCAAAAATTTCTTCACCAACAGATTATTTTCATTGAATTTATTTAATTGGAATGATAATCTAAAATTCGATTGTCAATTGTTTTTTGCTTTTCTGGTGATTACATCTGAACGGATTTTCAGATTTCAAAAATTTCTTCACTAACAGATTCATTTCATTCGATTTATTCAATTGAAATAAAAATCAAAAATTCGATAGTCAATTGTTTTTTTTTTCGTTTCTGGTGATTACTTCTGAACGTATATTCATATTTCAAAAATTTCTTCACCAACAGGTTTTTTTTTCATTGTATGTATTTTATTGAAATCATAACCTAATCTTGAACGAATGGTCAGTTTAAAAATATTTCTTCACCAATAGGTTATTATCATTGAATGTATTAATTGGAATGATAACCTAAAATTCGATCGTCAATTGTTTCTTGCGTCTATGGCGATTATTCCTGAATGGATGGTCAGATTTCAAAAAATGTCTTCACCAACAGATTCTTATCATTGAATGTACTTAATTGGAGTGATAATCTAAAATTCGATTGTCTATTGTTTTTGCTTTTCTGGTGATTTTCTTGAACGGATGATGGTCAGATTTCAAAAATTTCTTCACTAACAGATTTATTTTGTTGAATTTATTCCATTGGAATACAAATCTAAAATTCGATTGTCAATTGTTTTTTGCGTTTCTGGTGATTTCTCCTGAACGATGGTCAGATTTCAAAAATTTCTTCACCAACAGATTCTTTTCATTTAATGAATTTCATTGGAGTGATATTCTAAATTTCGATTTTCAATTGTTTTTTGCGTTTCTGATGATTAGTCCTGAACGGATAGTTAGATTTGAAAAATTTCTTCACTAATAGATCCCTTTTATTGAATTTATTTAATTGGAATGAAAATCTAAAATTCGATTGTCAATTGTTTTTTTACGTTTCTGGTGATTACTCCTGAACAAATGGTCAAATTTCAAAAATTTCTTCACTAACAGATTCGTTTTATTGAATTTATTCCATTGGAATAAAAATCTAAAATTCGATTGTCAATTGTTTTTTACGTTGCTAGTGATTAGTCCTGAACGGATGGTTAGAATTCAAAAATTCCTTCACCAACAGATTCATTTCATTCTATTTATTCAATTGGAATAAAAATCAAAAATTTGATAGTCAATTTTTTTTGCGTTTCTGGTGTTTACTTCCGAACGTACATTCAGATTTCAAAAATTTCTTCACCAACAGATTCTTTTGAATTGGTAATTGGAATAATAATCCAAAATTCGATGGTGAATTGTTTTTTTTTTTTGGTTTATGATGATTAGTCCTGAACGGATGGTTAAATTTCAAAAATTTCTTCTACAACAGATGCATTTTATTGAATTTATTCAATTGTAATGAAAATCGAAAATTTGATAGTCAACTGTTTTTAGATTTCTGGTGATTACTTCTAAACCGATGGTCAGATTTTAAAAATTTCTTCACCAACAGATTCATTTTATTGCATTTATTCAATTGGAATAAAAATCTAAAATTCGATACTCAATTGTTTTTCGCCTTTCTCGTGATTATTCCTGAACGGATGGCCTGATTTGAAAAATTTCTTCACCAACAGATTCTTTTAATTGAAATTATTTAATTGGAGTGACAATTTAAAATTCAATAGTCAATTGTTTTTTTTGCGTTTTTAATAATAAATCCTGAACGGATGGTCAGATTTTAAAAAAATTTTGACGGACAGATTCTTTTAATTGCATTCATTCAATTTCAGAAATCTATTAAGCACCTCTTATCAGTTATCCACTGCCAATAATAAAATATTATATGAAAAATTGAAAAATATATATAGACATAGCCCCTATGGTGCCGCAACATTAACTTTTTAGTACGCGCCCGCATTTACGATGATTTTCGTGAATAAATAAGCCGTTAAGTGATTAAAAACCGTTTAATTATTCCACCAATTTTTGCGGTAAAAACAAATATATCGATTCTATTGTTCATAAAAAGATTTTTTTACATCGAAAATTATATACTTTAGGATGTTAAATATTATAATTATTACGGAATTATGTTATGTTATATTATTTATAAGTTGTACACAGTATTATAAGTTATGAATTTTCCTGTTTTAGTTTTTCTGTTGGGAAATAAATTTATTTATTTATTTATTATGATAATTATTATTTGGTTCAATTTGAAAATGACATGCTTAAAATGTTATAGTTAGAATTTTCAAAACAGGACAACTTCTATAATTAATAATTGCCTTGGATAAAAAATCGAAGAAAAAACACTAAAAAGTCACTTTTTGCAACGAAAATCAATCTATACGATCGTACTTATTATTATTTCGACTAGTAGATTAAGAAATACTGACTATTAGTCAAATATATACATCTGCTGGTTAAGTTATTGGGTTATAATTTTAATATTATATTAAATTTATACAAGAAAGTAAACGTATCCTCACTAAAATTTATTTTGAAGCTAAATTGACTATTCGAAAGTTATAATTTATATAAAAATTAATAGATAAGATTTGCCGAAAGTTCACGGTCAGGTTTAAAACATTGAAACGTTCACACTTATGCAGTGGGCGTTGCTTCATACATACAAACAAACAAAAAAAAAATGGTGATGACGTGATGATCACGTAATGGTTATCCAAAAGAAAACCAGAATAAAAAAATTGTATATATATATATATATATATATATATATATATATATATATATATATATATAAATATATAATCAAAAACCCTTTTACCCTTTCGGGTGTTGGGTATAAAAAAATTGTAATAGTTTAAATATCCAATTAATCGTATTTTTTAAATCAAAATGAATTATCTTAAAAAATACAGTACAATAATTTTCACATATTTAAACCAGAGGAATATACAGAGAAATTAATTAATCAAATATAATAGTCAGAAAGTGAAAATACATGTCATCAAAACATGTCTAATAAAAGACTAAAATAAGAGCTTTATTCAAGCATTGCAAATATAAGAGAATTCTGGAGCAGTATTGATGGCATAGAATCATGGGTTTGGGTGGAAGATCCTTCAGTGAAAAGAACTAAAATTTTAAGTGTCTTTACATATAGTCCATCCGTTGGATCTTCCGTCCTACGTCACAAAATATCGCTTCGAGAAACGACACAAAAACATTCAGTCTGATAAAGTACACCAAATGCGTTAGAAAAAGAACGCAGTGTAAAACTTTCGTCGTTTTTTGAAGCGATAGTTTGTGACGTAGGACGGAAGATCCAACGGATGGAATATATTTTATATTATAAATTTTGTGATGTTTTGTTAGAAAGAAGTAGAAAGATAAATAATTATGAAGGCTTTTACTTTATGATACATTATATATATATATATAGATTAAAAACACGAGTACTTTTTTTAATATCACACAGTTTACTATAGTGACTATTACAGTAAACTGTGTGATATTAAAAAAGGTACTCGTGCTTTTATCATTAATTAATCATATCGTGTATTTGTTTTATATTGAATACTTGCTCACACATTATGCTAATAAAAGATTTACTTGGTTTAACAGTTGTGGATTGTTGCCATTAGCAAGAATGACGTATAAAACGTCAAATTGTTACATAACCTATAAACTGTTGTTTTGTACGTCATTATTGAAACATAAATCGATATGTAAGTGCAACAAAACAAGTGAATCATTTTTTTATATTTCTTAGTAAAGTAGTTTTCCTGTGTTGATGAAATCGAAATTAGGTCGAAATCAGTTAATTGCTGTTGTTGACAGGTGCAATAATTCAATCTGTCCAAAAATATATGTTTATTTTTTGTCGCCTAGAGGTTTAAAAAAAAAAAGGACATATTTTTGCAAATGTTTTCAAAACGTAATTAACATGAAAGAGGATGACGGCGTGTCTTTCATGTTCACTTGTTTTAATTACCGTTCGGTGGTAATAGATGTGGAACTTAGACTTTTAACTCATCATAATTATTGAATTAACGGAATTGTTAAAGATTTGCGAAAATATGCAAACATTGTATGTATGATTTCTCATATCATATCAGTCGGTATTTTTTTTTTCGCTCGTTCTCTCTCGCGTATCATATCTTGTACAAATAGGAACGAGTTGAACGCATCACATCCTTTCCATCAATTGTGTTGATTTTTTTTGTGGGACACAATTACCGAAAATCGCCCGGCCGTTTCGCCCTAATTACGCACTGATTGATGATGATGATGTTGATGATGACACCCGCGCACTCGACTTACTGATGCTGAACGACCTACGGATCCTCCTCCAGTAAGCGACCAGTTTATTGGAAGGCCGCTCCTGGCCGACGTGATCTAATCCATTAATCGAACCGGACGTTTTCTTCTTCGGGACGAACACGTCTCCGGAGGATTTCGATCGCACCCTCGAAGTCTTGCTGGTGATGTCGAGGGCGGACATCGAGCGGACGCACCGCTTCATCGCGTCGCCCTCGCCGGGGGTGGTCACCTCGAGCACCATCGCAGCCGCACCACCACTGGCGGTCACCTGAGGTTTCGCGCCGACCTTAGGCGACATGTCCGCATCTTACAATTAATATCACGATTAGCGCACTGGCTCGAAACACTCGTACAAATAATGATCACGTGCCCGGCGAAACGAAATTATTAATGCAAATTGTCATTACGTAACCTCACTCTGCGTCGTAGATGGTCTGCACAAGAACACGGAAAGAAGTGGCCACGTGATAACGCCGCTTTCTATTCGGCGCGTCCGAGGAGTCGAGGTGTCGGTGCGGGACTGAGAAGGTGTCCGCGTGCACACCACCATCGATCACAGACGACACGGCGGTACTACCACTTACGCGACTCACCTGAACACTGAAGAAAAATCACGCCCAGGTGGGTACGCGAGCGGGGTACCACACCTTATCAGTGCGCGATATCACTGGCAAATATTTGATTTGGGGCCGAATGCGCGCAAAGTCCGACGGCGCGGAGGAGAGAAGGTCGGTTTGTTTATCGGTGCGTCGATTGTGTTGTCGAAAATCGCGAGTTCCAGCAACAACAGCAGCAGCAGCAGGATACCCACACTCACTCACGTAGAGATACGCGCGTGGAACTAGTTTTTTTTCCTCTTTTTACTCTTACAAAGCGTCCGAAAATAGAAGCACACGCGCGTTTGTCTACGATTCCAACTGGAATTTCGCACGAAGAATTTCTCCAGAACGATTACTACATATTTTGTTTTTGTTTTTATTCTTATTTTTCCACAGCCAACTAGCATTTTTGTAATAAAATAATTGTAGATTTTCAATGGTAAACTGTTGTTGAATATTGTTATACTATCTTATTATCTAACATAAAAAATCAATCATATTTGGATAAATAAAGTAAAAAAAGATGAGCTAGGAAAAAAAGTTTCACAGAATTATATGATCGGTTAGATTTTTGTACAATTTCTCAATAAACTATCCACCCGCTCTAAGAGGGATAGTAGGAAAGTAGTACCCGTTTGCACCGTGCGGAGCGTTGGCGAATAGAACAGCCGCCGGATGTGTGTTAACATGTGCAACTGTCTATGTGCAAAGTTACTTCTCGCTGCTATTTATGTGAATGTTTCTTTAAGTTAAAAAAAATAAAAAAATTGTTTATTAGAAAAAATCAATCAAAATTTTGACATTTTGCCATAGCTATTGTCAAACAAGTATTTTATTGTTTTAGAAACATAACCTAACTTTATAATTATTACATCGTGTATAATCAACGCCGTCTTTACGCCATTAATAGCGCATTTTGTCCGCGTATTATTTATGTTTAACAGCCGTGCCTTATTATCATCGATTCTTATTGTCATGCTTTCCAACCGCGTTAATCTCTTCGGGTCGGTTCTAATCCGGCGATTAGATTTCCACAGTCGCGCAGAGGGCGCCACCGGCGGCGGCGCTGTTCTGCATCGATTA
Organism: Ontholestes murinus; assembly: GCA_963969525.1. NCBI lineage: Eukaryota > Metazoa > Arthropoda > Insecta > Coleoptera > Staphylinidae > Ontholestes > Ontholestes murinus. The sequence continues at coordinate 76,560,390 of OZ018390.1, read as the reverse complement.
ATTGAAATACAGAAATACGAAACCGTAATCGGAATCGGTGGGGCGCGTGACGCCAACGCCGACGTCTTATCGGCGCGATAAGCCCGATCCGGTATCGCACACGCAAGATAACCAACTCCGCGTCGAACGATAACAACGCTTATTATTTTCAATTTTGACACGTGTTTACTTTTGGAATTAAAAAAAAGACAAACGATTAAGTTTTTTTTAATTGTAAACTGTAAAGTACTAAGTTTAATAATATTAATTATCTTAATCACTTATTTCTAAAAATCTAACTTCAAACTTTCTCAACGTGTCTGGATGAGAAAATAAATGCAAATACTAACGAAAAAAAAAAAGAAGTAGTAATTCGAAACGTGCGACCGTTCCGAAGAGTACCTACCTACCTACCTTCACCGGACCGTGGCGAGCGCTAATTAATTTTTTTTTCGACCACTAGATCGTGCGATTACCGCTTTTAGAGTGTGTAAAAGTGGATAATCTGTCGATTTAATAAGGAGAACGCCCATTCATTTAGATATCTCTCCATCCGGAGTGTGTGTGAGAGAGAAAGAGATTAGTACTTGACGTTTTCACTTTTTGGACTTTAATCCGTACGGATGAGATTCTTATACATATACTTTAATTTTTATTTTTAACATTAATTATTTTGCTAATTGCGGGATTACATCAGTGCGGATTTCATTTGCGCGCACGTAAGACGACCGGTTTCGTAGCGGATGTACCGTAATGGCGCAAAATTGGATTCACGATTGGTCGTAAAGTCCGCCACAAGATGCGTTCAATTTTATAATTGGAAATAGTAAAGTTTATTGCCGTTAGTAAATTAGTTTTATTTTAATCACAATTTGAATTGGTTCGAGTGTGACCTTACAACGTTAAAATTCTTCAATTGTTAAAATTTAACAATCCTCACCTTCATAAAATAAAGGGGTGTACGTTTGATTAGTTCCCTGGCAACCAAATGTCATTCAGTGTAATTATTATCAACGCCTCCTTCAAAATTTTATGCAACCATATGTACACCTACGGTAACCATACACGGTTATAAACATTAAATATAATGTCATCAAATCATTGATAATGATATATTACGCCAGACATTTGCATATAGCATTAATTAAGACCTGTGATTTTTTAAAATAAATTTACCTATAATATTTTCGCATATACGCTCAATAGGATAAAAAATATGAGAGCCATCTAATAGAAATTACTTTCCTAAAATATTTAATAACTTAAACCAAATGATTATCTCTCCACTACAACACACGTGCGAATATTTCTGTTTAGATAAATGGCGCCTTATGGTAATTTACAAGTTTTCGGTGAATAATAATAATAATAATGGCGCCGTGGTTATTAAGGTGTGGGTCGAAGGTCGTCCGTTCGTCGGGTCCAAATTGAATTTGAATCGAACGATTTACACGAAGTCGCCGAAACAAAAATGGAAGGAGAAATATGTCGACGATTTAAAAAATAAATGCTATCGTTGACAACGCCATTTATTTATTAACTTTCACCGCGTCTAATTACGGATTAATGCGCTGGTGGGTAATTGCGATACATACACGATATACCGACAGTAGAAACAGTCTTTAATTGATCATCTGATTTACGGTGTGCGGCCCAAGTAGTTTCGTCGAAAACAAAATCTTCCCCAATTATGAAAATAAGCATAAACTCCAAAACACGCAATGCATTCAATTTGTACAGAGTGATCGAGAGTATATCATAGCGTATACTAACGGGTGTCCAACAATTATTGCAGTCCCGGGTGGCGTTGGAATAAGTCGATTCTTACATGTTGCAAATAAATAAACTGACATTTTTAATGCACATTTAGGTTATGTTTGACAATTAACATGAAAGAATTGACCTACGTTTTTGATTTCAACGCCACCCGGGACTGCAATAATTGTTGGACACCCGTTATTTAATAAAATAATTACTTTCTTAACATTTAATTTTCAGCATTTTCAATTATTTATTACAAAAAATTTCTTTCTATAATTATTTTAATTAATTATTAGCCATTTCCGTTCGAGTTTCAATTGTTTTTCTTTTGTTTTGCTTCAACTGTTAATGGAATGTATGCGTTTATGATTTAAAAATTTTATTAATTACAAATTGTAAACATTTTGAAACAATAACAGTAAAACAAAATTTTCTAGACACTTTCAATACAAAACAATTGATTTTTTTTCTAAAACATAGTTCTAAACTTTCTATACATAGGAATTCAAAGATATTTTGTTTTGAGTTACATGAAGATTAAATGAATTTAATTAAATGAAATGATTAGTACAAAAGTGAAGAAAAAGGATTACTAATTGTTTAATTAGCATTTAATTTAATGAGGAATTCAAAATTTGCTTGAAACAGTTTCTTTTATCTTTGTATCATAGAAAAAATTGTCGAAAAGAAAGAAAATAATTTAAAAGAGAACTAAAATCCAATAAATCAGTCGTAATCAGTTAGAAATTTACCTAGCGTACTCTTGACCTACCTCAATAGATTGTGCGTTAAGGCAGGTCAGGAGTACGCCAGGAGGTCAATGTAGAGATTATTGTGGTAGGTCAAGAGTACGCTAGGTTAATGCATAAGAATACACTAGCTAAACCAATTGTTTCATTCAAGTAGAATACTTGTGAAAGGAGGGTAGGTAAAAATTAATTATACAATTAATAAAATAAATGATAATCGTTATGGTGGACACCCGCCCACCCGACATATTTCAATCTATTCCACCACGATTGATCGTTTAATTTCCTATAAATATAATAAAACTATTACTGTTGATGATTATGAAACACATAAATGAGTGTTTGAGTTAATATTTGAAAGTATATGTAGGGTGGGTGGGTGGCCTCTATCCCACACTCCAATTTGCAAAACATAAACAAGGCTTTAATGAATGTTCACATAATTATAAGAACGTCTTTACTTAATTTATTATCTAAATTTATTATTAATTTACAGGTTAATAATAAGTTTTTGTGGGTGGCCACTATTTCAGCCTCCAATTATTGTTAACAAAAACGTATTATTAACATGTAATTAATAATAAATTAAATAATAAATAAAGTAATGACGTTCTTATTATAATATGAACATTCATTAAAGCCCTGTTCGTGTTTCACAAATTGGAGGGTGGAATAGAGGCCACCCACCCACCCTACATATACATAGAATCATAACCCAAAATACTGTTTTAGGTTTCATTAGCGATTTAATAGTAACTTTTTTGTTGTTTTAATAAACAACAAAATATGATAGTGTACGATGTCATAAAAAAATACGTAGAGTAGATGGACGTTCCCACCCCACCCTCCAATTATTATAATATAAACGTCATTTTACAAAGAGGAAATGAAATTGTTCCACAGAAATTTATGAAATAACGGATTAAAACTTCTGTTAATGAAAGGAAAATTCTCGTGGATATTTTATGGATTACAATGTGGATTAAAGAACATAAACCCACCCAACATATTTATATTTTTTCTGCTACTCTCACTCGTTTGATTTCCTGAAAATAGCAAAACTGTGACTGTTGATTATTGTAAAGCACATAAAGGAGTGTTTGAATTGAAGTTTAAATGTATATGTAGGGTGGGTGGGCGGCCTCTATCCCACCCTCCAATTTGTAAAACACGAAAAGGGTTTTACTGAATATTCACATCATTATAAGAACGTTTTTACTTAATTTATTATCTAAATTTGCTATTAATTTAGAGGTTAATAATAAGTTTTTGTTTTTGTTATAATAATTGGAGGGTGGGATAGAGGCCACCCACCCACCCTACATATACATAGAATCATAACCCAAAACATTGTTTTAGGTTTTATTACCGATGTAACAGTAACTTTTTTGTTGTTTTGATAAACAAAAAATTATAATAGTGTACGACGTGGAAAAAAATACGTAGAGTAAGTGAACGTTCTCAACCCACCCTCCAATTATTATAATATAAACGACTTTTTTTACACAAAGAAAATTGTTCTAAAGAAATTTATGAAGTAATGTATTAAAACTTCTGTTGAAGACAGGAAAGTTCTCGCGATTATTTCATAGAAGGTGGCTTAAAGAACACAAACCCACCCCACATATTTATTTTTCTACTACTCTCACTCGTTTGATTTACTGAAAATAGCAAAACTGTCACTGTTGATTATTGTAAAGCACATAAAGGAGTGTTTGAATTGAAGTTTAAATGTATATGTAGGGTGGGTGGGTGGCCTCTATCCCACCCTCCAATTTGTAAAACATACACAGGGTTTATCTGTATATTTATACAATTGTAAAAACTTCTTTACTTTATTTATTATGTAAATGTACTCTTTTATAACAGTGTGAAATTAATTTATTTAATAGAAAACATATCAGGCAATATAATTATGCATAAAATCTATTAAAAGTCAGCGCTTGATTTAATAATATATTGCTTTTAAACTGAAGACAAATTTAAGAGAATTTCCAAATTCGTCGCGAGTTAATAAAATAAATATTAAAACAATTGGCGTCGGTGTGAAACTAATTAATTTAATCGAAGACATATAAGGGATTATTATAAAATAAAAATTTACTAAAAATTTTTCAATTGATTACTTCAAGCCAAACTATGTTTTAAAAAAGAAATACAATTCGTCGCCATTGAATAAAATATACTAAAACAATTGCCATCGGTATGAAATTAATCAATTTAACAGAAAACACATTACAGGATATTAACATAATAAAATCGAATCAAAATTTTTACCAGATTTTTTAATTAATTTCCTCAAAATGAAAATCAATTTATTATAATTGTCAAAACTCACAGCGACGAAATAAAACATATTAAAACTAAATAAACAATTAACTTTATTGGTATCACTTTTTATTTACACTTGTAACTACAGTTTCGACAACTTCAGCTCGTCATTATCCTAAGTTGTTGAACCTATAGTTACAAGTGTAAATAAAAAGTGATACCAACAAAGTTTATTTATTTTGAATTATCAAAATGTATCATGAAGTAAAAGCCTCCACAATTACTTATACATATTAAAACAATCGCCACTCGCGTCAATTTAATAAAATTATTTAAAAAATACATTAGTTATTATTGCTATGAAAAAAACCTATTAAAAATCGTAGCCTGTTTTATGAATTTATTTCTGCAAACTGAACACTAATCTAAAAAATACTTCAAAATTTGTCGCAAGTGAATAAAACCTATTAAAACAATTGCCAACAGTATGAAATTTATTAGCAGAACAGAAATACATTAGAGATTGTTATTATGTAAAAAGCTAATAAAAATCAGTACCAGATTTATCAATTTATTTCTTCAAACTGAACATTCGTTGCGACTTAATGAAATAATATTAAAATAATATTAATTAATTTAATAGAGAATATTTCGGGATTGTTATTACGTAAAAATTTATTAAAAATAAGGGCGAGACTTTTCAAATTATTTCCACAAATTAAACACTAATTTAAGAAATTTTCAAAATTCGTCGCAAATGTATAAACAATATTAAAATAATTGCTATCGGTGAAAAATTAATTAAATTAACGGAAAACATATTACGCAAAGATCTATTTAAATAAAATTAGTTCCAGATTTTTCAGTTAATTTCTTGAAACTAAACTCTGATTAAAAATATAAATAAAATTTGTCTCAAGCGAAAAAAATATTTTAAAACAATTGCTTTCTGAGTAGAATTAATTAATTTAACAGAAAACGCATTGCAAAATATAATGTTATTAAAATCTACTAACATTAAGTACCAGATTATTCAAATTATTTCTTTAAACTATACTTTGATTAAAACAAAATAAATAAAATTTGTCGCGAATGAATAAAATTAATGAAAACATTTGCAATCGGAGTAAAATTGATTAAATTAATAGAAAACGTTAGAGATTATAATTATGTTGAGATCCATTCAAAATTAACGACAGATTTTTCAATTTTAATTTAATGAACACTAATTTATAAAAATTTACAATAAATACAATATAGAACATATGAAAACAATTGCTATCGGTGTAAAATTAATTAAATTTATAAAAAATGTTTTAGGAATTATTACTGTGTAGAAATCTGTTGAAAATACACGCCAGATTAATTAATTTATTAATTCAAATTTAAGACTAATTTAAGGAAACTCGAAAATTCGTCGCAAGTGAATAAAAATATTAAAACAGTTGCTAATTAATTTTTTTTATTAATGTTGATACGTTTTCGTTTCTGATATAATAATTGGAGGGTGAGATAGAGACCACCCAGCCACCCTACTTAAAACAATTGCTAACGGCGTAAAATTAATTTTTATTAATGTTGATACGTTTTCGTTTCTGATATAATAATTGGAGGGTGGGATAGATGCCACCCACCCACCCTACATATACACTTAAACTTCACCTTAAAAACTCCCTTTATGTTTTTCAATCATTCACAGTAGTCATTCTGCTATTTTCAAAAAAAATTCAAAAACGAGTAATAGAGATGGAATGAATTGAAATATGTAGGGTGGGTGGTGGAGGAATCTTTACTTAAGAAATTTATGAAAAAAATGTGAATTAATTAACATAAAAATTCTCGTGTGTATTTCAATGATTAGAGGGTGGGTTACGTTATAGTAGTTACCCACCCACCCTGCATATGTATTTATAATTTTTCTGCTACTATCACTCGTTAAATTTTTTGAAAACAGCGCATTAAAACAGTGTTTTAGCTGAAGTTTAAATGTATATGTAGGGTGGGTGGGTGGCCACTATCCTACCTTCCAATTATTACAACAGAAACAACTTATCAATATGAAAATGTATATACCATAAGAGTATATTTACATAATAAATAAAATAAAGACGTTCTAATAATTATGTAAACAATCAGTAAAACTCTGGGTATGTTTTACAAATTGGAGGGTGGGATAGAGGCCACCCACCCACCCTACATATACAGTTGAACTTCAACTCAAACACTCCTTTTATGTTTATAATCATCACCAGCAACAATTTTGCTATTTTCAAGATATTAAACGAGCTTTAGTGGTGGAATTAATTAAATATGTAGGGTGGGTGGGTGGCCTCTATCCCACCCTCCAATTTATAAAACCTAGCCTCTAATCCACCCTCCAATCCATAAAACACGTGCCAGAGCTTTACTTAATTTTATAAATGTATTTAATAAAAAAATAGTCTTATAATTAAGTAAATCATCACTTATGTTCTAGAAATTGGAGGGTGAAATATAATTCACCCACCCATCCTATGTTAATTTTATTACTTCTGTCACTCTCACACTTTTGTATTTTTTTTAAACTAGGACGAGATGCAGCTTGCACAAAATGCTCAAGCCGGCGAAGACACAATTTTTGGAAAAATTTTGAGAAAAGAAATGCCCTGTAACTTTACATATGAAGATAATCTGTGTGTTGCATTTGATGATATAAGTCCTCAAGCTCCGGTTCATTACTTGATTATTCCAAGAAAACCAATCGCCCAACTCTCAAAAGCAAAAGATAGTGATGGGGCATTATTGGGATATTTATTGTTAGTTTGCAAGGAAGATTGCACAAAATAGGAATCTAAAAAATTGGGGCCCAATCTGTTTATCACCTGCACGTCCATGTATTATCAGCACGTCAACTTCAATGGCCACCAAGTTACTATATATAGCAGCGTTGCCCTTGGTATTTTTAAAGAATTCAAAATCAATGTTTTAGTTTTAAATTCATTGTATATGTAGGGTGGGTGGGTGGCCTCTATTCCACCTTCCAATTTTAAGAACACATACTATAGCTTTAGTGATTGTACAGCTAAATTTTATCTCGAAGAGTCATAAAGTTATCCTTTTTAGGATATATAAGCCATTCTTTGTCAATTAAATGAATCCTAGCAGATAGAACAAAAACTAGGCCTTCTTCACTGAGAGATCATAGTATTCTAAAACTAAACAAGAGATATCCTTGTAGTTCAAAATGCTGTCTTTCTCTCCATTAGTACAAACGTTGGCGACAGTCAAAGAAAGAATGTTATGAAGAAATTCCAAAGACAATATAGGTTTAAAACTTTTTCTTCAAGCCATTGGTCACTGTTTTAGGGTACAGTTGGCAAACCGGTCTCATAGAATGAATTCTGATACATCATGGCTCGATTAGATTGGCCAATTTGTCTTTTTTTTCTGCCCATGCCTAAAATATAATCTTGATTAGAATTAAAAACACTCGGTTTCTTGCACAGAAAATATAATTAATACACCCAGCAATTTCAAGATTCAACAAACGAACAACAATTCGATAAGCAAACATTTGGCTTCTTATCAAAATCTGTAAAATGGTGTCTTTGAACTCGAGGCATTTTTGGATGCACAACACCTTAAAATATAAAATCCGTTTTATCATAAAGAAAAATAGGCTTATTTTTTTCCGCAAACAATTTCTAAAATCAATTGGCAAAAATAAATTCCAAAAAAAAAATTCATTCAACAAGTACATCACCGTTTCGTACATTCACATTAGCATAAACGTGTCATGGCGATTCATTCACCCGTAACGATACGCGCACGTCCAACAAAAAAAAAAAAAAAACAAAAACGTAGCGAAAAGAAAAACACGATTTAATAAAAATAGGGGCACCCCCGGCCGTAAATAATGACATTTACTTTCTTTTGTGGGGACGCGCGCGCGTGCTTGCGTCCTTTGTGCTCGGACCGTTATTATTATTTTTTTTCCTACTCTCTTTTCGGTCGCGTGTGTAGTGCGTCAGGGAGACAGGAGTGAAAAAAAAAATAAATGAAATACTGGGCCACTTTTCTCTGGACGTTTGCCATTCGGGGAAAATCGATAAAGTACGGGTCGAATTGTGAAAGCCACATTTATAATGAAAATATCCACAACACTGGAGGAGGATTTGTGGAATTGGTTCACGCGCCACGGGGATTTCCATTGTTAATTAAATTCGTAACGTTCAAATATTAGCCCACCTAATTGTTTCTTATAGAGAATAAAGTTAAGCATAAAATCATTTACTTACGTTTTCAACTAGTTTTGCTGCACAATATTTTCATGGAAAATTCAGACGATAAATTAATTTCTTCCACAGATAGGCAATTCAATATACATACTTAATTATTTGCTATTACTATTTTTGAAGATCAAGTAAGCTACCAACAGATACCGACATTTAATTCTTGTGGATATTATATTCACGTTTCTAAATATTTTTGTGGTTATCATATGACAGAAGTCTTCAGCCATCTTGTACATAACCTAAAAATTGTTAGGGTTAAGGTTATCATACCGGTACTGTCACCATTGGGTGAATTAATGATGCTTTAGAGTGATGGGGGCGACCATTTAAAGTAGCAAGCTGACACATGGCGGAAGGGCCACGTGGTCGATAGCCAAACACTACTACTACTACTACCAAATAATCATTGTTCATAACAGAAGACATCTATGATCTGTCATGTTATCAGTTATTAGGTTAGGTTTGACAATTATTTTATTATAATAATAATAATAATAAACGAACCAAATCTACATATATAAATCTTCAGTATTTTATATACCACTTTTGATTAATTTATAACTTCGTCTCGAATCTATTTCAATTGCCGCAAAACTGCACTTTACACTAATTTACCTAAGTAACCTCTGATGGGAAATTACTCTCGTTTTGCTCGTGTGTATTTACGGTACCGTTGCTACGCGCATTTCCCTACCTCTTACTCCCCCCTCACCTGCCGGCTCCTTCCTTCCTTTTCGCCGCTGGTTGCTGCACGCTTAGAAAAGGGCAATTTCCGGTTCGCTTTTTTTCCCCGTCGTGCAGGAGCAGGAGAGAGATGGGGTATTCACCTCACCTTCACCACCGCGTAATTACGCCACCAGGGACGAACAACACAATCGGGTGGACCTCTCCTCTCTTCTTTTGTGTGACCGCCGAGGAACTTCATAAATAAATGGGAAATGCGGAAGCTGTCGTAAAAATTTTACGCACCGGAAAGGTAAACAACGTTCGCCGTCATCGCGTCGAGTTTTCCCACGTGTGTTGTTATTTTTTTAAACATCAATCTGGTTTTCTTTCAAAAATAGTAGTACAAAGAAAAGGAAAGGATCACACAGAATTTAATTCATTGATTGATTGATAGTTTGAAGTGATAACCTCCTTATTTCAATTGAAAATTTAATAGTTTAACAATGACAACGTCTGACAGTCATAACCTTAAAAATATTGTAACACAAAAATATGTTGATTTTCAGTTAAATTTAAAATAATTGCTAAGATGACGTTTGGAATAACCTTAAAACTTATTCCTTATTGTTTAAGTTCACTCGACAAGATATTTTACATGAAATATCATCAAATCTTCTCCTTTTTGAGTTTAAATTGGAGATCATGCACGAATTTATAACCTAAAAACTGTACAAAGAAACTATTAGAAAAATAACGAATATAGAAGTATGTACGTTTTTCAATCATTAATTGTTTTGACTTCATTTTAGATCTTGGTACCATCACCATCACCACCCATCTTTTACATAACCTAGAAACGAGACGAAAAAAATAAATGCCAAAACGCCTTTTCAACCTAATTACATTTTGGAAACAAAGGATAATCAGCAGATCAAAGACTAAAATTTAAATAAACCAGTTTACATTTTCTACTTGAAGATGTTGAATAACAGATCAGAAAAAAAACAAAAGATATAAGATAATAGACAGAAACACGGGCGATCCTTTAAGTAACAAATACATTTACACACACAAATAACACGGCGGAAGGACCACGTGATCGACAGCCAAACACTAATACTAGACAGAAATAAATGATAAAAGCAAATTACCTTTTAAAAACAATTGATTGAATAATACTTCTCATTATAACTTGAGAACGACGACCAGATCAAAGACCAAATTTAAATGAAACATTTGCCTTAAAATTTACACAACCTAAATAGATTTGATTAAATAATCTTTCACACAATCCTTTATCTTGATTATTATTATTGTTATTATTGTGCATTTTATTATTTTAATATTCTTACGCTAGCGCCATCTAGTTTCGTTAAATTTTCGATCACTCTCACAACTCATCACGCCACATCGATGCGGCCAATAGCCGCATCGGGAGCTTAATTCGGCGTAATTGTCATCGTTCCAAAACAATTACGAGTCGACGTGCAAGGCTGACGCGATTGGAAAACGCGGACCGGACGTTTTTGACATTTTTGTTTTTGTTTCGGGAACGCGTCAAAACGGAAATAGGTGTACCCCTACCTTCTCCGTCAAATTAGATTGCAGGCGTGCGAACGCCGAAGGCCAAGGTTACGACGGATGGGGATATGATGAGAGAGTGTTGTACGGAGTGAAAGTTTTAATAGGAGGATGATTTTAAAGCTCGAGTGTGTTCTTGTCAACAAGTGTTTTCCTTTCTCTGGAGCGTGATTTTTCTTTGATTAAGGGCGATCGTGTCTGATTAACAGCTATACAGACAGCCTAGGAATCGTTTCTCTGTCATCATCTTCCATCGTGTCGCCAGAGTGACGGTCCGTCGACGACGTGTAATTAGGTTAGGTGCATCTTCGCTCGTTTGTTTATTTCTCCGATAATGGAGCTCGTGCGTGGCGCGGTCAACGGCTAACTGGCACGGCACTAATTATCCCGTTAACTTCAATTAATGGCGACAAGAATTCATAACCTGTCATTAGGCCTTTAGAAATGAGACTCAGTTGCAATTTAAAGATGTAATACTATACAATCAATAATTGCTCCAACTAACAAACGACTTTTGTTTTTTGCAAAAAAAAATGATTGTAATGATCAATATAGTCCTAAATCATTCATTAGATAATTTCCTTATTCATTTACTGAACTCTCTACTAGACTGTTGGGCACTAACGCCACCATTAAACAATCGCCAGGGCCAACTATAAGTATAACTCATTGAACAGTTTCACCTGATCGTTTTTGGGCAGATGCCAACAAGATTATACATACATATATATTAGATTAAAGAAAACGAAGACGTACGAAGCAATTTGCGGTAGTAAATCGTTTAGGTTCGCGCACCGGAAGTAGTGACCCGTGGTTGAAATTGGACCCTCTGGATGGTATCGGGATGCGCCCCCCTCGTCAACCCTCAAGGCCTGGATTAGGCCGCCGTGCATGCAGCGGTAGCAGTGCCGCCCCGCCCGCCGGCGCTCGTTCGGTTTTCGGCGGAGGCAGGGGGGGTGTGGAAGCAGGGAGATAAAACGGGGCAGTAGAGACGGCGCCGCGACGCAACCGTGGAAATCGATAGCGTCATCGTTAACGTGCGACACGGACGGGGCGCGCGTTAACGGAAAGAACCGCCGGTCAGTGGCGGCAATTCTCGTTATTATTACAAAAAACAAATTTCATCTCTCACGATTAATTAAATTTTAAATAAACTGGATACATTCTGACGCAAAGAAATTCTAACCTAAAAAAACCTAAACATCGATTATTAATTGTCTCAGTTGCCATGGCAACCAAGTGTTTTATAAAAAGCATCACCTCAAACATTCAACACGAATTATCATCATCGATTGTTTCAAAGTTTTAAACAGTTTGTTGCCTTTTTTATCATAAGCGATTTTTTTTAATTAAAACATTTTAAATTCCTATTTGTTGTTTTTTTTTTCGAAATAGAAACGAAAACATGTTTTGTGGTACCCTAAACGTATTTCCTGTACGCAAAAATATTATTTTATTGTTTGGGTAAATCGCAAAGTTTTCAAGAAACATTATTGCGGTAGGTCGGGAATACGCTAACTAAAGTAAATCCACCCAACACACACATCCCATCATCATGTAGATATTATACTGTAATGGGCACGTCGCCAATTGTTTAAACACACAAGACAACAAATGTGCTGATAATTAAACATTTACCAACGATTTTCTTTTAGCCACAAACAATTTTCTTTGACTAAAATCCATTGTCTGCATATTAAAACGCCCCATTGAAATTTCAAACTTATTATTTTATTAAAAACAAAAATTAATTTCAATACGTTTATGCAACCAAATATACTTTCGTGGTTGTAAATCGATCAAATCAAAGAAGAGAGTATTAAAACATTGATAATGGTCACTTTTTGTCCGAAATATATATCTGTGAATTTAAATAAAATTGTGAAGAAAGGTTTTTAGTGCTTTTTTATTAATGAAGAGATATAATTTGATTTTTTTTGTAATTTAAAACTTTTTGCTGATAGCTTCAACAAAAAATATGCATATGCAACCAAATATACGACTCTGTATGTAAAACATCTAAATTATAAATATTCCTCCTTTGTCTAAATAAAATTGACAACACTGTAACAATTAAAATAATAATAATAAATAATTAATTATACGTGTTATCTAGGCTTTAAACATTAATTTCTTTTTTTGAATTCGCCCATTTCTTCATACCTTATAACTTTAAACTTATTGTGTTATAAATCTTTAACAAATTCAACAACAAAAAATAATACGCATATGCAACCAAATATACTTCCATGTAAGTAAAGGCCGAAAAAATCTAACATTGCAAACCAGTGAACGACGCCCGTGATTCTTGCTGTCTAAATTCGTCTACGTGTTTCATTAATTTATGGATTATTTTTGTAAATGTATTATAAGCAAGAAGAACAAAGTTATGAAGATTAAAGGATATATCAGCATTTTCATTAGCATTGGCTGATTTCTTCACTTTCTTTCTAACTTACAAATATTCTTGTTTATAGCATCAGGCCTGATGAAGCCACTGTTCAATAATAAATGTGAAACCCTCTCAACTGTGTTGTTTTATTTCTAGAATCTCGATTTGGAGTATTAGAAAAAAAGTCATTAGCATCTCTAGAATATATGAAGATCTTTGATGATAAGTCGTATAGTCGTAGAAGCCCTATGTAGCTTTAACTACAAAAAATAGCCGTGCAATAGGCCTTGACATTTTTCGAAACAATTGTTTTGCTCCTAAAACTGAAAATGTTTATTCCTTGCAACCAAATATTTTTCTATGTATGTAAAAGCACCTAAATTTTATTAGATAACAGCATTATTTCTCATTTATTTTTATCTGTATAAAATTTAGGCTAAATAATTAATAATACATTTTTTTATTATTCATGATGTCTAAGCTTTTTATTGATTTTACTTTACTTGATCAAATTTTAGTGCAAACTGTAAAAAAATTGTTATTTACTGAAGCAAAGGAAAGTTTCCGATAAAAATTTTACAGTAAGTCGGTAATACGATAACCGAAGCAATTATTTTCACAAGTAAATCCACCCACCCTATTCACGGTTTGATTCGAGTTGTGCGAAGTTATCACTATTGAATTAAAACTTAGATACTAAACTCTTAAGGGCATGTCATCATTTTTATGACCAGAGAAAAATATCATATGAGCAAATAATTTAAAATTCAATCACAACGTGACTATGAAAAATGCCATTACACTTTCTATAAATCTATTGTCTGCAATGTATCAAAGATACCATTATTTAACAAATTAAACGTATATGCAACCAAATATACATCCTTGAAATTAAATGCTTAAATCAAATCACATTTTCTAAATTAGCTCATTTCTTCCTTTTTTTGTAACGTTAAACTTATCATATTCATAGTTTGGTCAAATTCAACAAATATATTTTTAATACGTGTATGCAACCAAATATATTTCCATGTATGTATGTAAATGCATCTCAAAATTTCAAGAATTTTCAACATTTTTCCTTCTATACCTAAATGAAATCAATAACTCTGTAACAATTAAATTAATATTATTCATGATATCCAAGTTTTTGACTATTGATTTTGTCCTAATTTTTACGCACGTCAATTTGGTGAAAAACTCGCACGGAAACCCATCAATAACCGCAGAGGAGGAGTATTAGCCCGTTTAGGCGGTGGGTAATTCCCTGAATGTTTTCAATTCCCAAATGGCAGGATGATTTACCCCGCTAACACCCCACCACCCCCCTAAGCCGACTCCACGCGGCCGCCCTAGTTAAGTTACAAGCCCAGCGATTTTATTCTCAGACGTGAGTTTACACAGGGCTCATTCTAAATATAGCGGCAAAGTCAAACAGTATATTGGGTTTTTTTTTATTCTGGCCATCTTAATTAAGTCTTTTGAAATTCAATTCTTCGTCCAACTTTTTCAAGTTCAGTAGGAAGATTACGTTTCTTAGGTTGGTAACTGAAATTAAACATGTACGATTATAATTACAAAACAAGTGCACTTAGTTTTTATAAAAATAGTTTAAAAAATGTTTTACTACTTAGGTGGAGCAATTAATTAAACACAAGTGCACTTTATTAATTAAACAAAATTGTGAATTTGTCTGACTTAACCTACTTCTTAATGTAACGATCGATTGACGAAAATCGAATATTGGATGATTTTTATTTTAGCCTTCTTGGTTTTATGTTTATGCTTTTGAAAATATACTCTTTGTTAATCTTTATATTACGTTACTTAAGTTGGTAATTTAACTGAGGGTAATGACTTAATCTGTAATTAAAAACCGGTGTATTCAATTAATTGAATGCACACTGGAGAACAAAACCTTTATCCAAAAAAAATTATTTCTAGATTAGTGAGTAACTGGCAAGCTGACAACACATTTTCTTTTAGATAACCTCAAACCTGGTGACACATTTAAAAATCAGCTGTGCCAATCGTGCTGCACTAATCAAGGTTTACTCATTCTTTAAGATATCGTGGTATTAATAATCAACATAAGTAGAGTATCACAAAAGTATCGTATGAAATTTATAAGGTAGATAAAAGATCATACAAAACTCTAATAATTACATTAAAAAGGCCACTATAAGTATTTTACTACGTAAAATTGTCTGCAATAAAGATGTTTGTATATATATTATATTATTATTAATTAATTGAATCACCACTCACAATTTCAGGTAGATACCATCCGTCACCACTGTCCTACACGTTTAGTTAACTGCTTTCAATAGTTAAAAAAGAAAAACAATAGAATAAGTCAATATTTTATAAAAAACCTTTCTATATGCAGTTTATTGGAAACACCAAAGAAACCAGAAGAAACGTTTTCAGTGCTTTAATTTATAATCAAGATTATCTTCACATAACTCATCCAAACAATTTACTATATGTCATTTTTTTCTCAAAATTTAGTTGTAAGACGTTATATAAGCATTATTAATGCGCATATAATTTTACCTGGAATTACATATGACTAATTTATGCCGTGATGAATCATTATAATTGTGTTTCTTTATTTGATACAATTCAGTTGGGTTAAAAGTTCACAAATTCCTTTAATAAATTAAACATTTACACAACCTTACTCATATTGTAAATATGTGAAGTATTTGTAAGAAATTATAAATGATAAATTGATAATTATCCACTTCATTACATATATACATTATTTTAAGCCAAAATATGTATTCGAATCTTTGTACGAGTTTTATTAAACTCTATAGTTAGTAGCCCAAAAAAATACAATTTATTATTATAAGATAGTTAGTTAAGAATCATAATTAAATTTATTGATTAATTTTCTATGACCGGATAAAGGAGTTAGATAGTTTTGGGTAGATGATTTGCAAATTCATTTTAATTGTAGTTAAAAAATTAAAAGCTAGATTGTAGGTTATGTTATTCAAAATTGTAATAATGTATTTTAAAATTAGGGTTATGAATAACATAACCTACAAACTAACTTTTAAATTTTGTTATAACAATTAAATTTGCAGATTAATGAAAACATAACCTAAAACTATCCTTACACGATTGTAGAAAATTAATCAATAAACTTAATTATGATTCATAACCTTCAAAATATACATTTTATATTATGTTCTATAACTAAAATACAAGACTTTAAAAGGATTCTGCTGTTTGCTTTCATTTACACAACTATTTCGACACACTGTGACTTTCATTTTTACGAAGGCATAATAACACCTGTTAATTAATTTTAAGTACTTTATGTTTGATAATGAACAGTGAATGTTCGAAAGTATAGTCACAGCAATAAATATTTTTTGCGGTAAAACAAAGTTAAAGTGTTTTAATTATCTTATTAAAATGTACCACCAAGTTAACGCCGACAACATTCAAGAATTCATTTTTTCCATTCACCTGAAAGAAAAATAAAACCAAACAAAACTTTTTTAAAGTCTCGTGTTTTAGTTATACAACCTAACAGTTACATATACGAATGAATGAACTTTCAACAGTTAACCCAGTACAGTCTAAATACAAATATACCATTTCGACTGATGGTTAATAGCCCAAACAAACGGATTAACCATATTTTTTACTTATTTTTCCATGTTTTATAATTGCCTAAGGCCTAAATATTTTATAGTTTCCGATAATAGCTCTTAATGATTTTTTCTTACTATATCACTATTTTTTCAATGGAAATTCATTTTGATGACTTTAAAAAGTGATTGAAGTGATTTTCCATATGACAACTGTATAAAGTATTAAATGAATCCATTTTTTTTTTATTCATGTTTATTAATTTGTAATTACCTTCTTTAGGAAATAAACTTGAACATTCTTTAACATTACCTGAAAATAACACTGTTGTAATCTATATATTTATGTTTCTACTTTATAACTCCTCGATAATGAGTTATTGTTAAAAACTAGGCGAAATAAATATCTGTGAAACAAAAGAAGTAATTTTTAGTTTAAACTGTGTTAGTTAAAAAAATGTTTCAGTATGTATTATTGAGGAATTAATTAAATTCAAATTACTGCTCCTTATCTCTTCACATTTTTATTACCTTAATGAAAATAATAGTCTTTATTACATATAGTCCATTATCAAGGAAAAATAAATTACTTTTTCACCATTTATTTTCTAATGCACATAGCATATGATACACCATGTGTATTACAATATAAATATTAGCGTTACATTTTTCCTTGTTAAAATATTATTTTATTTATCCAGTAATGTAAACTGTTTCACTTGCATCAACCTTAAAGTGAAGTTAATCCTTAAGCCGTCATAAAAATTGTATATTCACCTTCATAATGCCTTGGAAAAAAGTGTGCCATGTAAAAGAACAACAACAAAACAAAATTGTGCAATGGATAAAACAAGTTTATCGTTTTAATATTATTGATGGTAAATTGGTGAAATGTGTGAATCGTAGATATCTACAAGCAGTAAAATATGTTTCCAGTAATTGATTTACTTGTCGGAAGAAAGGTATGAATTTGTTTAACTATAAATATAAACAAAATGTATCATTAGATTTAAATTTAATTTTTGATGATGATAACCCAATAAATCGATTTTAACACACACAGTTTGGGATTTTATAGGGTGCTTCAATATCTTCGGTCATTTTTGGATTGATTAATATTAAAACAATGTATGTTGGTGTAACATTTAAATTTTTTGTGTGTGTTATTTTTCATCTCCTATTAAAAGTTATTCAAACAAATTAGCGAAATACGTTTTAATGATATTATTAATAACTGGTTTTGGGAAGTAACTTTTTTTTTCTAGGTTAGGAATGAAACGTAATTAAAATTAATTATGGCACATTTTCGATTTGTAGGTTATGAACGGGGTTTAGCAGGTGGACTGACCGACGACGCAATTATTCCGTTTATTCGGGGGGTGCGTGTGTGACGGCCGTGTCGCCTGCAGGTGTTTCCCTGGCGGCGCTGCAACTTTGCGGAATTTCCGACCCCGATTGTTAGAGGGACAAAAATTTTCTTTATTTCGATTAAATTACAGATGGGAAACGATGATTTGCGTAATTGTGGCATTGAAGAAAAGCGCGTTTAGGGAAAGATGCGGAGGAGCCCGGAGGGCACAAAGCAATGACCTAGTGAAGTGTCGGTGGGCGGGGATGCGAGGCCTGGCGCTAGGCGTTCTTCGATCCCGCCGCACGAAATCACGAAACAGGGGGATCGGGCCTTGTGCGCGCGGGATATACCGTGCGAACGGCGAGGGGCCCCGTTTTCATGGATGTGTGCGAGGTGCAGAGGATGCGGGCTAGGGGCAGCCATGTTGCGGGCCGCTACGGCTAGAGAGATGTCGAGCTGTGGGAGAGTCGCAATGTACGGCAACGGGACGGCTTATAGGCGAAGGCGACGTCACTCGGCAACCGAGCAACGGGATTACCGAGGAGAGAGTGACTGAGAGGTCGAGGTGGAACTTACTGCTAATTTTCATTCCACCCAATGGAGGATTCAGGGGCTGCTTGTTGCCCTCCGCGAAGGACGTGGTTCTCGGCCGTCCACTCATGTCTATGTCCAAACAGTAAATCCGACAGCAACGGTGGTGATCTATCACATTTCTTGCTGACACCCTACTCACTACTTCCTACCAATGGCTCACTTGTCCTCCTTTTCGCACCGATACTGCACTTCAGGCGGACATTTAAACGTTCAATACAGCCGTACCGTGAGCACACCGCCGCGACGCACTTAATTTCCGCACCTGCACTTCATACTCCGTAGCCGGATCGACGGTTTAAACCATTTTTAATTCGCAACGGGTTTCACCTCACCATTAATTTCGGATGCTCAGACATTGACCAATTCGTGTAATATCGTGGCCAATCACGTTGCACCTCGCTCTACCGGCCGGGCCCGAACTACCAAACGACTCTTCGTTCTGTTAAGGCGACACGAACAGCAGACGACATCTATACACCGTTTGCCCAAATATGATTACCGACCGAGACAATACCGCTAAATTTAAAATCAATACGTGAAATTTAGTTTTTTTTTAATAGTTTAAGAAATTATTCGAATGTTATTATTTGAAACATTACAAAAAAACAATAATAAAAATGTTTTTGGTGAACAATTTTAACCACCCTGAGTAGGCTGTGGTGGAATGTTTAAATAATTGCCATTTGCTTTGTCATTGTCATATTAAAAAATATTGTCAAACAAATTGTACACCTGAGTAGATAATTAAAATTGACTGAACCACCAACTCACCACCTGCAAGGTAACATTTTACTGATTAGTAGAAATAGTAGTGTTACTACTGCTATCGACCACGTGGTCCTTCCGCCGTGTGATTTGTGTATTTGAGTGTGTAAATGAGCTTGTTACTTTAAAGTACTGATTAGTATTTATTCATAATTTATTTTAATATTTCAAAGTTCATACAAGAAAAGAGTAAAATAAAATATTTTTTTATTTTTAATCAACCAACTTTTTAAGGTTTTTAGTGCACTATTTAGTTCTTTATTGATAATATCGCTTACCACCAAAAATCTCTTCATGATTCATAAAGCTTAACTACGGTAAATATAACATACGGTAAAATAATTTGGCTTTTTTTGGTTGCTAGCAATTGTTTAAGTGTTTAAAAATCATAATTTATATAAAAACAATTTTTCTTTCCTATTTTTTGTGAGTTTTAAATTGTTGGCAATTGATTGTATTTTTGAAGCTGTCAAATTGAAAAAAAATTTTTATTCATTTATACACACAATAATACTCAAACAATAAGGTGGAAGGACCACGTGGTCTATAGCCAATCACTACTAGCAAAGAATATTTGTAGAAGGAGAAATGAATTACGACTTTACTTTATAAAAAGTAAATTTTTGTTTGACAAATGAATATTGAAAAAAAAAACAGTTGAAAAGCTTTTATCTGTCAAATACAGTTAAGCTAAAATAAATAGACGTCAGAAAAAGACAGTTGAAAATAGTTAAAATCTGTCAAATGCGAATAACCAAAAAAAAAACTTGTTTATTAACATTTTTTTAAACCACCTAAAAATTAAAAAACAAAAAAATCATAAAATGTTTATTGGTAAAAAAAACAATTGAAAATTGAAAAAAATCAAATGTTTCAAATATGGTTTAAAACTTAAAAATCATTTAGATTTTACAAAAATAGGTTTCTTTTTTGGCAGTTGAAAATTAACCCCAAAAATTATATCAAAACAGTTAATATTATAATTTCTTTTAGAAAACAATTGAATATTTAAAAAAAAACACAGAGAATAGAACAGCTACAATCTGTAATTTAAAACAGATATATAATGTAAATACATTTTTCAAAAGAAAAACTAAAAAAAAAATACCCAAAAAATCGTAATCTGTAGGTTACAGAAAAAGAGGAAACTGTTTTTGTTTAAGAAACAGTTGGTATATCACAAATATTTAATATAAAGCTTTGATTTGTTTTTTAAAATTAAAAAATGACAGATGAAAGCTTTGAATTTTGAATTAAAAAAAACTTGATGTAAAAATTTATTGTTTTTCTTAATTCTTCAAAAAACAATTATATCATTAAAAATATATTTAAAGGAAACAGTTATGATTTATCTAAGTTTCGAAAAATATACAGGGTGAGTTTTTTTAGATGTTCTCTATGAGTAACTCGAAAACTATAAGAGATAGAAAAACGGTTAAAGAAGTGTAAATTTACGAGACGACTTTCAAAGTTTTCAAAAAAGTCAAGGGTAAATAGATATTTTCAAAACGTAAAAAGTGTCAATTTTTTCTAATCAATATATTTCAGTTATTATAACTAATAGAAAAAAACTGTAAAAGACAAAGTTTTAGATAATTTTATGCCGATTGATAAAAAATATTCTGAAAATTTTTATCGCCATTATTTTCCGAGATATGACGGAAACTTACATTTTTTTTATTAATGGAAACCATAGTTGGCTATGGGCTCATTCAATACATTATTTTTTTCTCTTTAATCCAATATCACAAATGACATAAAAATTTCTAAAAATAAGTGAGTTATCGTTATTTTAAATTTTATTATAAATAAAAAATAGTTAGCCATGAAAACTATAAGTAAGTAAAACAATTGAAGTTGTTTATAATAATAGCAATGTTGTAATGATTGGTTTTACAGAGATAAACAAAAATGAAAAAAGCAGCTTATGATAATACATATCACAAAAAATTAATGTTTTCATCTGTTTTTTAAAGTTAAAAAAAACAGTGAAGCTTTGAATTTGTTTAAACTGATGCCAAAAATTTAAGGTTTTTCCTTTTTAATTCTCCTTCAATTGTATCATCAAAAAACATTTAAAGGAAATAGTTATGATTTATCAAATATTCAAAAAAAATATTAAAACAAAATTCAAACAGTACTTTTTTAATAATATCTAAAAATCAAAAAACTTATTAATCGTAAACTCAGCCCTACAAAAAGGACAAAATTTTATTTATAAGCAGTTAAAAACTAAAGAAAAAAAACCGTTGAACTTTAAACTTCTAAAAACAGTTGAAAGCTTGAAATTTCCATTTTAAAACGTATGTTTCTAAACTGTTGAAAATTGATACAAAAAACAGTAATGTCAAAAAAACAATTAAAAATTTCAAACAAAAATTAGTTGAGAATTGTTGACAAAAAAGTTAAAAATGGAAAAATCATTATTATTAATATAATTACCGACGTATACAGTTCCCTTTAATTATCAATGATTTATCCACTCAATTTAGAGAAATTTAGTTCAATACTTTAACAATAGATGGCACGTTAATGTTTTCTTTGTATTTACCGATACCAGGTATATGAAAATGTAACTAAATTAAGCAATTTTCATCTACAAAACATAATAGTGACCAGCAATAGTCCATGGCAATTGTTGAGGATAATTCGATGTTTTTAATACAAGTAACTTAATTTATATACAGGGTGGAGAAGCCAAATGGAATGAATTCATTATTTCGGTTACTGTGTACATATTTATAGAAAATCAAAATACACGTCAAATTTAAATTATAAATTGACATTCATCAAAGTGAAAATGTGATCCCTTCCTTCAACCCCTTTCGGGTGACAATTACAACCCCCAATTTTTTAAATGTGAAGTATGGGCTTGTGATATATCGTTTGAAAGGTCTCTTCATTCTCTATTCAAAAATGCTATTGTTTTTAATTGCAAAAAATAACACTCCATTTGGCTGTATATATAATAATATACCCTTCTGCTAATTAAAACTTAATTTACGATTGCTAAATAAATGTAAGGTTTTGATTAAATGAATGAATGTAAATTTATGGTTAAATTTGCAAAATTTAAAACGCGAATTCCGCATTAAAGAATTTGAGGCTAAGTTTTCACTATTCAAAATGGCGGATCCAATATGGTTGACCAATAAGATATTTCATTCGCAAATTTAAAATGAAATTTTTACATAAAGGTTTTGACCGTTGACTAACGTAAATAAATCGTCGTGGAAGATAGCTACCCCCTTGTCCACTGCTTTAAATTATTAAGTAATTTCCATATTTATATAATCTGTCTGCGTTTCATATTTAAGTATATGACTTATAAAATTGCATTAGTTTAAACCATACGTGCTCACCCCAAAAGTTTTTAACAATATTATTAATATTATTAATGAATCAATTTTGAATATCCCCCCTTCACGTCAAACTCACCTTGTCATTAAGTTTTTTCGAATTTCATTTTCCTCGCATGAAACTATTTCCCAGCACAACTTTTCTCGATTAATCAACCTCTTTCTATGATCGGAGTCAATCTCGTACTCGTGCAACACACAAAAAACTGTAATTTCGACGCGATCAAAAAGCCTTTTAAAACGTTAAAGGGCAATGACCTGAAGTTGGCAAGCGCAGCCGCGTTGAACTTCAACTGTGACGTCACTGACTCGTAGTTGTTTAAAACGTAAAAGAAGAAGCAAACTGTGTTTAAACATTATAAATAAAATTGGAGAGAAAATGCGATTAAAATATACATTTTACGAGAAGAAAACAGGACTATAAAGGTTAGTGCTTTAGAGTTAATGAGTTTTTAATCATCAACACATTTTAATCAATAAAAAAGTTTTAAAAAATTGTTAGGTTATGTGGATTGCTCGAGAAGAAAAATTTAATCATACGAAAAGCTTTTGGTAAATACAGAAAAATGTTTTTCTTAACTGTTAAATTTAAAGTAATCAGCATGTTTACATACATAAATACAAAAATAACACGATTGTAAATAAGAATAATTTATTTTTGTACACATAAAATAGTTAATAATTAATAAAAATATTTCATAATGGTAGGATTTTTATTTTTATTATAAAACCTATATATTTTTATTTTTAAATTCATAGAATACATTTAAGAAGAAATATATATTTATAAATGGTTGTATTTTTTTACAAAGTGTGGGTGTATTATTCATATAAATTACGAAGAATAATAATGTTTCAACAAGGCAAACTTTTGTCGAATCATTGGAATGATTTGCAGTATTATATTCCGAGCAAGATTTAATATCCATAAACGATTTATTGTTGTAAAATGAATAAAGGAAAATAAGTTTGGAAAAATATTTGTAATTTTTCAATCCATTTTATATTATTTTTATTGGTGGCAAACTTCACGCCGCTTAAGTAACACAGTTTTGGCAACGTCGCTCCGCGAGAAATTACTTCAATGTGTCAAAAGTGTCTCATTTATTTTCCTTTACCCGAAGAGACAACAGTGATCGGCCGCCGGACGTAATTGAATTAATAAAGTACGGCCATCGATTCGTGCGAGGAGAGAGGACAGATCCATACGCCGGGCGGATATCAACCCCGAACGCGCACATCACACGGCGAGGGCCCGACGGGAAATCCAAGGTAAAAAAAAAAAAAACGAAACGAAACATCGCGATTTTTATTACGTGCAATTTTAATAATACAATTTCGCGTCCGGTGAGAGTTACACTTTATTCTTAGACCGTTTTCACCGTCCGTCTCTCTCGCCGCTTAACTAGAATTAGCTATTCCGTTGGTGTTGTGGTCGTGAAAGTCGCATAACGCTCATGCCAAATCCTTTGTTTTGCATGACCTGTGCTGTTAACCTTGCGTCTCTTTCCTGGTTAATTTTGATCTCTGCATCATCATTCCTTTTTGTCCTGTACGATGCGTACTGATCGTCACGCTCCATTGCCTTCGCTGACCACCGGGAACTTTCTCTTACACGCCTGACCATCTGTTTCCATTCACAAGTACATACCCCACTATTTAAAGTGAGTTTATCTGGTGCTGGTAAGTATTCGAAGAATTGACATGTTTTTGTATGAATATGTGATTTTTTTCGATGTCAATGGACTGAGGTGAGAAAATAAATGTAGTGTTTTGTAGGCGATTAAATATAGTGCTTGTTTTTAATGTAAGTAAACTTTTGTTTATTTCATTAATCCTTTTCCACACAATTATTTTTAAAAGTAATATGCTCGTGCCAGAGATATCTCGGGTGTATGGGGTAGGTGGTTCATAAACAAACAAAATCTAATATGAATCTTTTACAGGGGTTGCCACAAATAATTATTTGGTTGATTGGGTTTATATTTAATGGTTGTCAATTAGGCACAATGAGCCTAGTGAGGCCTACGTGCTCCGGTCAATGATTTGATCATCATTGGAAAACTCGAATGGTTGTCAATCGATTCTTTTTGTTGATTTATTTTTTAATGACTTAAGCAAACGATGAAAAAAAATTAACTTATTATTTATAGTTAATTACTTGCGGTAAAAGTAAAATATTTATGGCTATAGTTTCGACCAACAGCCAGTCACCTGGGAAACCTAATTGCAGAAACAATCTCAACAAACTGAAACTCTGAAACAGCTTATCATTAATTAAAACTATGTAATTTTAAATAAAGTAGTCTTCTTCTTAATTGTATTCAAGATGTACCGCAAAGTAAACGTCTCCACAATGAAACAAGTTATTATTATTTGATAGTGGAGGCGTTTACTTTCTGGAACATCATTCTACAAATATAGTTCCCATTAGTCTGGAACAAACCAAGTTATTATTATGAAGAAGGTAACGATCACCTTGCTTTACCAATGACCATAGTTTCTACTAACAGCTAGTCACCTGGGAAACCTGATTGCAGAAACAATCCCAACAAACCGAAACTCTTTAGTTAAAACAGCTAGTCATTAATTAAAACTATAGTCGTGTGTAATTTTAAATATAGTGGTCTCCTTCTTAATTATATTCAAGAAGTATCACAAAGTAAACGCCTACACAAAGAAACAAGTTATTATTGTTTGATTGTGGAGGCGTTTATTTCGTGATACATCATTCTACAAATATAGTGGTGAAATTAAGTTATCAAAATAATTCATTAATTATAAGTGCCTTTAAAGGTTGAAAATTATGCATTCGTTTTATTTAATAACACATTTCGATATATTATTGATGTTATCAAGTAAGCATATTTTATTATTTATTATTCAGAAAGTAATTCCTTTTTTAATTAATTATTTGCTTCTTCAGAAAGTAATTTTTTTTTTTTTCTGAAAATTAAAGACAGTTTTCTTCTCATATTGGATAAATATTTTATTAAATTATATATTGTCCGTTTTCCCATCTTCGTAGCAGTAGCATGATTCCTCACTCATAAAATTGATTTGTGACTTTCAGGTTTAAAGTAGAGGTTTAATCGTTTAAAAAATTTATCTAGAGAAGATGTCAGATCCAAACTGTAAAGGCTTTTGTCGAGCTACTAAATTTGTATTAGATAAAACAATACAAATTCTTTATTAGATGAAATAATACACCTTTTCTGTTGATCAATTCTGGCCTTTTCTGTTTATGTGAATCATCATTGAAATAAATCACTAAAAACCTTTCTTCACACAGTTTATTTGAAATACCAAATATATATTTTGGACACAAAGTAACTATTTTTAATGGTTTAATACCTTTATTTTATAATCAAGTTTATCTTCACGTAACTCATCCAATTAATTTACTATTGAAAAATTTAACTTGTTGCTGAGGACAGTACACTTCTGAATTAATCGTTGTGTTGTTTGGTAAAAGCTAAAATAAAATTATTCTTTCGAAATCCCACCAAACCGATCGTATCGCCTATTTTTTGTTAAATATCGCCTTTCAAATTGCTTCCAGCCAGTTTATCTGTATTTTCTCCATGATCTCTTGCATTTAACATTGTTGGGAACAACCCATTTCTCGTCTTCAGTGATGATGCACTTAAAAAATGTATAATTTCCTGATTGTTTAAGAATTCTTAATATTTAATTGATCTGCTCTTTTATACCCTTAACAAAATAGATAATTTTTTCTCAAACTATAAATTCCACTGTTTCTTTGCGGATTCTGATTGGAAACAAACACTGTGTTATTTTTTATATTTATATTGTATTTCTTTGTAATTAAATTTTGTCTGTTGGGAAATAAAGGATAAGGATAATTTTTGTTTTGGTTTGATATTCAATCAAGTGTATATTTTTCTTTTAGTTTCATTTGTTTTGGTATAATAATTTTTTATATATTTTTGTTCTATAATTTCTAGAAGCTTCAATTATAAAAATACGTTACCATATCTTCAATTAAATTCTATTTTTGATGCCCTATTGTTTTCAATCTTAAAAATAAATTGTAATTTATTTTGTATCGATTAAAAACCAGAAACTCAAATTGGTAAATTAAAATTGCGCCCAATCAATTTTATCTTATTAATTTTTTTTTTCTGGAGCAGCATTCAATTGATTGGTGCTTTAAAAATTCAATTGTTTGGTTTTACTAACATTCCAATATTATCAATATTTTATTTTTTTACAAATATGTATTAAATTCAGTTTGATTTTTGTGAGTTACGTGAAGGTAAACTTGATTAATTAAAAAGCACTAAAAACCTTTCTTCACAATTTTATTTAAATTAACAGATATATATTTCGGACACAAAGTGACCATTATCAATGTTTTAATACTAAATACAAAACTAAAATTATTCGGCTTATATACTAAACAATTATGCAGATTATAGTGAGGGTACAGTGCGGCAATTACAGGGAAAAAACGATTTAACGGCGGTACTTGGAACGAGGTATTATGGAAAAAACCCGGATTAAGGTGAAGGGATAAATTCTAGGAGTACATTTTGTAGCGGGCTTACATCAAAATTTAATAAATTATTTTCATGTTTTTTCATTTCGATAGCCTCTAGCATGTTTAATTGATAACTGGAGGATTGTTTAATTAATTTTATATTATTTATTGTGATTTTGTGACCTGTTTCGTAAAGCTAACGTTAGCTAACCATATTTACGAAACAGGTCACAAAATCACAATAAATAATATAAAATTAATTAAACAATCCTCCAGTTATCAATTAAACATGCTAGAGGCTATCGAAATGAAAAAACATGAAAATAATTTATTAAATTTTGATGTAAGCCCGCTACAAAATGTACTCCTAGAATTTATCCCTTCACCTTAATCCGGGTTTTTTCCATAATACCTCGTTCCAAGTACCGCCGTTAAATCGTTTTTTCCCTGTAATTGCCGCACTGTACCCTCACTATAATCTGCATAATTGTTTAGTATATAAGCCGAATAATTTTAGTTTTGTATTTAGTATTAAAACATTGATAATGGTCACTTTGTGTCCGAAATATATATCTGTTAATTTAAATAAAATTGTGAAGAAAGGTTTTTAGTGCTTTTTAATTAATGTATTAAATTCAATTGTTTGCTTGAGCGACATTCAATTGTTTTGGCGTTTTTGTGAAGTGCAACTGTTTTCTTTTTCCAAGTTTTTTTGTTAATATATTCAAATGTTCTTTTGTTATTGTTAATTTTTGTAATTTTCAAAACTATCATTTTGTTTACTTCTATTATTTCTTTTTTGAAGTGACATTAAATTGACTAAACCGATGGTGAAAGATTTGTATATTAACTCAATTGTTTTGTTACAATTATTTTTATTTAATGAATGAATTAATTGTTTTGCCACTTTTTTCAATTGTCATTTATTTTTTTTGCAAATTTCTACAATTTTACCATTTTTAAAAAAATTACATTTACTTGTTTAAGGCTTTTGAATAATCATTTTTTGTAGTGGCATTCAATTATCGTTGAGTGAAATTATCTTTTGTAATTTTCATTAGTTTTTTTGTCAATGTCAACTTATTTCAATCGATTGTCAATTGTTTTTCTTACACTTTTCGAGAAGTGTACAAAATTTTATTAATAAAAGTTCTTCAATTTTCGAGACTTTTAAAAACTTTTTTGCTTCGTCTTATTGATTTTTTTTTTGTATTCAAACTCGTAGCTTTTTAAACTTTTCTTCCATCAGTTCTCCTCCATAATTGTAGAATTTTCCATATAAATGGAATTTTCCAAGAAATTCTGTTTTTTAAAGAAATTTTCTTTTCCAAATTGAGACACTTATGTTTAAGATTTTTAGAATTTTTCAATTATTTTTTCCAAATTTTCCTCTATTCCTTTCTTATTTTTCAGCTGGTTTTTTATATTTCACTAGCATTTTTTATTTTAGTAGTAGCAGAAGTGTTTGACTATCGACCACGTGGTCCTTCCGCCGTGTGATTTGTGTGTGTAAATGAGCTTGTTACTTTAAAGGATCGCCCCCGTCACTCTGAAGCACCATTCATTGTTTTTCTTTTATTTTTCTGGATTTTTCTAACATTTCTTTTGTTTATAGTAGTAGTAGTGGTGTTAGGCTATCGACCACGTGGTCCTTCCGCCATGTGTGATTTGTGTATTTGTGTGTGTGTAAATGAGCTTGTTACTTTAAAGAATCGCCCTTTATATTTAAATGGAATTTTTAACTATTTCTCTTTGAATTTCAAAGAATTTTACCTTCCAAATTAAATACATATTATTCTACTGTTCCAGCAGGTTTTCTTTAATTTCTCTTCAAGAATTTTCTCCAATTTTTTACTGTAAATTATACAAAATGTCTAGTAATTAATCCTTCAGACTTTTCCAAAATTCTAGATTGTCTTATGAATTTCTATTCTAAAATCGAGAGTTTTAGAACTTCTCTTTCAAACTTCAAGAATTGTTAAAGAATGTATCTTCTAAATTACGTTGAATTTTGTAAAAAAAAAAATGCCTTTTATGGGAATTTTCTCTTACAAAAGAAGACAATTTTCTTCAAGGGTTCTCGAATTTCCCAGTTATTTTTGAAGCTAAATGAAGTAAAAATGGCAATTAGTAGCCTGCACGTATGATCAACTTATACAAAATTTCTAGTGATTAATTCTTTAGATTTCTAAACTTCAGGTATTTTCTCTTCTAAAGTTTTAGGTGGTTTTATGAATTTCTCCTCCAAATTACAAAAATTTTTATCAAATATTTTAAATTTATAGTTTTTCATTAAGTATTTTGTTCCTATTCTTAGTTTTAGCTTATCGGAACTTCTTAATTATTATAAATTTAATTTCCTATATTAGCAATAAATATTATTTTTTAATTATTCTTCGAGATTTCTAGAACTTCTACTTTATTCTTTGCCTAATTTCTAGAATTCATCAAGGATTCTTCATTGTAATTTCTTGAGTTTTTTTAATGAATTTATCTATCAAATTACGAGAATATTCTCTTTTCTCTTCCACCTTCAAGAATTTTAGACAATATTTTTTTAGCAACTATAATTCTAGATGTATAAGTTTCTCTCTTCCAAAATTCTAGAATTTTTTCAGGAAATTTTCTTTGTGGGGAAATTTTCTCTTCCAAATTGAAATAATTTTGTTTGAGGTTTCAAGAATATTTTTTCAAGTTTTTGATCTATAAGAATTCTAAAGTATTGCAGCAATTTGTTTTCAATGTTTCTACATCCTATATTTTTAATTGATTTTTCTGGTGATAGTCACAAATTTCTAACATTTTAAATTGTTGTTGAAATATTTCTGCGCTTATTTTTAAATATTTTAACTTTTTTAAAAATTAATTTCAATTGTTTTCGAATGTCTAGATAATTAATTATATTTCTTTTTGGACAAAACTATAATTTTTAATTGGTGTTTGTCAGTACTTAAATTTTTTTTTTAATTACAAGAATTTCAATTGATTTTTTGGGGTGATATTTGTTTTAGAGTTTTTGACCATTTCAACTGTTTTTCAATAGATTTAAAATTTATTTCGCTATTAAAATGTATTAATTGTTTTAAGGTTTTAATTATCCTTTTTTTAAAATTAATTTTCAATTGTTTTTACAAGTATATTTTTTGTTACTGCTTTTATCTATAATCTATTGTTTTTTCTTTTCATTTCTAATGATTTATGTTGTTTACTAAAGCGACCTTCAATTGTTCTGGCACATTTATCAATTTCAACTCTGTTTTTAAATAATTTTCCATTTTTTCAATCGTCATTTTTTTTGTGCGGTGTATATCTATTTATCAATTGTTTTTTTTACAAATATCCAATAATTTAAATTGATTTCTCTGGTGACAGTCACTTGTTTTTTTTGCAATTAACTTTTTTTTCACATTATAGATATTTTGAAATGATATTGAATTGATAAGCTTGACGATTATCACTTCAAAATAACTGCAAAGTAAAAAAAAGTAAACAGCGAAAAAAAAAACAAGTGACTGTCTGTCACCCTAAAAATCAATTAAAAATATTCAAAACATTCAATTGTTCTGGCTCTTTATTAATTTCAACTTCTTTCCCATTTCCTATTTCGTTTTTAATTTCTAATAATTTTAATCGTTTTCTGAAGCGGCATTCAACTGTTCTGGCGCTCTTGTCAGATTCATCTTGTTTTTTAAATATATTTAATCCTTTTGCCCAATTGTAATAGAATGATAATTTGAGGCGATATTCAATTATTTTGGCGTTTTTTTAACAATTTGTTTAAATAATTTCGACTTCCTTTTAATTGTCAAGCCTTTATAGATTGTCAGTTTTTAATTCAAGTAATTTTAATTATTTTCTGTTAAAACATTCCACAATTTTTGCGCTTTGTATAATATACCGAATATTAATTTAATGTAGCCTTATATTCTTGATCTTTATTTATTCTAGCGTACTCTTGACCTACCACAATAATTAATACAGTGACCCCTAGCGTACTCCCGACCTACCTTAATAATCTTCGTATTGACCTAGGTCAAGAGTACGCTAGTTCAAGCGTACAATTTGTTACGTTTGGAAAATGTTGAACTTTTCATTATGTTTAATAATAATTATTTATTTTCTTAACAATATTTATTATTATTATTATTATTATTTACATTTTAATAGTGAAAAATAGAGCGAAAGTATTATAATATTCATATCACCATTTTCTTTATGGTTGTTGCAAAATCTCGTTTCTATTCTTTCTTCTGTAACCCTAACTTATGATTGTGTAAGTTGAAGAAAAATAACTGCTTTCCAGATTAGAGAGGATTATCTTCACATTTGGCATTTTTTGAGCTAAATCTCAAACACTGTTTAAATCTTAGAGAAAAACATCAGCACCAACAATAACACCGTTTTTAGGACAACAAAAGAGAGTAAATATGTACATATTTACATTTACAAAAAAATGGTTACAAAAAATGTGAAACTTTAACTGCGTCAACTGATTATATTACTGGTCCAAATGTATTATTTATTCTAATGGATTTGAAAAGATTTTTTCTAGAGATTAACATTCGGCTTAAGCTAGAATTTAAGGGCAGATTAGTGCTAATCCAAGATTTAAGCCCGGATTAAGATTAAGCAATCCTCGAACCATGATACAAAACTACATGTTACGGAGTTTGACGTTCAATTCTACTTTAATATTATTATTTTAATTAGTACTATCGAAAATTGTCTTTTGTGTGTTGAAATATTTAAATGATTTTATTTGTATTTACATATTTAGATCTTTGGTCTTCTATTTAATCTTTTATAACTTTATATATCACATGCAGATGGGGCAATAATAGTAGTGTTAATTGAATTCAATTAACTCAAAGTAATTAATCAATTAATTAATTGCTTCTAAGGACCTAGCATATCAAGTACCCTCTCCCTATATGGTCATCAATAAATATTAATTTAAATAAATATTTTTTCTATTGATATAAAACAACACATTTATAAGAGTTTTACTTTTATAACTGCAACATCTCTTACCACACTGTTGCTTGCTTGCTTGTTGTGCTACTTTATTCCACCAAATTTATGAATATTTTTATAAGCAATTATTTCTACTGACAGCACATAAAATATTATCTTCCAATTAATAACAATTACATATTTAAAAACTGCTTTTTTTAATAATTTACAATTTATTATAATCACCTCATGCTTTTTATTTTTGACGTAGTTTTAATTTATTTGAGTAGACTGTCCGTCAGCACTTTGAACGCGAATCGTCACCAGCACATGCAGCTATTATACTTTCAGGATTGTTTTTGTGAACGTCATTTGTGTAGATGTTAAATCAGATTTTAGTAGTAGTGCCAGGGAGCGAGTTGCTTGCTGGCAGACCGTCCGTTTGGCCTTGCCATCTGTTTTCTGTTCTCAAAAAAAAAATCGCATACAGGTGTTTAGCAACAAAACAAATTCTTCCAGTCGGCACGTGTTCTGTAGCTCGGCTGGTGTGTGAAAATGAGCTACGCACGGACACCCTCTAGTGAAACACACCGGCAATTGGTAACATCAGATATATATTTTAAGAATTTAATCACAATTTACCTTATTTCCATGAATTACTACGTAGTAACGGTCGCAACTATTCTTATGATTACCTCATTTTCATTTACATTTATCATTATAATTATTATTTATTTCAACTGAATTTAAGTGATATAAATATTGTTGCCAAAATAAATAACTTATTTATAATCGTTTATAATTACTTCATTAAAACGTCATATTTATAATTTAATTCACTCGTAATCGTACAATGTATAACACTGTCGAATTTTTCATTAACAAATCCAAACTAATTCTTCGTGTAAATTTATTTTACAATAATCATATTTGCAAAAGGTTTTCACGCCTTTACGCTAAAATATTTTCGTAGTAGAAACTACTATTTGTCTAATCGTTTAACAAAATTGTTATAATTATTTTTTCCTACTCAATGAAAATAGATAATCATCATTTTTTTGGAAATCTCTAAATTAATATTACATCTTAAAAAAATACAAAAATAATACTTACGTATTTTTCTTAGAAAAAATTATCTAATTGTGTTTAACAATTTAAATATATATTCTTATTTTTGAATATACAAGGGAAAATCTTTGATAAATTCCTAATTGTTATCCTGTCGTTTATTTTCAGATCATGGAGATGATGTCGTACTTAAAGGAGCCACCGTGTACCCAACCCGAAGACACGAAAGAGGTAATATCGAAATGGATGGATAAACTGAGCAAAGGTGTCCTGTCAATATCGACGTTCAAGGAGTACTGGCGCACATGGGTACCGCGCCTGTACAGTCCCACGCTGAACGAGAGTTGCCTCAACTGGAGTTTCAACGAAGACGAGGCCACCAGAATTCTGTTCAATCCGCTCGAGGAGTTCATCTGCAACGGGGATCCGACGACGGTGCTGAGCGCGCTGAGTCAGTTGGACAAGCCGCCGACGGTATGCGGACGCGTCTTCAAATTGGGCGAACCCACGTACAGCTGCAGGGAATGCGGCATGGATAACACGTGTGTATTATGCGTCGACTGTTTCAAACGGTCCGAACACCGATATCACAAGTATAAAATGGGTACGTCGAGCGGTGGCGGTTGCTGCGATTGCGGCGATAAAGAGGCGTGGAA
Source organism: Ontholestes murinus (assembly GCA_963969525.1). Classification (NCBI taxonomy): domain Eukaryota; kingdom Metazoa; phylum Arthropoda; class Insecta; order Coleoptera; family Staphylinidae; genus Ontholestes; species Ontholestes murinus. The sequence continues at coordinate 76,525,859 of OZ018390.1, read as the reverse complement.
GAGGGCGCCGTTCTGCGACATGCACATCATAGGCACACAAGAAAACAGTGATAGTTCCAGATCGTTACCAGAGGACCTTGCCGAAAGAACAAGAATCGTTTTCGATGCAGTGTTATGGTACGCGTACAATTTATTGACACTAGAACACGCTGCAGATTTAAGAATGCGCGATTCTGAAGACGAACTCTTCGACGTAGACACTTACTGTACAATCTTGTACAACGACGAAGTACACACATTTGAACAAGTTATACAAACGATAAACCGTGTGATTAAATGCACTCAGAGAAATTCAATAGAATATGTCACCAATATAGATAGGGAAGGCAGGGCAGTCGTCAAGTGTTCAAATTTTCAACATTGTAACGATCTAAAAACAGAAATAGAAAAATTCACATCACGTCACGGAAGTAAACCACTGAAAGTTCTAGTCGTGCACTCCCATACGGTAGCCCACCAGATCTTCGCCCTTAAACTATTATCCTGGCTGCAAACATTTCTAAGCCACGGTGAAGGTTTCAGGAGTATATTTGCTGAAGTAGCTTTAAAACCACAACAGTCAGATCCCTGCATAATAAAAGGCATACTCCTAAGAGACACTCAGCTATGGAAAAGCGCTAGAACTCACTGTCACAGATTACTGATATCCGGTATGCTTTTAGAATACGAAAACAAAAAATCTTTGGCCAAGATGTTTACGAAAAATTACGGAAGTGTGATGAAAGACTTTATAAAAGATGATCACGATCATTCATTTTCCGTTTCCTACCTGGCCGTTCAGTTATTTACAGTACCAACCTTAGCGCATCACTTGATTGCGAATGATGACGCCCTCTTTATCCTACTAAACACTTTCATCTCCGAATGTTCAAGGAAGTGCAATAACGCCGGTAAATTGGAATTCGAAAGAAGCGCCACGTTTAAACGTGCCCAATACATCCTATACGACCTGCGATACTTACTGAGCGCAGTCCCGGAAACCTGGACCGACGATTTAAGGAAGAGCTTCTTACAAGGTCTATCTGTATTATTAAACCTACTAACAATGATGGAAGGCATGGATTCTGCAACCAGGCAAGTCGGCCAGCACATGGAATATGAACCCGAATGGGAATCTGCTTTCAATCTCCACATAAAATTGGCATACTGTATATCTTTGGTGTTAAAATGGTGTGGCACTGACAAAGTAGTACTCGTTAAGGCGTATCGAGCAACCTTGAAAAAATTATTCGAGAACCCATGCTACGACATAAATGATAAGGGTGAAATTCGAGAATTGAGAGATTTCAGCATACAGTGCTTAAATTATGATGTATCTTCCAAACCGGTCTCAATTCATCTTCCACTCTCTAGATTTTTGGCTGGGTTACACTTACACTTGGAGAAATACGGGTTAACTTTCAATGGTCCAGAGTTTCAAACCCCAAAACCCACACCGGTCCAAATAATTGAACCAGTCTTACGAACTCAGGTGATGATAGCACAAGTCCATGCCGGTATGTGGCGAAGAAATGGATATGCTTTACTTAACCAAATATTCTTCTACCACAATGTAAAATGCAGGACGGAAATGTTAGATAGGGACATCACGCTCTTGCAAATTGGAGCCGCACTTATAGAAAGTGACGAATTTTTAATACACCTTTTGAATAAGTTCAATCTAATAAACTGGGCTGATAAAAATTTCGAAATGAAAAATCGAGAGGAAGATAGCATGAGGCAAACCATTAATCTGGTGGAGGAATTTCTGCAATTACTCATTGTAATCATAGGTGAAAGACATATACCTGGAATAGGCAATGTCACCATGGAAGATAGGATCAAGAAGGAGATCATTCAGCACTTGTGCATAAAACCCCTACCTCATTCTGAACTTAACAAAACTATACCTGATGATCTAACGCATGAAGCTGAATTAGATGAAGTTATCGAAAAATTAGCGGTGTTCAAAAAACCGCCGCAAACCTCAGGAAAAGGCGTTTACGAATTAAAACCTGAATATTTTGAAGATTACAACGTGTTCTATTACCATTACACCAGAGAAGAACTGTCAAAATCTGAAGAGGAACAGAGAAAGCGACGAAAAAATGCTGGTGAATTAGAGTGTTGCCCTCCTCCACAATTACCTGAATTAAATCCTACTTTTACCATGATGTTAAATTTATTACAATGCGATATTATGTTGCATATTATGGAAACCGTTTTGGAAAGGTCAATCAATTTACGTGCTCTGAGTTTCTCCGAACTTCAACTGCATAAAGTTCTACATTTAATTGGTTATGCATTACTGGAGGAACAATCGAAGAGATACCCATTTTTGTTATTTAGTGAAAAAGCTGCAAGATGGAAAATCCCTACTTATTTAGAGGAACTGCTGAATAGTCCAAGAGTAGAAGCCCATAAGGGATTAATCCAGTGGACTATAAATAAGTTTAAGCAGGTGATGAAGACTGATGATAATTCTAGTGAGGGTGCTTCAACTTCAATGGATGTGGATGAGTCAACATCATCAGCAATGGTCGATGATGAGAAGGAACGAAGGGCTAAAAAGGCTGCGGAAAGGAGGGCTAAACTAATGGCTCAAATGACAGCAATGCAAAATAGTTTCATAAAAGAAAATGCTGCAATGTTTGAAGAGGCAACTGCTGAAGCCTCTGCTAGGGGTTTGACTGACCAAGTAGTCATGGAAACAAACGAGTTTATGGACGATGTTAGAATTGCTTTAGGACCAAATCAAACTGCTAGAATGAATGTGGAGAAACAGTACGTATGCATACTTTGCCAAGAAGAACAAACTGTCACATCTGAAGATTCCACAATGGTCTTGGCCGCCTTTGTTCATCAAGCAACAGTGTTATGTCAACATCGCAATAAACAAGTTTTTATAGATGTTAGCAACCACTCACCTCTATTTTTAAATTCAAATTTAGGGCCAGCTCCACACACTAGTACGTGCGGACACGTGATGCACAGCTCTTGTTGGCAAAAATATTTTGATAATGTGCTCCTTAAAGAGCACAGAAGACCTTATCGATTAAGACACCCAGCCAGTTTTGATGTGGATAAACAGGAATTTCTGTGTCCACTATGTGAATGCCTAAGCAATACAGTGTTACCTTTAGTACCGCCACTCAGCTCTATACAGCCTAGCTATCCAAGAAATGATATTGGTTTTGAAGATTTCTTGAATTGTTTAAGTACAACAATTAGTAAAAAATTAAAAATATGGCATGGCATATTTAAATGTAATGAATCATGTTCTAATGCTCATTGTAACGATTGTGAAAATGCTTCAAATAGTGGAACAGAGCCGGATTCACCAACAGAATGTGATTCTAACTGTAGCATTCAAATGCATCAAGTTTATCAGTCGAGCCCACATGAGCATCTCAAACCAGATTTAGGTGATAAGGCTGAGGAATTTCTTAGACTCTTTCCTTCAGATTATCCAGAGATAAATATGAGTTTACGAGAGATGATACAGTTATTTACACAAGTGACTTACACTAGGGGCTTATCAGTAAATCCTCATCCAACTGATAGGAGGCTAGCCCCAATGGCCTGGAAATCATGTTCGTATACCATTCACTCAATCGAGACAATATTGAGGGATGCAAATAAACCATTGTTAGGACAGTTATCCAGTAGACACAGAGATTGTTTGGAAAGTCTTGTGAGAATTATGGGTGTTTTAGGAAGCACATGGCCTAGGAGTGTGGTGATTAGTAGCCATGCATTAAAATTATTATCTATTCTGCTAGAGCATCCTAATGAAGGTCCATCAATATTAGAATGGGATTCACTAGGCTTTCTCATACCTTTAACATTTTCCTTACCTAGTTTATTCTGTAAGGATATACCAACACCAGTGCCAACTGGAGGCACACTAGAATTACACACATTACGATTAATATTTATCTGTCATATTGTAAAAATATTGGTAACTACTGATTTTAATGAAATCAGTCCAGGAATGGAGATGGATGAATGTGAAGAGAAAGAGAGTGAACTTATGGAAGTACTGCAATTGCTGAACAAGGAAAGGAAAGATTTGTCTGCCCGTGATATTTGGAAACATGTACAAAATGCATGCATACCTTTCTTAAGGTGTTGTGTTCTATTGTACCATCATTTAACTGATGTCCCAGCACCTGCAGTTTTACAAGAAGTTGGAGGTGATACTTTCAAAAACATGTGTGCATACCTAGATTTAGCACATACACCAAAAGAACTGTTTGGATCTGAGTTAGTCATGAAACTGATAGAGAAATGGTATAAACACGAGACATTACAATTGCACTTAAAAGGACCTTTAATACCTCTGATTAAGGAACCGTTACCCATTAATCGCTTAGTAGAATTGCCTTCGGATTATAGTGAATTAATAAATACAGTTTCATCTTTTACGTGTCCAAATAGTGATCATGAAGACTCCAGAAATCCAACAATGTGCCTGGTTTGCGGGGAAGTGTTATGTTCGCAGAGCTACTGCTGCCAAACGGAAATGAACAAGGTCATCATAGGCGCTTGCAATTATCACGCGCACAAGTGCGGTGCCGGTTTCGGCATCTTTCTGCGAGTCAGAGAGTGCGAAATAATGTTCCTCGCGAGCCCCCATAGAGGCTGTTACGTTTCACCACCATACCTCGACGACTACGGCGAAACAGATCAGGGTTTAAAACGGGGCAATCCGCTTCACTTGTGCCAAGAACGCTACAAGAAGCTGCAATCTCAATGGTTAAACCACAGCATACACGAGGAAATCGCCAGATACATAGAATCAAGCAATAACATTGTGCCGACGCAATGGCAGCATTTATAATCCACTGCAGTAAAAAAAAAAAAAACAAAATGAAATTATATATAGTCGTGTGTATTGTTGTGATTTAATTCTCTCTAAATAACAATCTTTGTCACAGAATTGATAATGCAAATATTTTAAAATATATATATTTTTAAATGTACTTAAATAGAGATTGCACTGCAAATGTTAATATATATATATATATCTATATATACTTGAATATATAAATGAAACTTTACACGTTTGAATTAATCGTCGTTTTTGCGAATTTTCACCATTGGTTTCCGGTGAATGTATTATAATAGCATATTTGTTTTGCGATAGTGATATATAGAAGATTAAATTAGTACCAAGGACATTGTATATAAGTATTTTACATTAGAAAATTTGAGCAAATTCATGATATAAATGCTACACTGCTGTTATTGTAATACGAAGTGTAATTAAAAGCATAATTATACTACTGATTATGACCTGTTACGCAATAAATATTATAAAATTATAGTACATTTTTTATATATTCTATTAGATCCATTTATATCCCTACAATAAATTATTGTTTCTTTTGTGATTTTAATATTATTTCTTAATACAAAATTATTAAATAAAGTTAAAAATTTAAATCAATTATGCTATGAAAAAACAAATGCAGTAGTAAACATAACCATAAGGCAATTGAACTTTGATTGTTTAGATGAAATGATGCAGCAGGTTTTAAATAATTAGGATATTTAATGGAATTCACGAAAACGCCACTCGATTCTTGGTAAGTTAATTGATTCGTTTATTAGTCTTAATTCGATGTAAAATTTTATCTTATTCATAATTTTTATATACACGTTAAGGATTATGATGTGCAATTACTATTAAAATGAGTAATTGTTGTTAATTAAAACAATGATTTAATAATAAATGAAAACGTGGATTAGCTTTAAGTAAGTAAATCGACGTTAAATTCCAACAATTTTAAGACGAATAATGAGATCATGCAGTGACGGTATAATAACGAAATAACGTGCGTGTGCTGTTGGGGGCGTCCGCTTTATTTTTTGTCGCCGTTTCCTGCAGCCGCCGGCGGTATTTCGACGCTCCATGTTGGCCACACTTCTAAACAACTTGTTGGATCGGCGACAGTCGCCGTCCGCTTTACAAACGTCAAAAGTTTGTATGTGTCAAAATGGCGTTTGGATTTGTTTAGCAAAATAAAATCGGTTGGGTGTGGCATTCTTCAATAAATTCGGACAGGGACAACAATCGAGTGGTTGAATGAGTGCGCCCCGCTGCCCATCGTACCAGTGCCGAGTGATTCATTGCGCCAATTGCATCTCATAGGTTATACAACACATTTACATCCCTCGCCCTGTGTTCGAACGCGCCAGTGCCCCCGGATCGCCCCCAAAATGCTGGATGAAGTGTCACGTGTCGAGGGGATGATGACTGATTGAATGTGAAGATGTCACGGTTAGCTGATTACTTTGTCGTAGTGGGATATGATCACGAAAAAGAAAGTGAGTACACAATTCCAACCCCGAACGTATATTACACACCAACGTATTAAAATACAACAATATTAAATCATGCCTATTTTTACACCGATTATTACACATTCACTAGAAACAAATGATTACAACGTTATATAATTTTAATAGAATTTAATGCCCAGAACCCTGAAAACTGAAACACTCACTGTAAACAAAAAAATGTGTATCATGCACTCATCGGTTTATAAATAGCTGCACTAATTATAAAAAGAGTGCTCTTATTAACAGATGTTTATAATGGTAGACACTGTGGCTTAATCCAACAGGCAAACAGATCTGCTTCCTGTTTTCTTCAGAATGTTTACGGTGATTACCTGGATCTAATTACCCCTGAATATACAAAAGCTGAGGATTATTCATCTGTTTGTGCTGCATTTAAATGATGTTTACATTTATTCGACCACTCGAATAGTCAAATAAGATAATGGTTAATTGGAAAGTCAAATTGGATTCATATTATAAAAACAACTGAGATTATTTAATAAATAGATTAAATTGTTTCATTTCATCCAATTAAATAATTTATTTTTTAAATATATATTTACTTACTGCCATAATTAGTTACTGTCTATTTGTTAACTATCATTGATTTATGACTAATTATCTAAATTAAGATATTTGAGGCTCTTTTAAGCATATCATAAAGAATTTTTATCTTTAAAAACATTTAAATTTCATATCATGTTTTTAACTCATTTTTAATTGTCCACAGTAAGTAATGTTCTAATTATCAACCCATTAATTATATAAAATTTTTATCAGTTTACTCTTGATTGTATCAAAGTGCTTTTGTTTTTATTTTTTAAACAATCCAGTGATTTTCATTAAATAATATTTGGCAGCATTGTAAAACAATCACTTGTTTATATATAAAAAAAATAATAATATTACAGAATATTCGAAATATATGACGAACGAAGTTTAAAGAAAACAGTTTCTGAGTAAGTTGAAATTAATTTATGAACAAAAATGTATTTGTAAATTTTTTAAAGGTTATTTTTTTGAATCATTTTCTTGCTTACCTCTTGGTGAAACATTACCAAATAACAGAATTCTTTACCTATTACTTTATAGGTTATGTTTTCACTCTAAAATATAAAAGAAAAATATTTTTAAAACAATCGGACTAAAATCTGCAGTAAAATTGATATACTCTTTCCTTGTGAAAAAATTAAATAATAACAAATATGTTGTGAAATTTATACACAATTATTTCTCATATTAATTGTTAGAAAAAAATCTCTTGAAAACTTGTAAGTTTAAAATTCTGACTGAAATTAATGAAAATCACATTGTGAAAATTTGCATAAATATAACCCGACTAGAAAATTGCTTGATGATTTACAAATATAATTAGAAAGCGCATATCCTAGTAATACGATAAAATAATTGCCGCACATTAACTGGAAACAAAATCATAATGCTTGAAATGCAAATCAGTGAAAATTATATTCTGCCATTTGTATTTGAATTTGTAAAAATTATTTAAATATATAAATATTTAAACAAAGTGCGTATTTAATAACACTATAAAACAATTGCTATACATTAACGTAAAACAAAATTTTAAACTCAAAACAAAATTGTAACGCTTGAAATTCCAGCTGAAGTTATTGGAAATTACAACCCGACCTTTGAAAATTCATAAAAAAACTAATCTGACGATGAAATGGTTTGAAAATCAACAAATATGTTTAGAAATGGTGCAGTTTTAATGTACCATAAAACTATTGCTGTACGTCAACTGTAAACAAAATCGTAATTAAAATGAAATTAGTGAAATTCGCGTTCCGTCGTTTTAAAGCTATTTTGGTTACCATTCCTTTTCAACTAATAACACATCTGCATATCTGGCAATAAAAAATGTTACATCACATTAAATTTACCATAGTAATTATTCGCTTATATAATTTGGCATTTTGTGCTTTCCTGGCCCTATTAATCACTCATGCCTTCAGCTGTTTTACATAATTCTGCTATCAAATTATTAGGAAACATTAAATAAGTTATAAACTTATTACAAATATTTCAATAATTACTTTATTACTATTTCAAAATACATTTATTACTCACTTTTTACGAGGTTGTATTAATGTTATTAATTATAAGGAATTATTTATAAAAAATACAATATTTTAATATTGAAAATATTTGTAGTTATGTTGTAATTATGTCAGAACGATTCATAGGTATGTCAACAGTACGAAATCAGTTTTACTTTATAGTAAGTGAATGCTAATTTACTGTAACAATTTTTATTTGTTGCCGTAAATCAACATTGCTAGTTTTTTTATTAGTATTCAGTTTGTATTAGTTTGTCGGGTAAATCAATTTTTTTATTGGGATAGGTCGGCATAAAGTTTAGCTTAATCTATTTTATGTGCTACAATATTATTGGTGGTTAGAAATACGTGACTTTACTTTATACATCATAGGAACGAAGACAATTTTTAATTACTTTGTTTATTATAAGATACACTGTGGTAGGTCATGAGAGCATATTAATTATTTATTGGAGCTGTAAGCTAAGTCAAATTATATTTTTTGTGCTACAGGGAAAGTAATGTTTTATTTTATTTTATTATTTTTAGGGGGTGGAATAAGTAGTGGAATAATTTTGCAACGATTCCCAGAGAAAGACTGGAGCGACACACCGTTCATAGATGGCATAGAATGGGTATGTTTGCTGCGTCGGCGCGAAAGAGTAATTTTTGTTACGCCTTATAAATTTACAGTTTTGCCAACCTCAAGGATGGGCCTTGTCGACCGACAGGCAAGAACCGCGGTTCTTCGTCTCTGTACTTACAGATATCGACGCAAACAGGCACTATTGCGCCTGTTTATGCTTCAACGAGACTGTCTCGATCACTCCGAGCAAACCGGTCGATGAAGTGAGTTGATTGATATAGTTATTTAATAAAAACCCTCTATTTTTTGATTATTGTTTACATAGGAAGAAGACACTGTGGAGGGTGATACTTCATTAGTACGTCCTCTACCAGCGATATCCCATCATAGCATAATGTACGCACCGAAATGTTTAGTTCTTGTTTCCAGGCTGGATTACATTGAGACTTTCAGGGTAATAATGTCTAATTAAATGCTAAATTAGATTAAATCTATATTTAATGCATTACAGAATTGTTTGGGTATAATTTATACCGTTTACGTTGAGAACATCGCCGTACCTTTAGAAACGTTAGTGGGGAATATCTTGGGTTGTATACAGGTACCACCGCCTGGTGGTCCACAGGTACGATTCAGCATCGGAGCCGGTGATCGGCAAGCTCTTCAACCGCCAATAAGTCCATCATTACCAGTGACCCATTCTTCTGTTAATTTATTATTTCTACAATTAGGTAAATTTATAAAGCACGTTTTAATTTAATATTGTATTAATTTCCCATCAATTTTTAGGTATTAAAAATGTTATAGTATTATTCTGTGCCATAATGACAGAGCATAAGATTCTATTCCATTCGAAGAGTTATAATAGGCTAACAGAAGCGTGTCGAGCACTAACAGCTTTAATGTATCCATTTAGATACAGTCACGTCTACATACCACTCCTCCCGGCGGCTCTAGTTGAAGTTCTCTCCACACCAACACCCTTCATTATGGGCGTCCATTCTTCTCTTAAGTCTGAAGTAGCTGAATTGGTAAATATTTTGCTTATAGTTATTATTTTTATGGTTTGTAAATTACATTGATATTTTAGATGGATGTAATAGTAGCTGATTTAGATGGAGGCTCAATAACAGTACCAGATGGGGTGTCATTGCCATTACTACCTGAGCCCCTATTTAGTAACGTACAAGAAGCTTTAAGTTTAATCCTACAACCAGAACTGAGTTGTGCGGACCATGCATTCCAGCCATTGGCTGTACGTGCGCCCCAAGGGGTGATGCTGGATAAGGAGATACGGGCGGTGTTCATGAGACTTTTTGCTCAACTCCTGCAGGGCTATCGTAGCTGTCTCACGTTGATACGGATACACCCGAAGCCGGTCATAACATTTCACAAAGCCGCCTTTCTAGGGGAGAGAAATCTGATTGACTGTGATTTTACTACGCGAGTCCTCGACTGTATGTTTTTTACCAGTTTCGTGGCGGAAAGGGGGTCCCCGTGGCGGCCGTGCGACGTATGGGACGAGCTCTACAGCAACATGGGGGACTATTTAAAGATGGAAATCCAAGATCCTAGGTTGCTATTAGTACATTTGCAAGAGCTGGCGCAGCAACTGTACACGAACGAGAGTCCCAACCCACAGTCGTACGCACAAAAGATTTTAGCGCCACCCGAAGGTGCTTTCGCCAGGATACACCAGCCTCCGTTGCCAATGATCAATGCACAACAAGTACAAGTTATAATAGATGAAGGGCTGTCGAAAAATAACTTAAAATCTAGGTAAGTTCATACATGGCTTCCTCATCGTACAGAGAAACTAATCGAGTTTTTCTTTGTTTACCTAGCGGGGACTATGCATGGTAAGATTGTTGTGTACACGCTTTTGTACCACCCTGCATGATTTCATAACCTCCAATATGTTTTGTTTTCTTAATGTTGTAAACGCATGAAGAGATGTGACTAATGAGGAATTTTCTTTAGGTTGCAATCTCTGAGACCAATTCAGCCGAGGATTGTTCCAATGGGACCACACATATCAAATTTAAATGAAAATAAGAATATAGTTAGTAATTCGGCTAGACGTTTAGAGGTAAGATATAGAAATAAGTACTCATAAACCCTACCATTGATAACAACAACGCTCTCTCCCAAAATATCCTGCAAACTTTCAGGACGCCATCTATCAACATTTTATGGTAACATTTCCCAGCTTGATAATGAATATCTACTGTACAAAACAATTAACTAAACTGCGAGGCTGAGACTGAACTTTCGTTTCATTAATTAATTATCAAACAAACCTTTAGCTCTACCAACTGTTTCATATATTATGTCTTTATTATTACTAAATTGTGGATATTGGAAAAGTTGATGGAGAGTACATTGAGTGCTTTATAGATGGCGCTATCATTAGGGTTAATTTTTTGAAACCAAATCTAGTATAAGAGGTTTAAGATCTCTTTTCCGCTCTCAATCTACCCACTTCTGTGTCCATGCCTCCCTTCCATATCTCCTTCACCAATCTTCCCTCGTCTAATCCTGTATATAATAAATTTATTTATTCTATAATTTACTTTTTTGTTATATTTTTAGGTATTAAGAAATTGTGTAAATTGTATATTCGAAAACAAAATATCAGACGCGCGCAAGACCTTCCCGGCGGTTTTGAGGGCGCTGCAATCGAAAGCCGCCAGGCTGGCGCTGTGTAATGAACTGTCGCAGCACGTAATCGGAAATAAGGCGATGTTGGAGCATCAGCAGTTCGATTTGGTCGTCCGGTTGATGAATTGCGCCCTGCAGGATGATTCTTCGATGGATGAACACGGAGTTGCTGCGGCATTGCTTCCACTAGCTACGGCTTTCTGTCGAAAGTTGTGCACTGGTGTTATACAGTTTGCCTACACGTGCATACAAGTAAGCATAGCTATTATTCACATATTTAAATAATAGATCCCCTTTAGAGACAATCATATGTACCATATCTGATAAACTAATAGTAACAATTTTTTGTGCCAAGGTGTCAATAAAATCCCTTTATTCTCAATAGTTGATGTGTTACCTTAAACTATAAAAACGATTGTTACGCGTAAAAGTTTTTCTTTAAACCGATATTAATCTTAGTGTACGTTTTTGATTGCATAACTTGTTTGAAATATAGACATTGTGTACGTTTTAATTAAGTTGTGCATAATAGGTTGCCTAGTTTAATCAATGTTTCGACTTTTTTAATTTTTAAAAAGTGATTATTTTATTTTATCTTTCTATGGATCTAAAGTATTATTTTACTTATGAATAGGAACATGCGGTGTGGCAGAACCAGCAGTTTTGGGAAGCGGCTTATTACCTGGACGTACAAAAAGACATTAAAGCTTTATACCTGCCACGAATAGACACCATATCGCCGAGATTGGGCGATCATATCGTCAGTCCGACCTCGCCCAGGGAAACCAAAGATTTTCCCTGGGGTAACCGCAGGTCGATCATCAACCGTGTGGCGGAGCCCAGTGCACTAGAAATCGCGGCCGAACAGATGCGAATATGGGTGAGCATAGATGCCACCAAGCAAAACGAATTGGTTACCAGTGAAGAGAGTACGTTGTACAGCCAAGCGATACATTACGCCAACCGGATGGTTTCCCTGCTCGTTCCGTTAGATATCGGCAGTAAATCTCACAGGCAGGATCATCATATCGATGATGAGAGGGCTAGCAATAGCATAACAAACAGGTAAGTTATTATTATTAATTAAGCCATGCAGTTTAATCAAGTGGTAACATCTTTAAATTATTGCCTTTTTTTAGTGTTGCTGAAAGTGATAGTGCAGATGCCGAGTCGGGTTTTGAAGATCAAGATCCTGGTGAAACTGGAGCTACGGTTATTCGCTTAGTGTCTCGATTTATTGATAAGGTTTGCAATGAAGGGGGTGTTAGTCGAGAGCATATACGGAACCTTCATCAGATGGTACCAGGTGTGGTGCATATACACATAGAAACATTAGAAGCAGTCCACAGGGAATCAAAGCGTTTGCCTCCTATACAAAAACCTAAAATCAATACACCGAACATGCTCATCGGAGAGGAGTCCATAATGGAAGGTTTGAGGGTGTACCTCCTTCCCGATGGCAGGGAAGAGAGTACGGCCGGAAACCTGGGCGGACCTCCTTTGTTGCCAGCAGAAGGTGCCATATTCCTCACCAATTACAGGATTATATTTAAAGGAACACCGTGCGACTCTTTTGGTATGTTTTACAATTATCAATAATATCATATCGATATTATTTTATACTTGTTTCCAGCTTGTGAGCAAGTGGTTGTGAGAGCATTCCCGGTAACATCGCTTACTAAAGAAAAGCGCGTGGCGGTACAGTACCTGGCGCATTTGGATCAGTGGCTGCAGGAGGGCTTGCAGCTGAGGTCGTGCACCTTTCAACTAATGAAGCTGGCCTTTGACGAGGAGGTGACGCTGGAGAATATCGAAACATTAAGAAAACTCATTCACAAAATCCGACATCCGCCTGATGTGTTCCACCATTTCGCTTTCACCGGACAGGTTGTTGTTTCACAAACACCGCTCCACAAAGGAAAAGAGAAAAATGCCACTTTAAGGTATACAACATAGTTCTATTAATAATTCTATTTATTACATAGTTTGATTGAATAATTACAGTGACAAAAATAGTATTAATAAGGCCACGATATTTGTAGCTATGGATAATCTTTTGTTTTTAATTATTAAATCTATATCTTAAAACAATTATCAGTTTATATGGAGATCTGCTATTACCTGAAAATGTTGATTATATTAACAATCCTAATAAAATTAAATTCACATTTGTAATTAAACAACAATTCTAAGAAACTGAAATTCCAAAATATAATTCACAAATACATTATTTAATAACTTTGGTATAAATCTTACAATTTTTTTAAGGTCTCAAAAAGAATATATCAACAAAACTTTTCTTATTATCATTGTTGTGAAGAAATGGGATGATTATAATTTAAATACAGGATGAAATAAAACACTATTTTCTATGTTTTTTTACCACTGTATATTAATGAATTTTACAACATAATAAATTATCTACGATTATAGTTTCGACTCTTTCAAGTCATTATCAAGTGACAAATTGAAAATACCATATAGTAACGGTCACCACAATACTGTTTCTGATTATAATTTAATATAATCAGATTATACACAAGTTGTAAATTAATAGACGACACATTTCATTATAATTAACAAAGCTTTATTGTTGTTTTTATTATTACTGTATTTAAAATTACATTGATCTTATATAAAAGAAACAATTTTTCTAACATAATCGTGGGTGTTACTTAATATCTGAAAAATTAAATTAAAATTATATTAAGCAGGTGACCATTTGCTAAATTTCTTCCTTTCATCGGGTACGGCCCAATTGATTAGCACCACTCGTCCACAAATTTCCAGTTTATTTGGCCAATATTGTTTGCGAGCTTCCATTGCTTCTCGATGCGAGTTGAATGTTACGATCACAGAAAATGGATTGCTGGAACACTTTGAAATCCTTACAATCCCATCTAGAGTGTTAATCAAATAATTGGCCAAATATGCCATTGTTACATTAGAAGGTATGTTTGATATCAACAACGCACAATTATTGTACGACTCTGTGACTTTTATATAGGAACCGCCCACGAACGCATTGTTTAGTTTCAATACGGCCATTTGGGCGGATTGGTGGTCGTAATACTTTACAAAAGCGAAGCCTCGGCCTATGCCCGAGAATTCCATTCTTATTCTCATCTCCCGTATTCGTCCGACGGTCGAGAAGATTGGAAAGAGGACTTCCTCGAGGACGTTTTTCGGCAGGCCCGTAATGTAGACTTCGTTTCCACATTGGTCGTTGATCCCCGTGTCCGTCGGATTGTAGATAATTCTCTGTCCGCGTAACATCTTCGTTATTACGCCGTATTTAATTTCAATCTCCAATTGCTTAAGGGTTTTCGGTATGTGAATCTCCTCCATCATTTCAGGCGGATTTTTATTATTGTACGCGATGTAGTTTTGCTCCAGTTTCCGCGCCATTATGAAGTGAACAGGTGATTCGTTATTCGGGGGTACCAACTGAAATAATTTTTTCATTGTCTTCTTAATTTCGTAACTGATCGTTTATTTGCAACTGGTTATAATAAATTATTAACGTCATAGAAAGTTATTACATTTTAAAGTAAGGGATTACGAGCAGTCGCCGACCTCCCATGCTAAATTGGGTTCGGGAATTCTGACATTGTTAACAGTACCCTCTCTGAAACGTGTTGTGAACTTCAATTATGTTGAATTTGCCAGGTCCACGGATTCCGCCAATCATGAAGATGTACGAAACCGTTTGCGAAACTGAAGAATAAAAGAAAGTTAACCGACTTTTTCGATGTAATTTAATTTATTTATGTTATTAATTTAATTTATTAACCTATAGAGAGAATAATATCTTTATTCGAACACTTACAATTTTGAGAAATATATACAAATGATTAACAATAATGGTTAGTCTGTCCGTTTGGGTTATCGATCATCGGTCTTTCTGCCCTGTTTTGATTCTAAGTTGTATGTAAAAAAATAAATTAAGTTGCTAGCTAGCTTAACCGTATGGATGATTTTTTACCTATATTAAATTCATTTTTGGGGATTTATTTGTCTTTTTTTTCACTCATGTAAATTTACAGCAATACAAAAAATCTGTTATAAATAGTTTTTTTTCTAGTACATTAAATTTATTTTATATTCCATAGGGGATTTGCCAAGAAGACCCTGTTGAAGACTGCCCGAAAAGCCGGATTTAAACAGAAGCCGACGTCCAAGCGACAGAAATATGTCTTGCCAAATATGTCCAAATACATGACGTCCCCTGGTCGAATGAGTTTACCCATTCCGGACGATTACAACCACGACGACGATCTCTCCATAGACGACTACACGTCCGGACCTCCTTCGAGCGTGATCGTGCCCACCGCCCAAACAGACGCCAAAACCTTGGAGCGGCTGGCGGAAAGGAGTTACGTAAGGGACTGGCAGCGGCTGGGCCTCTGCAATTCCAGCAGTTCCCCGTCGAATTCCAAAACGCCACCGCCGGACCAGTTCCGGTTAACCTCCGTGAATTCGATCTACATGATGTGCAGGAGTTACCCGGCGCTGCTCGCGATGCCGGCTGGCGTCTCCGACGAGTCAATCAGGAGGTTCTGCAGGTGTTACCGCCAAGGCAGGATACCCAGCATCACCTGGAGGCATCCTAAAACGAAAGCTTTATTGTTGCGAGGTGCTGGGCACCACGGTAAAAGTGTTATGGGGATGCTGAAGAGTCATCCAACCACAAATACCTCAACAGAAACAACATCTTCATTAGAACAGGTATAAATATATTAGTAAAAAAAGCGTAATATTTTATTATTAAATTATGTTTTTATTTTTAGGAGAGGTATTTATCAGCTTTAGTATCTGCCACCCCAATCTTCAGCCAACGACAAGCCTGGGGAATGTCCGACAGTAGTTTAAGCATAGACTCACTTCTCCTGGCCGCAGACGATCATATCGGAGGAACTCTAACACCAGAAGTAGCCCGAAGATCCAATCCCTTCAACAAGGCAATGGGGACCTTAGGGTAAGTACCCATTTCACCTAAAATGTTCATCAATATACCACAAATTCACTTTCATATAAAATTCTGATCTTAATATGTTTCCGTTTCAGAGTGTTTCCACGGTCGAGCGGAGGAAAGGGCCCGAAAAACTTTGGCAGGTGGGGATCTTTAAAAGATAAGAGACATAATTCTCAGGCATCGCTAAGTAATATCTCACAAAACAGGGGGAACATCCGGCATTCGGCGGACGTGGCGGAAGCGACCGACGGTGTGAACTCCCTGCAGAGGGCGGCCCTCTATATCCTCGGTAAGGTCTCGGTAGATCGCCCGTGCGTGTTTAAACTGACTCCGTGTTGCAGGAGAGAAGGCCCAGATGAAAGGCGTGAAAGTTGAATCTGCCCCAAAGACTGATTTTATACCCGTAGAGTATTACGACGTCAGACACACGAAGGCCGCATTTAAGAAGCTGATGAGGGCATGCATTCCCAGTTCTCAACCGGAACCAGAACAAACTTTTTACAAGTATGATTTTAAAGAGTGTATTATTTGCAAAGTCTTCTTGATTGTCGTTTTTAGATTAATCGAGAATTCGGAATGGCTGCAGCAGTTACAGAATATTATGCAGCTGTCGGGTGCAGTCGTTGATTTGCTGGACTTGCAAGGGTCTTCGGTTGCCATATGTTTGGAGGACGGTTGGGATATCACCGCACAAATCTCTTCCATCGCACAGTTGTGTCTCGACCCGCACTACCGCACCATAGAGGGTTTTAGAGTGCTCGTGGAAAAGGAGTGGATAGGTTTTGGTCACCGTTTCAGCCATCGAAGTAATTTGAAC
This sequence comes from Ontholestes murinus, assembly GCA_963969525.1. Lineage (NCBI taxonomy): Eukaryota > Metazoa > Arthropoda > Insecta > Coleoptera > Staphylinidae > Ontholestes > Ontholestes murinus. The sequence goes on along the minus strand of OZ018390.1, from coordinate 76,508,433 downwards.
GCCAATTCACAAGCGAGTGGATTCGCGCCAACGTTTCTACAATTCCTTGATGTAGTTCATCAGGTAAATATTACAAACTTATATATTTGTAATGAAAATTAATAGTGAGATAAATTAAATATCTATGAGCATTTCTGCACTTATGTTTTACAATAAATGTAAAAATATTTGTATTCAAATATTATTTCTAGTTAAATGCTTATAATTGAGAGTGTGAAGTTAAAATTTCTGCTTTTTAATTGATCTAATTATTTTAGATACAAAAACAATATCCAATGGCGTTCGAGTTCAACGATTACTACTTGCGCTTCCTCGCCTATCATTCGGTGTCGTGTCGGTTTCGTACATTCCTCTTCGATTGCGAGCTGGAACGCGTCGAGAGCGGCGTCGCCGCGGTGGAAGACAAGCGCGGCTCGCTGACGTCCCATCACAAGAGCGTAGACACGATTTCCGACGACGAAAACGTGTACCCGGGCGGTAGGATGGCCGGCACGTTGACCGGTACCAATCTGGGTCAAAGCGTGTTTGATTACATCGAGAAGCAACACGCCAGGAGTCCGCAGTTTTTCAACTTTATGTACACTCCGGATTTGGAATATCACGTAGGTTTCATCTCTTTTTGTTTTAATTTACAGAAGCACCATCCTATCACATAACATTATTTAGTATTGTGTGATGGTAAATTGTGTTCAATATCATGATGATATTGGCAAATGACTACAGTCATAAACAATTTGACATTACACAAATAACAGAAGACTTGTGTAAAATGGCAGTTAACGTACATGTTAGCTAAGAAATCACAGATAAGTGAAATATGGCAAGTACAAATTATTACATTATAGATGTGTAGATATTATAAAAATTATTATTGTTACTATTATTAATATTATAGGTTCTGAGGCCTCAGTCATACTTACCTTGCCTAGAAGTGTGGAATTACTACATCGACGAGGAACTTGCGCACGGTCCCAGTTATGATGTGGAAATTATCCAAATGGATACCCAACAAGAAGAGGAAGCTGAAGCGGCCGATGGGACCGGAAATAAATCATCAAGAAAAATTGTTACAATGGGGTATGTATACATTAAATATTTAAGATAAAACACTAATAAATTAACGTATTGTTCAGGGGAAAATAAAATATTTTTTTGTAATAAATTTGCCATACCTTAAAACCATGAATCACAATACATCAATTTATTAGTATGCATCTCAATAGATTATATAATAATTTTGATGTAAATTAAAATTAAAATAATATATATTTAATACAATAATTCCTGTATTATCTTCCTCTAAGACAATGTTTAATGTTTTCAGGTATGAAAGTGTTAATAAAAGCGTGCCTGAAGCGTTCGGCCATCTGTTGGAAGAAATTCACAAGTTAGAGACGGAATTGGGCCATCTTCCGCAGAAGTGGAAGGTGCTTTGGGATAAACTGGAGCTTCCAACATCGGACTCTCTCACTGTAAGTTTATACTTACGGATTAAACGTTTTTATTTATAACAATAATGATAACTTACAGCGTCATGCCTCATTCAGCACGGCTTTAGTAAGATCTCACGGTAGGCTGGTGCACAAACGTTCCACCCTCGAGATTCTGATGCGTGGCAAAATGGTCGGAGCGGCAGAAGCTTCGCTGGTGTACTCCCATCCTCACAGATTCGAAAAGTACAATTACACAACACCGACTCACTGTGATTTATGCGCTAACGTGCTTTGGGGACCTGTTAAGGTAAAAACTAGAATAAATCCCTAAAAACATAGAATATAATATAGGCCATGGACATAAATTTAAAAAATGGTTATAATAGAAGCTTAAATATTTTTTTTATATATTGAATGTTTGAAACATTTGGTTTTTTATTTTTGAGTTCATAAATTTAGTGTAGTAGAAGAAATACACTTAAATAAACATGTATATAATTTGCAAAGTTAATAATTTGTTAACTAATATATTTTTTAATTATAGACGGGTATGAGGTGCATGGATTGTGGCTACAGTTGTCATGAGAAATGTATAGAGGGCGTACCTAAAAACTGCACAAAGTACAAAGCTGTTGCTGATAATACAGCGACTCAAACCATGGCTGGAAGTGGTGGTGATAATGGATCAGTTAGTTCAGGTAACTGCAAAAATAATTCTGTTTGATTTTAATATTTATAATTTAATAGATTTTTTTATAGAAAAAAAATTTCTGTACAATTGTCTAATCAAATTATTACTCATTTTTTAGGTAGTGCCAGGCAAACTTCTAGTCAACAGTATTATGAGCAATTTTCATCAAACGTTGCTGAAAATCGTACTCATGAAGGTTACCTTTACAAACGCGGAGCTCTACTCAAAGGATGGAAGCAGAGGTGGTTTGTGCTAGATTCTATTAAACACCAGCTGAGGTATTACGATGCCATGGAAGACTCACATTGTAAAGGTTACATAGGTAAGATTATTATTACCAACATATTTAAGTTGAATGAATCGACGAATTTAAAAAGTGATAACGTAATTTTCCGCTAACACCACCAGACAATTTTGATGGCAACAATCCCATTTGTTTTGCCAGTATAAAATTAATAACTAAAGACAAATCATACATCTGAAAATTAGTTCAGTAATTGTCAGTTAGATGGCACTTTGATCAATAAGTTGTTTTTCTAAACATAGATAAAAATAGGTGTAGGTAGGCATAAACAAGGCAAGATATAAACAAATTAACTGTGTTAAGTGTAAAAATTGAAAACATGTTTAAAGCTAATTCGTCAATTATGATATTTTCAGATTTAGCAGAAGTAATGTCAGTAACTCAAGCAGCCCCTGCGCCAGGACCTCCCAAGAAAACGGACGATAAATCGTTCTTTGATGTAAGTAAAGTCTAAAATCACGTAATAGATTATTATTGTATTTTAACGTTTTCAGTTACGAACGAGTCGTCGAACGTACAATTTCTGCGCCGGCGATTCGTCAACGGCGCAAGAGTGGATAGAAAAGCTGCAAGCGTGTCTACAATAAGTACCCTCATCCAAAGTTTAAATTTTAAGTCATTCGTGCGTATGCATACACATTTACACATGTGCGTACCCGCATAATTTTTAATTATTCATAAGTTGACAATAAATATGTTTATATTTTTTAAAGCCGTAGCCCCGATCAGGCCGACATTGCTCTTTTTACAGAATACTTAGTTAAATTTAAATTACGTCGATGCACCAAGTTTATGTACTCCTCCTCCAATATGCTCAATGTTTAGGCTGTTTGTGCTTACGATTTTTATCTGTTCGCTTGAGTATAATACCCCATAGGACAATCGTTTATTAATATTATATATATTTTTTTTTTGTTATAACGTTTATGAGAGATCTCCACTGATTTAATCCTGTCATTATTCTTTATTTCCAGTTATGTTTGTGATTATATTTTCTATGATCTGTGTACCGATTAAGATATTACGTGTATGTACATTTATTTAATATTTGTAAAGAAAAAGAAAAGATGTTATCGTTTACTCCATCAGAGCTCTCTAATGATTGTGAATCATGCCGCGCGCAAATTGAAAATTTGAGTGTTTCTACATATATAAATATTATAATGTGGTCAGGGAAGCGTCTTTGGCTATCGAGTAGCGCTATCGTTGTACATTCCCTGTGAAGAAAGAGATCGGTTCTATGTCCAAATTAGAAGCGATCTGCTTTTTTTGGATATATGCTTGCAATATGGAAAAAATACTTTTCGCTTTTTTAAAGGTTAATATATCTTATTGTTATATTTGTGATATAATACTTGTTGTTTAGGTTCCTTATTTTAAATAATATAACAATTATATAGATTATATAATATAAATAGGTCATCTATCTATAGTAAGGGGTAACTGCCAAAGTTATTTAACCAATAAAAATGATTTGCAATAATTCAAATTTTACTTGAAATCAATCAATTCTTCAGTTCGGAAAGAATTATTTGGCGTAAAACATATTGAAAAAGGTGAGTTAACATTTTGTGTTAGTTTGAATGAAGCTTTATATTTTGTTTATTTACAGATTATAAAATCTGAAGATTGAAGCGGATTTGCAACTAACATAACGCTAGAATTCCCTTGAGTCCTGTAAATTGAGAATTGGATGTTGTCAATTAATGTAGGTAATAAGATGATCCTGTCTTTCCTGTCAAAACTCCATATCCATCTTTATGATTTTTGCTAACATGAATTTAACAACCTTTGGTGGATGTGAGCCATCTTGTGTAGAAAAAAATGTCTACAGTGAAGGAAACTTAATTTAAACTGTAAGTAAATTGACCACTCTTCCTATATTGCCAAACCAACCCTTCAATTAGTAGAACTTTGATTGATTATATAATATCCACCCCAATCGATCATATATTAACCACAAACCTTCACCTGTATCAATCCTACAATTTTTGTTTGAACTATTGTGACACCTAAAATAACATATTGTTTTAATAATCATTAAAACATCAACGTACCCTTCCTAATAAATTATTGATTAATCTAAAAAAGACATGAACTGATCTAGCGTACTCCCGACCTACCTTAACACATTTTTTCTTACCCGAGCGTATTCTTGACCTATCCTAACAAATAATACATTAGCCTAGCGTACTCCCGACCTACCTTAATGTGCAGCGCATTGACCTTAAAGACATACTTTGGTAATCTAGCGTACTCTTGACCTGCCCTAACGTATTAAACATTAACACGGTGTATTCTAAATAATGGGCGGGAAGTTCAAAATTATAAATAGTAATATAAGGTAAACAAATTATAAAAAAAAATATTAAGTAAAACCGAGAGAAATATATATTCCTGATTGGGATATATATATATATATATATATATATATATATATATATATATATATATATATATATATATATATATGTAATTAAGCTTAACCACTGTTTTTAATTGCTTTAATATCTACAGTAATTCAGCTTTCAAATAAAGTAATAACATCATTGAGATTGTAAAATAAAAATTAATATATAGAATGGGTGGGAGTCCCCTGAATCACTGTCCAAGTTCAAATCATAGACGATTTTTACTACAATAATATTATAATGTAATATTTTTAAATCAATGCTTTAATAAAAACATACAAAACACCCTGAACAGTTAAGTTAATCGCTTTACTTATTTAAATACCTTTGGAGAATAATAAAAAGAAAATATTCAACGCAATTGCGTCACGCGTACGTAGTTTAGTCCACCTGTTCACGCGTACAACCTTGGCCGGTGTCTACCTGCTGACTAAGCTCCTCCCAGTTTAATTAGTGCCGAAACAGGTGCCCGGGGTATTTTCAATGCGAAATGTGTGCGGGTTCGTCATCCGTGCCTTTAGTCAACGGATAAGTATGTAGATGAGTATGATCTCATCCTGGTCGCGTGCGTGAGAGAGGTACCCGGAGAGATCTAAAACACGATGGCCAGCGGTAGTGATGTGAAGTACTCGAAGAGTGATGGATTCGCACAGGAGAGTTCCATCAACGACTCGATAGACGTGCCCCCCGAGGCGCGGTTCGAGTGCCCCATCTGTCTGGCCTGGCTCAGGGACCCGGTGGTCACCTCCTGCGGTCACAGGTTCTGCAGGAACTGCATTCAATCCTGGCTTGAGTAAGTTACCCAAAAAAATATAATTGATCAAAACAAAACTTGTTTATTGTAGCCAGTTAATTATTATTTTGTTTTTTTCTCGTTTATGCCATTTGATACAACAAATTTCAAGATTACTAGTTTAAACAAGCATAAATTGAATGTCAATTAAAGTTTACTAAAACTAATTGCTTTAAATCAACAACTTATTCATAATTTTTATTATTAATTTTTAGTGAAGCCACTGATAAAATTAATTTTTGTTATTTTATTGGGCATAATTATATTCGTAATAATAATAATAATATTACTTTTTCATGCAAATTGATTAAAAATTAATCTCTACTAACAAAATATAATTTTAAATTATAATATTAAATGTTAATATCTGTAAACAATTTTAGGCGTGAAAATGATGCATGCCCAGTCGATAACATGAAGCTGAGAAAGGACGTCGACATCTTTCCAGACAACTTCACCAGGCGAGAAATCTCGCAGCAACGCACAAAGTGTCCCAACATTGTCAGAGGGTGCCTGGAGGAGTTATCACCTCTAGACGTCGAATCCCATCTGCTGGTGTGCAGGTACAAACCCCCTGAATATCACCTACCAGACAATGAGAAATTAAGGTGCACTTTTGTGGACATCGGATGTCCAGCTAAATTCGAGGATGAACCCAGCATGCAGCTGCACCTCGCCCATGACGTACAGACCCATTTAATGGTAATTTAATTATTTACGCTTCAGTTATTGCTTCTTAAAAATTATTTTATTTTTGTTGCTAATTTGCATTTATTTTTTTGCTTAGCTTTTATCTAAAGCTTATAAAACTTTCTCCATAAACAATCAAGCTTCGTCTAGTGCTTCTGCAATAGCGGAACAGGCCAATTTTTGGGATCCACCGTCGAAAAGTGATCAAGGGGAAATGTCCACAACGTCTAATAATGATTCTATGCAGAATTTATTAAAGTAAGCTTAAATTTTTTTCCCCTATTATGCATGCATTAATTACACAAACGTAAATACGAAAAACAATCGACTACTTGATTGATAGCCAAGCATTACAACTACTGTTCCTTATATTTTTTAGGGCCTTATATGAAAAGATAGTAATACTCGAGCAGAAAAACAGGGAGCAGGATATAATAATTGCGAATATGTCTGAACAGATCACAGCTTTAAACACAACTCTGGCGTTGAGGAATTGCAATGGGTGTTATGTTTGGTATGTCACGGATTTCAAGAGTAAGTTGAGCACCATGCACACCAACAATCACATGATGTATTACAGTCCTGGATTTTATACATCATATAATGGATACAAGTATGTTTTCCTTTATTTTATTATGATTTATGTAATAAAGAATTTTATTCTTACAGATTATGTATAAGATTTAATCTATCCCCAAGGGATGCTACGTATATTGCCATATTAGTTCATATGATGAAGACCGATCATGATAATACTTTAGACTGGCCATTCAGCGGCCGTATTACTGTAACTATAGTTCATCCAAGGTAAATAACTATCCATTATTTATTAAAAAGACATTTTGACATAATTTTATATATATATATATAACTAATTATTATTTTTTTTAGTCAATCATTTAGGAATATAAAAGAAACGATGATGACCCGTCCAGAGTTGGACGCCTTCAAAAGGCCAGCTCAAGATCTGAACCCTAAAGGATTCGGATACACGGAATTCGCACTCTTAGAGGACCTACTCGCACAAGATTTTATATACAACAATCAGCTAATCGTTAAGGTTACTGTCCAGAGTGTTTAGACTGCTACTTTTACAGAGATAGTTTTTCACCAAATCTATTTTATCTATGTACGTATTTTAAAATTGTTAAATCTCTCTACCAGAAATGTATTTATTACTGTTATACTGTAACTGAATCGAATATTAAATATTTCAATCTAATTATATACGTTTTAAATAAATTATTATGCAACAATTAAATGTTTGGTTGTTTTTTTAATTACATTTGTTTTTCAATGTATGTAAGTTAATTATTTTTTTTACACAAAGGTAAGTTTATTTTTATTTGGTGATAATAACGCAATGATTATTTTAAAATCTACACATTAACGCATGTATTTATTATATATATATATATAGATATATATATATATAGTAATAAAACAAAACAATAATTGAATGAGAGGGTAATTAAAAAATGCAAAGTCGAGTATAATACGAGTTATTTAATAATAAATATTGATGGGTATAAAACTCTAACCTACTTATTACATAATAGAAATATGAAAAAATGTTATAAAGATGACGAATCAGACTCTTATTATTTCTTTTAATTTTCATTTTTTTTTTTTTTGACAGAACATTACTTAAATACAACACAACTCTGAGCAAAACATAAGGGCTAAATAGAAACAAATTCAGTCTCAAAGGTCCACACTTAAAGTGCTTATGTAAGAAGAGATTATCAGGAATGTACAAAACACATATCTTCACAAAATGGCAGGTTCAACAATTCACAATACTTTTATATAAGGCATTTACATTCAATATTTGGCGACAAATGACAAATATTAGTTGTGCACAAGCTTTAAATTCTCCGAATATGTATATGTTTATATATAATATATATAATGATGGACACGGAAATTATTACAAATTATAAATATCTGTACATCTAGGTTAGCAAAATATTTCCCAAATAAATAAGTTTTTTTTAAAAACTAAATTAAATATATGTGTGTGTGTGTGTGGATATTAAATGTAATTTAATGTCTTTTAAAAATTGAAAAGCAGACATTCATTTTATGGGTTTGCTTGTTGCTCGTCTGGGGGTACATTTCCCGGCTCAATATCCGGTGGACCTCCAACCGCACCTTCCTCATTATCTCCCAATAGTGGCATTAAAGGGAGTGGTTCTGCAATTTGATTTATTGGGTTTCCCCGGGCGTCTAATTCAAGTGCTGGATCAGCTGTAGCTTCTGCTAAATTAGTAACGCTTTTTGATTTAACACACTGAAAGTCTACATGTCTGCTCTTTGCCTCCTCCTTCTCCCAGGACATGTGGATGAAGGGACGCTGAACGTAATTGTAGATCACCTCTGCACGCCCCCCTGGACGCTTACGTACCTTTTCCTTATAAGTCGGATATCCTTCAATGCCTAACCGGATCTTCTTCAATCCCCTATCTTTGAGCACCTGCTTGGCAACATCTCTATTTTCGATGTACTTAAAAAACCTATACATAGCTGTACTGTTGACGATTTGTGAATACTCTTCACCCATTTGTGGTGGGTATTCCTCATCCCAATCGACGGTATCATCATCCAGCAAGACGACTATATGACACTCCCTGTCTCCCCTTTCAGCAGAGTTGACCATCAATGGTAAAATTAGATCCTCCAAAAATACTTCAAATTGGCACCTTGCGCCCTCATTGGACAATTCGTGGAGTAAACCTCCTGTTAAATATAGATTAATATATTTGGGTAATGCTTGCATGATATAACTTACGTAAATTTTGACAGCGTACGGTGTGCGCATCGAAAGGCACGAGCAGATAATCACAAGCTTCTCTCAGTTCTTGAACGGATACAGTGGGTGGGCAACGGATCATGCCTCCTTTATAGTAGTCTAAGATGGAGCTGAAAACCATGGCAGAAATACCTTCGGCTAGTTCAAACTCACCCCTGTTGTTGGGATGAGTCATATCCAAGCCAGAACCGAACATGCGACCTAGCATTGTATTCGGATGAACAGTGAAAAGTGCTGGATCAACTACGAATCTATAAACAATAATCTTTAATATTGTGATGGTAATAGATTATTAAATTTACTACTAACCTAGTGTTATCGACCACTAAAGTAACCCTATCTTCGCTGGAAGCGACATTAGTGCCCCCTTGTAGAACAGAAGCTTTCTGGACAGAGGCGGTTTGCATGAGTTGGCGCGACCTGCAACAAGCAGAATAGGTAATTTAACGATGATATGCACTCGTGATTATAACTACCTATTACGAGCGGGATTGTGGCATTGCTTAGCTACAGAATGGCACCGAGAGTCCGACAGTGATGAGCGAAGAACAAGGCACGGTTTCGGCTTGGAACACGAACCATAACTACACAAAGCAATTACGGGTATTTACTATAAAGTCACAGGGGATTAGTGTAATTGTATAACAAAATACGGACTGTCGTTTCGTTTTCAAAATAAAAACATCTGCTCCTAAAATACTGACAACACACGACGTATGTCACTAACCTAACCTACTTGATCGCCTTTTGTTCTTTTGTTTTATTTTTATTTTCGGGGGGATGTATGGTAATGTTGATGGGGTTGTGTACCTCAGGCGGTTTTTAAACACCCGTCTCCTGCGGTCATCGTTATAGTCCTCCGTGTCGCTGCTGGTGTCGTTATTGTGGTACTGGTGACGGTCATTAGCGCCTGCCATCTCTACTCGCGGCGACAGACACTTGACGATTAAATAAAAATAGTCGGAACAGTTGTAAAAAAATCTGGAACTAATCCAGTACATATAAAATGGTTCGGACAAAGAAACGAAACTCTTCTCTCCGCCTGTCACTGTTTTCTAAAACTGGTTGCTGACTGGAGGTGTTGCCAAATAATAGGAATTAACGATTGTGATTCGTCATTTGTATTGCGCACAATAGATGGCGCTGTCTATACCGCATTGTTTTTTTTTTTTTTTAATTATGTTGGCGATAAAAGTGATGACTCGTTATAGGTTATATTAAATTTATACAATAATAACAATTAATTTATGTATTAATTAATCATAATCTAATTTTAATAGTAGATTAAAACAAAAAATATTGTAGAAGCAAATCATTTTGGCAATACTGTTAAAGTTTTTAAATTTTAAGTCATATTTTCCAGATTTGACCCATAATTTATTCCTCAATAAATTTCAACACTACTAGAATTTAATTATTTTCTAAATAAATTCAGATTTGATATAAATTTTAGATTGAATTAACTATTTTGTGTAAAAATGATTGAATAAAAATAAAAAGTTTTTTCTTAGTAAATTCTTAACAGTATTTAGTGTTTTATTAGAATTCGATTGTTATTTTAATTTTGTACTTTTACTAATACTGAATATATTTTTAATACTCGCAAAATGAATGAACCAATTATGATTTTTAAAAAATGAATTATTAAATTGGTTTTAAAAAAATGCATTCATATTTCTTTTTTATACAGGGATTATACTATAACGGTCATATAATTACTTTTTATATATAATTTATTTTTAACAATATCTGAATGTATATAAAAAAATATCTCACATTTTTTTACATTATAGTACAAGTTAATATTAAACGTATGTACACATTTATACAAATTTGGCGTACGAACGTGTGTGATTTCCGGGATATGTAAACGTTTATCTTTTCTTCCATTTCACTCCACAGTGTAAACAAACTTAATTTAAGACAACTTAAAAACCTAAAAATTCATCACATATTGCAAAATCAAGACTCGCACCGCAACCCCATTGTATAAAATTAATGTAAACAACACAATTGAATTTAATCCAATAATCATAATTCATCGTTTACTCTTTTCGTGTCGGACTTTTTTTCACTAGCTTCGAGCTGCTCGCGCGTTATAATCACCTTTCCACTTTTCTTCCGTTCGTCCCTTATCACTAAATCGTCAGAGTTTTTGAGTTCATCGATCACCGCTTGGAATAGTGTGTTGAGTGTTTCTAGGTTCTCCTGTTTTTCCTTGAGCTCGTTCTTGTTGAGTTTTATAGTCTCAGCCGGCACTAAAATCTCGTCGTCTTTCTTGTGCAGCTCGATGTTTAATTCGTTCAGTAGCCATTCGGCTTGTTTCGTGATGTCCTGCTGTTTCAGTTCTTCGGCTGCAGCGCCGCTTAGGGATTGGTAGTAAATTCTTAGAATGTTGAGGGGAACGAAGATTTCTTGCGATTCGGAGTGTAGAATCGATTTGATTAAACCTTTACGTATTTGGCTCCATTCTTGGTTCGTGGTTTCTTCAGTGAATTTTGTATTTTCGCTTTTTTCAAACGTTATCCGAATTTTGTCTAAGCCGATATTCGCCTTGAAGTTGCCTATGTTGATCGATTTCCTCACGACGAATCCGGTGTGGAGTAAAAATTCTTGGACGGAAATTTTTAGTTTCTGAAACATGGATTCCTCCTCGTTCGGTGGCCAAACTTCAGCGTCGCTCTTCAATTCGCCTAGAGTGACTTCCATTGTGGGATCTTTAGAAATACTGGATAGGAGTTTTGAAGCCTCTTGGGCAAATAGGAAGACAGTGGGGATTTTAACGTCCTCTGTACCGTCGCCCGACATGGAGAACATTGGTGATGATTCCGCGCTGCTACCGAGAGTGTTGTCGATGATTATGGCGCCTATCGCGCCCATCCTCTGCACCCTCCGCGCCTTTTCGACGAACATGCAATCTCCGCGCTCCATTATGGCGATTTTTCCTTCGATTTTACCGCCTTGGGGTAACTCGCCGCAGCCCCTAAACGGATGGATGATTATCGAACGGCCTTTAACCTTTTTATCACCTTTTAAATTGGTACCAAAATGTGATGGACCTGCCTGAAGGATGATGGTGCGGACTACACCGTCCGGGTGGCTTGTTTTAAAAGAGACAGACTGTGGCGTGGCGACTAGTTGCTGTGATTGGATCTTGGATACCTCCACCATCTCCTGCATGAATAATAATCCTTCTTCTGCATCTGCTGTTGATCGTGCCTATAAAAAATACGCCAAATAATAAATTATAACTATAAATGAGATTAAATGATTAGTATTTTTATTAATATACTTACTGAAGCAAAGGTATGTAGCAACTGCACTCTACCATCATTTAAAGCTATGATGTTAATTCCCATGTCCTTGATAATTTTCAAGTGGTTTAAATTGGAAGCAGAAAATTCAGCAGCGGTAAGACGTCGCTTGCCCATCCTCCTAGGACACATACCATCCACCATGTTCCGTAAAGGCTTGCGCACCGTCTCCGGAAAAAGCTGTAGGATGTTAGGGCAAGTCCTCGCGTTTTCGTATTCATCCAAGTCTTCGATGTTTCCACTGCTATTACCGTAAGCGCCTAAACTTAGCGGAAGTAAATGACCTTCAGTCGTAAACAGGAACTCGTCGATGTTTAAAATTAAATCCTCATTATCGGCGAAAAGTAAATAAAGGTACTTGAAGGTTTCGGCCAGAACGAAAGAATCCATGCGGTCTTCTTGTTTCCCGGTGCGGACGTCATTAACGGCCGCGTATCCACACGGAACGCGCGCGTACTTCTGTAAACTTTGAAGAACGTTCTTTCCAACTTCTAAATAATAAGGGTCGTTCGTGGCCACGTAGAGGAAGTACGTGCTTTCTAAAAATTCCGGTCTTAAAGGGTGATTACCCCAGTGGACTTGGAAATCAGTCGTGAACGCTTCTGGAATGAATTTGTGCCTCTGCATAACCTGGTAGAGCATTTCGTGGGTTTCCACGGCCGGTTTTAGGTCGCCTTTCAGCACCTGCAGTCCCGGCCAGAAGGCGAGAAGGGCGTCCATATAATTCCTGGAATTAGTGTGCGGTCGGTGCATGTGTACGTCGAGCAACATTGGCCCCTGGGAAATGTACTTCATGACGGCGTTGTAATGCCGATTGAACCTGTTTAAGTATTTATCGTCGCCGAGTAGAATATAGGCTTTAAGACAGTACTCATAATAGGAGTCAATGCCAGCACCGACTCCCGAATCCCGCCGCACCCAATCGCCCGAGTGTATGTTGAGGACGGTGCCCATTAGGTCGGAGCTGCGGTGGCGCATCTTCCACAGCTCGTCCATCGCCCGGTGGGCCTTCTGCTCGAAAATCGGCTCACCGGTTAAACGGCTCAACGCTGCCATTTCTAGAATTATCGAACCGGCGCATGCCGTACAGGTTTCTTTCGACGACTCCAGGCGATCACTCTTAATTCCATATTTTAAATTCACCTGTAAAAAATGAATTCAATAAATTGCGCACAATTATTTAAAATTTGTTATCATACCCTGGAATGGGGTATTCCAGTTGTGGTGTTGAAAGCCGGCAGCAGTCTGAACCCGACGTCTTTCGCCATGTCCAGCAACTCCCCTTTGTACCATTGTAAAATACCGGCGCGCTGCTGCAAATATTCGGCCAGTATGTGTCCAGAAAGAAGACCTCTGGATAAAATAAAATCATTACCACACGTCGGACAAAACTCGGACGTTAAACATACCCGAGGACGCGGATGTTGGTCTCGAATACTGACACTATGATATCGTTATCGAACGATACTTGATTTATCACAAGTTTAACGGCGTGCTCGAACTCTTCTAAATCACCTAGTATAACGAGAGTATCTAAGGTGTCGATCAGTGTTAGCGAGAAACTGAAACAGGCAAGAGGTTAATACTAAATAATTTTAAAAATTACAAGGTTAAACATTTATATATATGGAAAGAATGCGTATAAATCTTTACTAAACTTACCTTATGAATCTCAAACATTCAAACATTCAATTTATTTTTTATTAGTAAATAAAATAAATATTTGTTACTAACAGATTCTTTCACTTGTATGAAATACAGATTGTAGTTTTCTTGCCTTCAACTATTAAAATTGCAGATCTTTTATTTTGAAGGTTTTGTTCTTAAAGCTGCCAAATTAATTTACTATATTTTTTCCTAGTTAACTTTTATTGAAATGATTTAAGTACTTTACGTAAATTCTAACAAAATTAGTCATTTGTTTTATTGATCAATGAAATAAACATTTCTTTTTAATAGATTTCTTCATTTTTTTAGCACCTGCAACTTGTTATAAATGTGGCTAGCAATTTTTGTTTTGTTTTTTGTTCCTGACAAACTTTTAAATTAATTATCTATATTTTCTTCGAGCATATGCAATTTTTAAAAATTAATTTGTAGTTAATGTACGTTTTCTTCATGAGTGTTTGTTGGTATAGTGTATTCATCGCTCTTTTGCCGAGCAATAAAAAATCAAAGACAGCCCGCTGTCTTTGGCGGCGTCGCCGCCGCGTCGTAAAAACACTCGATGCGAGTAGATCGGCACACGCCGCGTGCACCCTTCCTCCTCATGGCATAGTCTATCCTTTTCCTATATATTCGACATTATATTTTTCGTGGCTTGGTTTAAAATTCATTTTATCAGCAACTGTGTTAGTGCATATTTCGTCGGTGGGCGCTGTATCTCAAAAACGAATAATCCTCTTGAGTTGAAACTTTAAACTTAAGGTTTTATTGTTAAAAACTGGAACTGAAAAGCTTTTGGTAAACATTCATAAACCGGAAATGGATGTTTACTCGAGGCGTTTTTTAGTTTTTTTGTTATATTTTTCTAAATATAATTTTTTTTAAAAAACGTTTCAAACAAAAGTTAAAGGGAATAAAAAACTAAATAAGTTTTATTACAACATATTTTTCATAAAATTCTTAAATTTCGAGAAAAAAAATAAAAATTGAAATTTTTCACATTTTTTACCAATTGCTAATAAACTATTCAAGTTACGTAAAATTTATATAACAAATAATTGTAGAGAATTAAAAAAGGAACAAATTATTAAGAATAACATTTTTCCGTAAACCTCATAGTTTTCGAGTAAAATATAGGGAAAGTACTATGATGGCCACATCACCATTTTCTTATTGTTTGTTATTGTGTCTACTTTATTTACAAGATTATATTTATATTCTTAAGGATTTTATTTGTTTATTACTTTCCCTATATACTATATATAGGGGAAGTATTGTTTTCGTGCGTGAAAATGTTTGTGGGCGCTGTATCTCAAAATAATCCGATTGAGATGAAACTTTAAACTTAAGGTTTTATCGTTAAAAACTGGAACTGACTTTTTGTTTTCTTCAAATATTTTTTTTAATATGAAAAATATTACAAATATTTTTTAAACAAAAGTTAAAGGGAATGAGAAACAGAACAAGTTTTGTTAAAAAATATTTTTCATAAAACTCTTAGTAGTAACATATATTTATTGACAAATTTTGTACATATTAATGTAAATATGTACAAAATTTGTCAATAAATATATGTTACTACTAAGAGTTTTATGAAAAATATTTTTTAACAAAACTTGTTCTGTTTCTCATTCCCTTTAACTTTTGTTTAAAAAATATTTGTAATATTTTTCATATTAAAAAAAATATTTGAAGAAAACAAAAAGTCAGTTCCAGTTTTTAACGATAAAACCTTAAGTTTAAAGTTTCATCTCAATCGGATTATTTTGAGATACAGCGCCCACAAACATTTTCACGCACGAAAACAATACTTCCCCTATATATATGATGAACAATGAATGATGTGTTAATGTATTAATCTGTCAAAAGGCTATCGACCAGAGGTCTTTCTGCCTTGTCTTGTCCAGCCGTATGGCGTCAGTCGTTAGTGAGTAGATGTATGAAATGAAATGAAATCAAAAATGGTAGAATGTGGGTTTTTAAATTTAGGGATTATGTTTGGGTTTCGAGGAAGACAGTATAGGGATAATATGTGAAAGTTAAAAGGATTTTGGGCGTTTTTTTTCTGATAGGAATCGAAGACGTTCTAGGATGGGGATAACTAAAGTAGTATCATAGAGGAGCTGATTGGAGGGATTGTGTAGAGGATTAAGAGGATGACGGAGTTTTGTTAGGGTACGAAGGGATGCTCGCTCGCTAACTTCAATATTACGGGAGGTTGGATTGCTGGGGTTGGGATAGAGGGCACAACCATAGTCAAGTAGTGGGCGGCAGATCATCTTGTAAATTTTTACAGCAGTTCTGGTATTAATACCATTGTTTTTGTAAGTTAAACTTTTGCCCTAGAAGTAATTTTGCTTTTTGTTATGGCTGTATGTTTTTTAAAATTAATTTTTTGATCTATGGTTATGCCCAAGTACTTAATGGAAACTGAGGGAGGGATCGCAGTTTGGGAAATATGGACTTTGTGAGGTGAATTATTGCTGTGATGATAAGGGATTAGGAGCTGTGATTTGTGAGGATTGATTTTAATGCGCCATTTTGCAAACCATCGTTGAAGGGAGTCAATAAGCTCTTGGAGGGATTGGAGGGCTTTTGGTAGTGTGGGAGCATAAAACTCTTAATTTTCGAGAATAAAAAATAAAAATTGAAAATTTTGACATTTTTTGCTAATTGCTACTAAACTATTGAAGCTACATGAAATTTATATAACAAATAATTGTAGAGAATTCAGAAGTGAACAAATTACTAAGAATAGCCTTTTTGTGTAAACCTTATAGCTTTCGAGTAAAATATAGGAAAATTACTATAATGGCTACATCACCATTATTACTTTCCCTATAAACGAAGTATATATAGGGGAAGTATTGTTTTCGTGATTTTCTTTGTGGAAATATCCGTTTTAGGGTCCCCTGAACCCATTACACTAATTTCTAGAAAAAAAAATGTGTCTGTGTCTGTCGGTGGGCGCTGTATCTCAAAAACGAATTATCGTTTTGAGATGAAACTTCAAATTTAAGGTTTTATCGTTAAAAACTGGAAGTGAAAAGCTTTTGGTGAACATTCATAGACCGGAAGTTTATAGATGTTTACTCGAGGCGTTTTTTTGTTTTTTCTAAATATAAATAATTTTTAAAAAACGGTACAAACAAAAGTTAAAGGAAATGAAAAACTGAGCATGTTTTATTAAAACCTATTATTTTATAAAATTCTTAACTTTTGGGAAAAAAAATAAAAATTGAAAATTTTGACATTTTTTGCCAATTGCTAATAAACCATTGGAGTTTTATATAACAAATAATTGTAGAGAAATATAAAAATATAAAAAGTAGTCATAATTTACATGTTATCATTTAAAACTGAACTATTACAATAAAAAGTGTTCAGTAAGTTATTTTATTAAGAAACGCCTGAAAATTCTATCATTATTTTGGATATATTTTGTTGCTCCTATGTTTACTTTGATTTTGTTTTACAAAGTATAAGAAACTTTTTTATAAAATTAAATTAGTATATTGAAGATTATGATTAAGTATTTTGTTTTATTTACTTGTTTTAATTCGGTTACCTATTTGGACTATAAGGTTAGGTTATAAGCCCAAGAAGTCTCGTGAAAATTTTTTGAAGTTTGTTGAACGGAACTATACTTTGAAGTCTCTACTCTTCTAATCCACTAATTTCTGAAAAAAAAAATGTCTGTGTTTGTGTGTGTGTCTGCGTATCTGTCTGTCGGTGGGAGCTGTATCTCAAAAACGAATGATCCTATTGAGATGAAACATTAAACTTAAGTATTTATCATTAAAAACTAGAACTGAAGAGCTTTTGGTGAACTTTTCTTCGCTTGAAGAAGCCACAGTGTGTCGAAACAATTCTTGCGTTTTAAAAAAGCAATAATAAAGTGTTTTGAAAATTTAAGTGTTTTTACTTCATCAACCAAACAAGTGAATATGAATTTTCATCATAGAACAGCCTCATCTGTTACTATATTCAAAAATTAAATCATGTTTATATAAATAATCAGATATTTCTGATTTTTTACTGGACGTAGTCGGTGCCTTATCAATTTGTCGACTATGATATGATGCATTGTCCATAACTATTACGGAGTTTTTGGCCAAATTCGGTATCAATTTATTTTCGAACCAGTTTTTAAATAAAACCGCAGTCATATCGTCATGATAATCGAAGTGGCATTAAGAGATCTCTATATTGAATGAATTGCTCACTTAACCCGTGGTGAAACATATTTGAAATCAAAAACACTTGGTTTGTTTCACAGAATATTTCTTATTATTCTCCGACTAGTTTCGATAATATGTCATTACTCTTTGATAATGACATATTGTCGAAACTAGTCGGAGAAAAATAATAAATATTCTGTGAAACAAACCAAGTGTTTTTAATTTCTAATCAAGATTAAGAGATCTCCTTTACCGATAGAAGTAACCAATCGTTTTCTACTAACCTTTATAAAAAGACATTTTTCGTCACCGAATACTCAAACGAAATTTTGAGTTCCGTCACTAGTGACGTTAACTTTCGTCACTAGAGACGATAGTGACCTACAAATTCTCACCTCGGTCTAGTTGTCTGCTGTCACTATATCGCGTCATTATTAAAGATCAGTTTGTGAGTGTGTGCTGTGGTAACTTCATCATAATTTCTGATTCAGAAAGTGATTTAGATCTTCCCAATACTCCACCAGAAATAGTAAATTAAGCTGAGAAAACTTATGCAGGTTTATTACCAGAAAAATAGAAAAAGAGGTATGAAAAAAAAAATGCAAAATTTATGGAATGGAAGACTGATAATCAAAATTGTCGGAAAATTTGAAACCATCGACCTTTTGGTCCATATATTCTATGTTACGAACAACATTATCAATAAAAGAAGATATCAACATGAGTATACCGCGTGACCCGTTTCAAGACGCATCATAGGGGATTCCCATGTAAAATTTTCAATTGCAGTTTGTATCTCTATTATTTAAATTATCAGAATAAAATTAGAATAATACCTTTACTAGAGTTATTGTGGAGGTTTTATTTTTGTTTCATCTTTAGTTTAATTCGAAATATAGCTTAAAAAGTGTAAACAAATATTCGATAATAAAATCCTCAATATAGTAGTTGCTGTGAAAAGTCAGTGTTTTTCATCTAAATTGATTCAGCCACAACCAAAAAATTAAATTCAAAATGAGTGCTTACACCAAGAAAGAAAAGTCAGTTCCTTAATATAAATTATAGAAGCGAGTTCAAAGGCACAAATTCATTATTCTTGTTAAAACGAGTTAACTTGAAGGTACAATTAACGTAAACAGAATAAGACCCTTTTTACTATTTCTCATTTATTTCACAAAATTTAGAACTTGAATCAGGATCAACTGCTAGTAGTTCTTGATAAATGGCTTCTATAAGTTTGGTATGATGTTCAGAAAGTAAGGACGAATTTTTATTTGGTGCCATTTTGTCATATGACGTTTGCCAGTCGTGCTTGTTTCATGTTTGTTATTTGCTATCCTTCCACAAAAAATACACCAATTAAAGAAGGAAATTCAAAGGGTTATTAACGGCATCTTTCGTTTTTGCGCCCACCGACAGACAATTTTTTTTCTAGAAATTAGTGTAATGGGTTCAGGAGACCCCAAAACGGATATTTCCGCAAAGAAATTTTCAAAAAATTACGAGAACAATACTTCCCCCATATATATATACATATACTGCGTATATAGGGAAAATAAAAATAGTCGTCACAAGCAAAAAATAATGGTAATGTGGCCATCATAGTAATTTCCCTATATTTTACTCGAAAGCTATAAGGTTTACACAAAAAGGCTATTCTTAGTAATTTGTTCACTTTTGAATACTCTACAATTATTTGTTATATAAATTTCATGTAGCTTCAATAGTTAGTTAGTTAGCAAAAAATGTCAAAATTTTCAATTTTTATTTTTTTTCTCGAAAATTAAGTTTTATGAAAAATATAAATAAAACACTTTGTAACTTTGTTTGTATAACACTATTTATTTACTGTTTACTATAGTTTCGGCATCTCAACGTGCCATTATCAAAACATACAATCAGTGTATCACTGTATCATTGTATGTTTTGATAATGGCACGTTGAGATGCCGAAACTATAGTAAACAGTAAATAAATAGTGTTATACAAACAAAGTTACAAAACAAAGTGTTTTATTTATACTCAAACATGTATAACGAAGTAAAAGCCGCAAAAATTATTAATTTTATGAAAAATATTTTTTAACAAAACTTGTTCTGTTTCTCATTCCCTTTAACTTTTGTTTAAAAAAATTTGTAATCTTTTTCATATTAAAATAAATATTTGAAGAAAACAAAAAACGGCCTCGAGTAAACATCCACTTTCGGTTTTTGAATATTCACCAAAAGCTTTTCAGTTCCAGTTTTTAACGATAAAACCTTAAGTTTAAAGTTTCATCTCAATCGGATTATTTTGAGATACAGCGCCCACAAACATTTTCACGCACGAAAACAATACTTCCCCTATATATAGTATATAGGGAAAGTAATAAACAAATAAAATCCTTAAGAATATAAATATAATCTTGTAAATAAAGTAGACACAATAACAAACAATAAGAAAATGGTGATGTGGCCATCATAGTACTTTCCCTATATTTTACTCGAAAACTATGAGGTTTACGGAAAAATGTTATTCTTAATAATTTGTTCCTTTTTTAATTCTCTACAATTATTTGTTATATAAATTTTACGTAACTTGAATAGTTTATTAGCAATTGGTAAAAAATGTGAAAAATTTCAATTTTTATTTTTTTTCTCGAAATTTAAGAATTTTATGAAAAATATGTTGTAATAAAACTTATTTAGTTTTTTATTCCCTTTAACTTTTGTTTGAAACGTTTTTTTAAAAAAAAATTATATTTAGAAAAATATAACAAAAAAACTAAAAAACGCCTCGAGTAAACATCCACTTCCGCTTTATGAATGTTTACCAAAAGCTTTTCAGTTCCAGTTTTTAACAATAAAACCTTAAGTTTAAAGTTTCAACTCAAGAGGATTATTCGTTTTTGAGATACAGCGCCCACCGACGAAATATGCACTAACACAGTTGCTGATAAAATGAATTTTAAACCAAGCCACGAAAAATATAATGTCGAATATATAGGAAAAGGATAGACTATGCCATGAGGAGGAAGGGTGCACGCGGCGTGTGCCGATCTACTCGCATCGAGTGTTTTTACGACGCGGCGGCGACGCCGCCAAAGACAGCGGGCTGTCTTTGATTTTTTATTGCTCGGCAAAAGAGCGATGAATACACTATAAACTAAAAAACAATTTTTGCTTTTACTTATTAATTAAACATCAATTAACATTTGCCTGTTCCCAATATAAATCTAGACGCCCTTTAACATTTATCAAACAATTTAAACATAAAAGTAATCGTGATGACCTTAACAGAATATTAAATAAACATTGCACAACTATTATTTATACACGGTTTGATTTCGTAACAATCAACTAATCATTACTTAATGAACAAGAACAATACCATAAATAGTGTCCCTGAAAAAATTGCCCAATTTATAGTTCCTTACAATTATTTTCTAAAGTGAAATTTATGCCAGAATATTTTTTTTTCTATTGTACAAAAATTTTAATTGCATTTATTTGAATTCATTAACAGTCCATAAATGAGCAATTCGTATGTGGTAAGCACAAATTAGAAACGCACATACTTAACAATGTTATCTTGTAGATAAAAAAATATGTATACTGCGACAATTCTTATCTTAAAACATAACCTAACTATTATCACAAATTTTATAATAACAATAAATACGAAAACAGTATATACAGACTATTGTTCAACTTTTTTTTTGTTGTGACTCATCACAATAGTATATTACACTACAAGTGGAGAAAGTACGTGTTTTGCTCACGCGTGTACCAATTTGCACACGAGGCGACAGCCGAGTGTGCGAAGGTACACAAGTGAGCGAATTCGTAACTCCACGAGTGGTGTATTACGTTTTGTTCAATCCTGCCGAAAATTCATTTTAAAACGTAGGTTCAAATAAAAGAAATGTATTGCGGCTTTGCGCGATGTGCCGTGCCCGGCCCGCTTTAAAATCTAGTGTACGGCGGTCGGCGTTGCTCGATGCGCCGTGCACGGCCCGCACTAAAATATTCTAGTGTCCCGCTGTGAGCGACGACAAAAAAAGACAAGCGGCAATATAACACGATCGTCTACGTCATATAAACAACACAATCGGCGACGCTAAGTAACTTGTACCACTTTTGTCTGTAATAATAGTTGATATTCAATAATATATATATATAAAGTTTCGGAAAACATCCGTAACAAAATATAATATTATTTTACAATGAGCGAAGAAGAATGGCTTAGGATTCACAATTTAAATATCATTACGGATGAAGTTTTAATTGCCTATTTTAATGGCCTTTTTAATAACTTTGCCCAATATTCTATTTCGAAGTGACAATTTTCATTTACAAGTGTATAAGCAAGTAAGTAATAATAATAATAATAATGTGTATTTATAAAAGCGTGAGCGAAAGTGACATAAGAGTGGGCGAAAGTGACACAAGAGTGGGCGAAAGTAAATCTCCATAGCAACCATTTTGCGTGAGGTAAACTGTAACTTTCTAACCACAAAACAACGTATGAAAGTTCTATTTTCTACTGCAGGATTGAACAAAATACATTTCCTGCACACGTAGTTAAATATTTTCTATTTGTTACCATTCAAGCATATACTTAATCATTGCAATTATTCATGCGTATTATTTAAAATTGGTCCATAATTACTTTTCCTTAATGTATTTTATAAAATTTAAAAAAATAAATAAAATAGTGGTTGGCATTGATGAAAACCTCCATGGTGGTGAAAGGGTGAAATTGTTTATTTATTTGTTTACTCACTTGCCCAAGGAATCGTCAATATCACCTCGATTCGGGGTCAAGCCCCTGTACCTCCCCTGGCAACTGAGAGGCATCAGTTCGTCAGCGGGGAATGCATTCTCCATGTAGGCCCTGTACGCGTGGTAGAACATGTCCCGTGCCTCCTCCCTGAAAACGTAGTAATTGCAATGCTGGATAGGTCGAAATGGTTTGTTTCTTTTACCTCAGGGCCAGCCTCTCCGCCCGGGACATGGGCTTGAAATCGTCGGCGCCGCATCTGTTCACTGCCAGGAACAAAACACCGAAACAAATGATGGGCAATCTGTGGTTTCGCATCTTAGTGTGAAGAGGGGAAATTTGTTGTGAAAATACCGTCAAGAAAGTCGCGGCCCGTCCACGAACATATTGCACACTGTCAAAGCGGACGATAGCAGCGCAGCAGGGGGACACTGTCCAGATAAGTGTTATCAGCAAACGAACACAAACGTAACCTGTACGCGCGCTGCGTCTCTCGACGTGTGCATTTCTTCGGGGGAATTGATTCACATGTTAGGCTCGGGGAATTTACGCCTTACATTTTCGCCCCTTTTCCGCTGGCGTTACGAGAAAATTTCACGGGGTTTTGACAGCTCCAGCGACGGGCACTGCTTTTTGGGTGAAAAGGAGGAGCTGATTTCTCGCTCACTCATTGGCCCATATTCCTTTCGCACAACAGAGCACTGTTAGTTCGACACGTTAATACCCAAATTGCGTTACCTATAATTTTCATTACGTTTAACACACGTCTGCCAACATTAAAATAGAAAAAATATAGCGCAAAATAAATTCAATATAGGCAACACAACACACGCTTTTATCAAATAAAAATGGAGCTCTAATTTATTTTCTTTTAATTTGTATATACACATTTCGTTTATTCGATAACAGTAGTAAATAATCCAAGTGAAATCACTATTCAAGTATGCAGGAATAATTCAATTGCGGCGTAAATGACCTAAGCTGTCGACGCGCCCTATAAAACCCAATTCAATTAATAGTTTTTTTCCACGATGATTGGTTTCGATAGTTACGTTTTTGTCAATGACATAACTGCCGAAATTAATGGTGAAAGAAATTAAGTTTTAATTACATTATTCATATATAGTTATAACAGTAATTCAAACAAATGAAAATTCCTTTATTTATTTATTTAATTGAGTTTTTGAATTTGGTAGGTACTAACATTTACCAACGCGTATATTGTGTTGCCTATAGTATCACCATATTTATATTACAAAATGTTACATTTAATTAAATAAGAAAAAAAATGACAAAGCAGTGTTTAATTGAATTATATACAATGAAATAATTTTAAATATTCTTATCTGTTAATTCTCATAAAATGCAAGACATGATTTTTATACTCCGAGTAAAATCATTCATGATTATTCTATTGATACAATATTTTTTATAAACGTTTTCAATTTATCTTAGATGTATTTTTCGATTCCGAACAACAATTCTACACCCAGCTAATTAATTGATACATAATAATAAACTTTATTGTTGAGTTTGAGTAGTGAAACCATAGATAGAAATTTTTATGTGTATACCCTTGAACGATCTTTCTTAATCACTCCGTACAATAGAAAGGAAACGTCCGTACTTTCTAATCGGCGGGCGTTTCAAACACACCAATCATATCCAATATCCACGAGAGACCTGTACGCGTGAACAACACTTTATTTTCATCTAAATCCAGACGAATTCGTGTTTACAAACGATTACACGTTTTCATTGTGGTACGCGCAAAACCAACAATTGCCCCCATAAAAAAGTTGTTATGTCGTTAGGTCAACGAGTGTTTATGCATTTAGCGCACAATAAGGTGTAATCGACGATATTAGTAATGTGTTTGAATTGATTGCGGGTGCAATTTCGCGGTCGCTGGTCAGTGCAACGGCGCGTGACGTCGCCGTGAGGCCAGATAAGTGAGTAAGTAACCTCTGGCCGCTGCACAGTCGAGACCGCAAACGCGCGACGCAATGAAGAAAACGTGCCTCCTCTTCCTGGTTTTCCTCTGCGTCCAGTTGTCCCTCAACGCCTCCCTCAGCCTGCACGAGCAGCGGAAGTACAAGAGTTTGATCGAGGGACAGGGCCTCTATTCGGGTGATGATGATGTGGAGGTCCTCACGAGTGGTAACTTCAAGAAACGCGTGTACGGGCAAAAGAGTGTGTGGTTGGTTGAATTTTACAACAGTTGGTGCGGTTTCTGTCAACGGTTTGCCCCCTCATGGAAGGCACTGGCCACGGATGTGAAGGCCTGGAGGAATGCGGTTAACATCGCTGCAATAGACTGTTCAGATGAGGATAACTCCCCATTGTGCAGGGAACTGGAAATCATGGGCTACCCTACATTAAGGTACTTCCATGAAAACTACACAGACGGTGCAAAAAATATAGGAGAGGAAGTACGAAAAGGATCCGATATGGAGGAACACAAGGGACATCTAATTAAACACATGATTAACGAACAGGAAGGGAAAAGAGGAATATACCTTCCTAATTTGCTACCGTACACCCACACAAACCTGCTACATTTATTCGACGGACCTAATGTGCATGCTAAATTCGTGTTTTTATTAATCGACCTGCCTGGTGGAACTCTAGGCCCACAACTTAGTCTCGATTTCCATAACTACAAAGAGATCAGTGTGAGGTATGCCACTTCAGAAAATGAGGATTTAGTGAGGAACGTACAGGCTAAAAAGTTTCCATTCCTAATGGTACTCACTGATCAAAATAAATCCCAATCGTTCCCTGAGGGATTAGTTACAAGGGAAGCATTACGTTCCGCTATGATTGATTACCTGAAACCTTACATTAATATCGCCCAGGAGATGGAGAAACCTGATATATTCAAGGGGAAGTGGATTGATGTTAAGGTCCCCGATATAAGTACTTTAATGGAAGCAAAATCCCGCAAGGCACTTCGTGATAAAGTTAAAAGAATGGGGGATGTTGTTTTCCAAGCTGATCTAGAATCTGCACTAAGATACTCGCTCAAACATGAAATTGGAATTGCGAAAGACATCACTGGAGAGAAATTAGTTGCATTAAAAAATTATTTAGACGTGTTAAATAAGTATTTCCCATTCGGGCCTAATGGACGGGTGTTTTTAATGGAATTAGTTGATAAGGTCCATAACAGGAATAGTATTGACGGTTCTGAAATAGTCGAGATTGTTACAAAATATGATGATGATAGTAAGAGAGTGTTTAGCTCTGCACATCAGTGGATTGCATGCGAGGGTAGTTCGGCTCAACGGCGTGGTTATCCTTGCGGATTATGGAAACTCTTCCACTATTTAACCGTGCAAGGTGCTGAAAGAAACAGTCCCCCAACTGAAGTGCTCGATGCCATGCACGGTTACATCAAGAACTTCTTTGGTTGTGCCGACTGCAGCCAACACTTTCAAGAGATGGCCATTCGCAAGGATCTGAGAGGAGTAACCTCTTCAGAAACAGCAGTTCTGTGGCTGTGGATGGCCCACAATGAAGTCAACAGGCGGTTGGCCGGTGATATAACAGAGGATCCGGAATTTCCCAAAGTGCAGTTTCCCACCCATGAAAATTGTCCAAAGTGCCGTGGCTCGGACAACTCCTGGGACCTGAATGAGGTGTTGAAGTACATCAAAAACATGTACAGTAGCGTGAACATAAGGTACATCGGGGCCGACTCTAGTGTACTGCATCCCGGTCTGAACACCACACCTAGGGGCGTCTCGTCAGTTTTCGAACAAATCGATGCGAGTATGTGTTTTATCTTATACCTATTATCATTCGCACTAATCATTGTACTAATTCGTGTGTTTTTAAAGAAGGGGTATCGGAAAAAGATGTACGCACACGATCTGCTTGGCAAGGTGTGAATTATCGTCCACCCACATACACTTAGTTAGGATGTAACAACGAACAGACAGACAAGGGAAAGAGAGAGAGATAGAGGGAGAGAGAGAGAGAGGTGGGCAGGTTAAGTTATTCATCACATACAAGACACACATACAGACTCCACCTGGAGCCCCCCCCATTTCAACTTGCATATATTTAAAATATTTACTTGTTACATCACATGATGTGATTGTGTTGTATTTAATTATTTTTAAAGTATATATACATAAACGAAAAAAAATATATTGCTTACATTTCGTGTTTCTTCCAAATATAGCTTTTGCATGTAAATTATGCTCAAATTAGTTTGGGATTATTATGATGATGATGATAAGGGTATGTTGGGGGAACATTTCTGGACGGATTTATAATAACAATAATAATATTGACAATCATATTCAAGTTTGACACTAAAAAAAAAAAAACTCATTCATTTGTTTTTGTGTAATAAAAATTCTTTTCTTATAGAATAAATTATTTAATTTAAAATTGCCAAGGAAAATAATCCTTGCTAGTTAAGACTTATTATTCAATTTAGTGTTACTTCTAGAAATAATTTAAGCTGGGTTTTTCCTAATGAATCATTCCATTTCCACGTATTATTTACATCCAATTATCTTTAATGTACGTTAAATTATAAGTTATGCTATTCATAACACAAATATCAGAGATAGAGAGTAAAATATAAATGATTTGATAAGGACTTTGGACTCGATTGGATGAGATTTTTTTTTTACAATTCAAATCTATTTTATTTCTTATAACTTATATTGTTAAAGAGATGATTAAAATGAAAAAATATTTTTTTTTTGAAATTTACACAAATTGTGAAAAATTAAATGAAAATTTGCTTTTTGCGATTCGTATGTTTTTCTATTTCTATAATTTCATTATTTAGATTTAAACAATTTAATAAAGACAAATAATTGTAGGGGATTTTGTTTTTGAAATTATTATTATAATATAAACAATTGAATGAAAGTTTTGTTTTTGTAAGCAGAAATGTTCCCAAAAATTGAAAATATGTTTTTTAACATACTAAAAAATGGGGTTATGTAAATTGTCATTTTGAATATCGTTCCATTACATTTGTTTCGGTGGATAATGTTTTTTTTTTGAATGCTCAAATTTACAGAAGTAAATCACTGTTGTATATACATCTCTTATATTATAGTTACATAATTGCCAGTATGTAACATGCAAACTTAAATCGTGTTGGAAAAATTAGTCATATAAACGAAATCTTTTACAAATTATACAGCGCATACAAAAAAAAAATAATTAGTACATCACTCTCTCCACTAGAATGTACTATTTATAGTATATATCCTTCAGACTCTGACTAACCTTACTTGACTGCGCAGAATCCGTTTGCGCAAAACACTGACGTTTTTTTCCTATATTCAATTTTCTAATGCTTCCGAACGTGCGTCACTAATATAAAATATTTTTAGCGTTCATTAAAAAAATATATTTTAACTAGAACGGTAATTAGAGCGACGTAATCAACACGGTGTAATTCAAGCGCTAAGGTATTTACGAAAGCCGGTGAAAACGAATGTATTAATGATTAAAAAGAAATCGCCGACTCGCAAAAATGACACTAAATAAATTTTGATAATAAAATTCAAGAGATAATCGTTTAAAAAAAACTGCTCACCGATAAAACATTATCTTATCAATTTTCGCGAACCGCATTTGCATAAAAAACGCCGAAACGAAATCCTCCCGACGATTAACACTAACACCTCAGGCTTAATTCCCCTCATAGGCAGAACTAAAACAACGAAATACATATAAAGACACACAATTAGGTACAAAAGTATGCTTTTTATTATTTTATATTCATAAGATACACGAGGTCATCATGAAACAACCGATGGGGTTTTTCTCTTTTAGCTAATTTGTAGAAAAGTATAATAAAATATTTTTATATCTATACATTTTTTTTGTATATAATTCATGACTAACAAAGTCAGTACGAAAAGACATTTTTCATCTCACAAAAAAAATAGAGGGAACAACTAACAAGCTACACTCTCACATTGAAGTTTCTCATGAGCACAGTGTACTTATTAAAACAGTAAGTTTCTAAATCGAATTATTAAAGTTATCAATTTAACTACAACCAAAATCTAATTAATAATTATATATAAGCTGGATTAGTAAAGAAAATTATTCAATTAGCTGAAATTAAAACTACTGTTACAACCTGAATATATACATGTTAAAAATATATTTTATCTGTTAAAATAATTTCCTTAATTCAAAGGATTAAACGATTAAATTAAATTTAATCCATTGTTAAAAAATTACTGTTTTAATACAACATCCGAACATCAGTGTTTTTTTTTTATCAACCCTATTTTCCCCTGCCTAAATCTTTTCATTGTGTGCTCACCAGAGATGACTACACAATATTCACGATTAAACGTCGAAACGGTTATACCTAAGCATGCCGCTCGTTTAAAATTTAAGCTATTCGAGCGTAACGCACACAGATCTTTTATTATTAACAAAATATTTGCATATATTTATCGCACGTACAATTCAGATAATGAAGAAAATTATATCGATAGGTTCTAACTGGAAATTTGTGTTTGTCTGACGTAAAACAACATGTAACATTTTTGTGCTCTATTAATGAATGTGTGAATGATTGCTGAATTGCTCAAATGGCTCTCTTATCACTGATAAAATTAAATTAATTAGCATTTTGTGTTTATCGACGGCTGTACATATGTTACGCTTTGTTGCTGCTTTTTTTTTGTTGGGTGTGTGTGAGTGAGTGTGCAGTTTGATAACAATATTAAAGCGAACAAAAACCACTTTCACCACATTAATCATACGTATTCCGTTTGGCCTTTATTTACTTGCTGAAATTATTATTTTAGATTTATTACATTCAAATTTCTGTTATCCTTGATATTAATTAAACTATAGCATAAAAGTATGCATTTACATTCCTTACGGTTGATTTAAAAATCATTATCAATTAAAATTAAATATAGGTTTAAATTTTTGTAGTTTTAAAACCTCTTTTTAATAAATGTGGATTTGAAACTTAATTTCATTAAAATTAATTCACTTTTTTTTTCATACGAATATAACTTTTTTCATTATCTCAATTGAACGAATCACTTTAGTTAATATAAACATGGAGAATGTTCAAACATTGAATTGTAACACATACCTATATAAGTATTTTGTAAAACGAGTAATAGTAGTAATAGCAAAGGCGGTTTTCTTTTACCCAAACAACAAAGAGGGTCGAATATAATGGTCCGTTCGGTGGGTGGGTGTCTCCGTGTGGACGCCCGCTTAGGCCGCATGCACGGACTGAAAAAGAAACGAAAGAAAAGGGGTGTTATTTAAAAACAGATCGTCACCGTCCATCCGCTAGCGAAATTACTTTGGCAATGTCGACGCCCGTCATCGTCTTGACCAGCTCGGGAACCTTCGCGACGATGGTGAAGACCTCCTCCGTCAGCTTGGCCGCCCCGATCTCCCCCTGGCCGCTGCTCACCATCGTGATCTTCTTGGTTTGCGACAACGGTGCGGCCACTTCAGCTGCGACCTGAAAATTTAAGATAAGTACAGAATTAATATAGTTATAAGTACATAACAATAACATCAATTAATTAAAACGTTTACTCTAGAAAATATTGACTGTACTTTGATCAAAGGATATATTTCCACTGTTAATTTGTTTAATTCTTTAATTGAAGCTTTAAATTTTTAGATTGACAAGTCAGTATTGCCAACATTATTTTAAAATCAGAGCCTACTATTTTAAATTTTAATGTATAAGTTTATTTTTAGTAAGTCTCTACTGTTATTTTATACAAAAATATTTATGAAAAGAATAATTGTTTTAGCTTTAAATTTGTAACATTCAACCTTATAATATTAAATATATATTGTTACGTGGCAATTGACATAGTTATGTGAAACATAAAATGTCAAAGTCTCATCTGTCATCTTTCAATTATAACCTATAAACTGTCAACTTAAACTTGCTTATAGTCAATTGTCATATTTTAAATATTAAATACCAAGTTTCATATGTTATATGAAATTTTAATAGATCACTAATCTATGAACTATTAAATGTCAGTCAAATCTATCATCTTTGAAGTGTCAACTGTCAAATATAATTTATCACGTGTTAATTGTAATTGTTTGTGGTTATATTAAATTGTTATCTATGAACTGGCAACTATTGACTATAACCTATAAAAAGTCAGCTTTAATTTGTTAAATGTCAACTTTCGCTTGGGAAATATCAAATAACAAGACTTATTTGTTATCTATGAAATTGCTAAACTGTTAAATATGAACTCATCATTTAATAATCGTCTTCTGTGAATTATTGCATTTCAAGTCTAACCTATAAACTGTTAACCAATAACTACTGTCACTTTTTACATGTCAACTGTCATTTATTTAACATCAAATGTCAAGTTTTATATGTCCTCTATAAAGATCCAACTACCGTCACTTTATATGTCAACTGTCATTTAAGCAACATCAAATGTCAAGACTTATATGCCCTCTATGAAATGCCAACTACTGTCACGTTTTATATGTCAACTGTCATTTATGTAACATCAAATTTTAAGTCTTATATGTCCTCTATGAAATGCCAACGACTATCTGCGAAGTGTCGAATCTGTCATTAAATTGCAATTGTCATACATTAACTGTCAAATATTATTTTAACGTAGGATGAATGATTTTCTATGTTTTTTACCACGATATATTAATGATTTTACATTAATGAATAATGTTCAACTATAGTTTCGACTCTTTCAAGTCATTATCAAGTTTATTTATTATTTTTAACTGTAACTGTCACTTGTTATATATCAATTGTAATATCTATCACATATCAACTATAAATGTAAAACTTGCTAAATGTCAACAGTCATCTGTGAAATATTAAATGTCAATGCTAATCTGTCATCTACAAAATGGCAACTGTCAAATATAAACTATCATCTATTGTCAATTGTTAACTGTCACTTGTTATATGTCAATTGTTATATAGGAAATATTACATGTCAATTGTTAATTTACATTTTTATTTTGTTAATTCTCAAATATCAAATGTCACTTCATATATGTCATCTGTGAAATGGTAACTGTTAAATTTTAGTTATAATTTATTAATTGTCAAATGTCTGTCACTTATCATTTGAAAAATCAGATTTCAGGTTTCATCTGTCATCTATAAATGACAACTATCATAGATGAAATCTAACCTATAAACTGTTAACTTTTTATATTGTTTGTACTTTCATTTATTATCTATAACATGCTCTAAAATACTTTATCTTTTTTGATGTCAACTGTCATCACTAGAATATCAAATCTCATGATGAAATAGCAACTGTCAAATATAAACTGTCATCTCTAAAGTGTGAATTGTCATTTGCTGAACGTCAAGTCTTATCTGCAACTCATAATATAGCAACTATAAAAATCCACTATCATCTATCAATTGTCAACTGTTAATTATTACTGGCAATATGTTGTAATATGTGAAATATGAGTCTAGTCATCTATAAAATGTCAACTGCCATCTATCAACCATAACCTACAAACTTTAATCTTTATATGTCATTGTAGCCCATAAAATATCAAATGTCAAGACTCATCTATATCTACTGTTAAATATCAACTTGAACTTATTGTCACTTTTCATTTGTGAAATCTCATCTATGAAATAACAACTGTCAAATCTGAACTATCTTTATTAAATTGTGAACAACTTCCCTTTAAATAACAAATGTAAATGTCAATTATTGTTTGTCATTTATAATACTAGGAATTTAAAATCAACTTTCATATTTCAATTGTCAACTGTTAATTGTCACTTGTAATACGTCAGTCAGTTGTCATAGGTGCAATATCACAGTTTCATCTGTCAACTGTGAAACGTCAACTGTGAAACGTCAACTGTCATCTATCAACCATAACCTATAAACTGTAAATTTTAATGTTTATACGTCATTATAGTCTGTAAAATATAAAATGTCATGACTCATCTATATCTAATGTCAAATATCAACTTGAACTTATTGTCAATTGTCACTTGTCATTTGTCTCATCTATGTAATAACAACTATTAAATATGAACTATCTTTATTAAATTGTGTACTTCTTCCCTTTAAATAACAAATGTCAATCATTGTCTGTCATCTATAATACGAGGAATTTAAAATGAATCAACATTCATCTTTCAATTGTCAACTGTTAATTGTCACTTGTAATACGTCAGTTATCATAGGTGAAATATTAAAGTCACATCTGTCATCTATGAAACGTCAACTGTCATCTATCAACCATAACCTATAAACTTTAAAATTTAATGTTTATATGTCATTATAGTCTCTAAAATTTCAAATGTCATGACTCATATCTAATGTCAAATATCAACTTGAACTTATTGTCAACTGACACTTGTCATTTGTGACATCTCATCTATGTAATAATAACTATTAAATATGAACTATCTTTATTAAATTGTGTACTACTTCCCTTTAAATAACAAATGTCAATTCTTGCCTGTCGTCTACAATATGATAACTTAAAAATCAACTTTCAATTTTCAACCGTTAATTGTCATTTGTAATATATCAGTTGTCGTAGGTGTAATATTAAAGTCTCATCTGTCATCTATGAAATGACAAATGTCATCTATCAACTCTAACCTATAAATTTAAACTTGTTATATATCTGTGAAATATCAAATGTTAACTGTTATCAATTAAAAATCAAATGTCAAGTCTTATTTGTATCATTGAAATGCTATCAAACTACAAACTGTTAACTACAGTCACTTTTTATGTAACAACTTTCATTTGTGAAACATTAAATGTCGTTTCATCTGTAATCTGTGAAATGTCAACTGTCATCCGTAAAATATCAAATGTCAAATTTAATATGTCATCTATTGTTATTGTTATAACCTACAAACCTTAAATGTCAACTATTGTCAAATATGAACTATCACCTATAAACTGTTAACTGATAACTAGGGTCAATTGTTATATATCAATTGCAATCTGTTAAATATTAACTGGCAGATCTTATCTGTCGTGAATGAAATGCCAACTGTCATCTATGGACTATAACCTATAAATTGTTAACTTTAACATTTATGTCAACTGTAATCTGTGAAATATAAAATGTCAAGACTCATCTATCATCTGCTGCCAAGTATGAACTAGTACATATTGTTAACTGTCATTGGTTGTATGTCAATTGTCATTAGTGAAATATCAAATGTCAAGTTTCACTTGGAATCTATGAAAAGTCAACTACTATTTCTAAATTGTGAACTAATGTCAATGTCAATCTGTCTTTTCAATAATATGGCAACTGTCAAAAATAATCTACCATCTATTAATTGCTAACTGTTAATTGTTACTGGTTATGTGCCAATTGTCATGTGTGAAATGTCAAATATTAAGTCTCATCTGTCATCTATAAAATGCCAACTGTCATCTATCAACTCTAACCTATAATTTTTAACTTATTTTATGTCTGAAATATTAAATGTTAACGGTTCAAATGTCAAGTCTCATTTGTCATCAATGATAGGCCAACTACTAATCTACAAATAGTTAACAAATAACTACCGTCACTTGTTATATGTCAACTTTCATTTGTGAAATATTAATCGTCGTTTCATCTGTCATTCAACTGTCATCTGTAAAATAATAAATGTCAAGATTGATCTGTCATCTATGAAATGACAATTGTCAAATATGAACTTTCACATATAAACTGGGTACTGATAACTATTGTCACTTGTTATGTTAATTGTCATCTGTGAAATATAAAGACCTATAAACTTTAAATTTGTCACATGTCAACTATCAATTGCTGAATATCAAATTTCAAGTTTATATTTGACAGTTGGTATTTGGGAGATAGTCATCTATGAAATGGCAACTGTAACCTATAAAGTTTATCTTATTTTATGTCTGTGAAATATTAAATGTTCAAATGTCTAGTCACATTTGTCATCAATGAAATGCCAACTACCAACTGTTCACAAATAACTACAGTCACTTTTTATATGGCAACTTTCATTTGTGAAATATCAAATGTCGTTTCATCTGTCATCTGTAAAATAACAAAAGTCAAGATTGATCTGTCATCTATGAAATGACAATTGTTAAATATAAACTTTCGCCTATAAACTGGGATAACTATTGTCACTTGTTATATTAATTGTCATCTGTGAAATATAAGCACCTATAAACTTTAAATTTGTCATATGTCAACTATCACTTGTTGAATATCAAATGTCAAGTTTATATTTGACAGTTGGTATTTCATAGATGACAGATAAATCTTGACATTTGATATTTTACGGATGAGAGTTGGCATTTCACGAATGATAGATGAAAGCATACTATGAAATACCAACTGTCAATTATAAACTATGAGTTATTTAATACTTATAATTACTGTCACTATTTATGTCAACTGTTATCTGTGACATATCAATTATTAAGACTCATTTGTCCTCTATGAAATGTCAACTATTAACGAACCCATAGGTTGTCAACTGTTATTTGTCATATGTCAATAGAAATATGTGAAATATAAAATGTCAATTTATATCTGCCATCTATGAAATGGAAAATGTTATCTAGAATGTCATCTGGAACTTTGCCTAGTGTACGAAAGTATGACAATTGTTATCTATCGTCTAAATCACTTATCTGCTGCCATCTGTTATTTGGCATAAAAAATCTGTCTACTCTGAACCATCATCTATCAACTGTCATCTATAATTTAGTATTTTAGAAGCAGATGTTTTGTTATTGAATAGTAATTGTTAAATATCATTTTACTAACCTTTGGCAGAACGTCCAAAAGCATATCAATCATAGCTGCATCCTTGTACTCCTTCCAAGCTTCGGCTTTCTTAGCCATCTGTTCGGCCTCTGCTTTAGCCTTGGCCTCGATGGCGAAAGCCTCGGCCTGTCCCTTCAACCTAATGGCCTCGGCTTCCGCCTCCGCCTCGAGAAGCACCCTCTTATTATTCGCCTCGGCGATCTTCTCCAACCTGTACTTTTCTGCCTCGGCCGGCCGTCTCACCGTCGCCTCCAGTTCCCTCTCCTTCCTAGCGATCTCCTGCTCCTGCACGGCGATCTCCTGCGTCCTCTCCACCACCTTGATCTGCATCTGCTCCTCCTTGATCCTCTGCTTCGTCTTGGCCGCCTGCAGCTCGTACGCCATCTCCGCCTCGGCGTTCTTCGTCTGCACCTCGACGTCGTAGGCGGCCTTCTTCAGCTCGAAGTCCCGGCGGGCCTTCGCGATGTCGGTGTCGTTCAGGAACACGGACGCCATCCTCTGCTCCTCGGCGATGGCCTCCTTGATCTGGGCGTCGCAGCGCGCCTCCGCCTCGCCGATCCTGGCGTCCCTCTTCACCTCGGCCGTCCTCGCCATGCCCAAACTCCTCAAATACCCCTAACACGGCAAACAATTGGATGATACAAGCAGTGCAAAAACGAACCGTACGATTCGAACAATTACGAAGCACTCGTGTGATAAAAAAAATAATGGCTACAGCGTATCGTCATGCAAAAAAACACAAACAGAATGTGGTAACATACCTTCGCACCCTTTTTATTGTAGCAAATAAAATTAATGTTAAATAATAAAAATTATGTCGTATCACCTCATTCAACGTTACCTCTTCGTCTCGGATGTCCTTCAGCGTGTACGAAACGACCGTGATGCCCATGTTGACCAGGTCCGAGCTGGCTACTTCGAAGACCTGCTTGCTGAACTTCTTTCGGTCCTTGTAGATCTCCTCGACCGTCATCGAACCCATGATTGCGCGCTGGTGGCCCTCCAAAGTGACCAGCGCGATGTGCTGGATTTCGTTCTCGGGTTTGCCCAGGAATTGTTCGCAAGCGGCCAACAGCATTTCTTCATTTTGTCCTTGGATTTTAACCTAGAAAATAAAACAAAATATAAATCAAATCGAACGTGTTTCATAGCATCCTACAGAGATGGCGCTGTTATCAAGACAAATCTTCATTATAATTAATATAAATGACAAAGTAACATAAGTCATAACCTTTAATATTGTTTAAGATGGCTTTACTTAGTGTTTTACGTACACTTTATGTTTTCAAGAGTTTAATTTGTTGATAATTTCTGAATGTATTTATTATTTCAGTTATATAGTTAAATAATTTACCTGTGCAATTCCAGTGACAGAAATTGGTACTCCTTGGCTCGTGTACACTGTAGGACTGTCGACTTGGAGAGTCATCGTGTTCAATGAGATTCTGCAAATATGTGCACAGTTTTCCAGTAAGAATTGAGCTGTTGGGTTTCAGGAAGCATCTTACCTTTGTATCCTCTGTATCGCAGGCCAAATAAAGGCGCGACCTCCAGGGACCAGATGCGGTTTCGTGTAACAGCATCCTGTGGTGTAAATGTAACTGCATTATCCGAAAATAAAACGTATTCAAAACAATAATGAATTCGTCAGGGTTATTAAACTGATGACACTTGTGTTCCATATTTTCCATTTCATAATGAATTTGTATTATTTCAACCTTGTAAAAATATGACTACTGGAGAAATTATGTTTGAAAATATCAAAATGACGTATTTTCGTAATTACTAAAAATAATTGATGTGCGGTTGTGGAAAACAAAACTACAACACTTGAAATTAAAGGTAGGGAAGTTAGAAATTGCAGTCGGCGATTAAAAAAGTTGTAAAAAATAACCACTGGAGAAATTATGTTGATATTCTCAAATGATGTATCTTAGTAATTACAAAAAAACAATTTATGTGCGATTGTGGAAAACAAAATTGCAACACTTGAAATTTGAGGTGGGGAAATTAAAAATTACTTAAAAACAGATTTATTTATTAAAGATAATGGTTGCGACCATTACTACAAGGTAAAGAATTATTTATTATTTGTGGTTAAAATATAGTGAATTTTTTAATTCAATGTAAGATTTATTTATTATGTTTAATCTTAACGACAATAAATTACCAAATTGATTTAATGTAGTAAATAAAAAAAGGTGGTCAATAAATCCAATGACATCGAATGTATTTTTAACATACTATTTAAAAAAAAACATATGATTGTATAAAATACATAAATAAACGCCATCGACCACGCCTGTTCGTCGTCAATTGTTTACACAAACAACGTCAATTATTTATTCGAAACAAAATCTCCGTTATGGGCGTATCGATTAATAAACGCTAATCGCCGCCCTCGCGGAGCCCCACGCGTAATAATGTTGTTTACAAAGTGCGATTCGATAAACGCCTGATCCGTCACACCGTCACCGATGCCTCTATGTGTGTAAGGTTGCCGGTCCGGGCCGATGTTGAACGCGAGATAATTTTAATTGATAGTGTTATCAATGGTGCACTCACCCGATATAACGAGAGCCTCGTTGGGACCGCAAGTGACAAAGCCCCAGGTCATCTCGCCGCCGTCGTCGTCGTCTCGGTATTCTTGTAAACTCGTATTAATCCAACCGCGCTGACCGAATTCCGGGCAGACGTTCGCTTACGCAGGAAAATGCTGCCAAGGTTCTTCTATCGGACATGCGCATCCGTCACCGCAAACATTTAATCGATAACAAGTGTATTCCTGAAACGCACGAGTTAAATCATCGCCTACTTTATTATAAATACATTATTGTGGTATTTAAAAAACAAAACAAAAAACTCATTAAAAATAGAATCATCCAGATATGGTAGAATTTAACAATTAAATATTAAAAATAATCATCAATTAATTATAGGTGCTAAAGATTACATTAATTAATTGACAATCTTTATTTTTTATTATTTACACCCTTTAAGCAATAAATTCATCCATTATCTAATAGATAATTTAATAGGAATAGCCGCCTAATTTTATTTCTTAGCGCTTTCTTTGTTTAAATTCCGAATGACATTCATAATCATGTATATCCTAGTGAAAACAGTTGAAAGCTGAAATAATTTAATTATCGTCCGTTTGATTGTTCCCCACGTGTACATACTGGTACGTGTTTGTTGGCGATTACTGTGTTTACTGTCGAGATAAGGATAATTACCTAGCCGCAAATGCATCTTCAGTCGCGCCTTCTTTTCTTATTTGTTTTTTAACATCGTTGATCGTTGCCCTCGCATACCGCACGAGATAAAAAATTAACGTGAAAGAATTGATAACGAGGAGACAACGACAACGTTTTTAAATAAACAAAACAATAACGCACACTTGATTAAGGCTTAATTAAATAGTGTTAATATTATATGAGATTATACTTTTGCATAGCAACAATTTTATTAATAGAAACAAATGAAAAAAATATATTAATATTTTAATAATTTTGTAATTAATTTAAATAATCAATAATTAAAATTTATGTGTACATGTAGGGTGGTCGGGTGGCCTCTATCCCACCCTCCAATCAGTAAAACATCATCAAAAATTATTTGCAAAACTTGTATTAATAAATCTTTAAAAATTGCAATTATTTTGTCTTTATTTATATTTTACAAGTTTTAATTAAAACCCTCGCTTATGATTTATTGATTGGAGGGTAGGATAGAGGCCACCCACCCACCCTACATATACACGATCATTTTAATTGCTAATCGTTGATGATGTTACTGCTAAAAACAGTAAAACCGTTTATTTATTAAAAAATAAAACAAAATCAACAATTAAGTTTAAATCATCCACCCACCCTTCATGAAGATGAACGTAAAACAACAAAGGAAATAAAAAACAGACGACCAAAGATAAAAAACAAAATCGAAAAATAAAAATCAGAAAACAGAAGATAAAACAAAGCAAAAGACATAAAACTGCAGGTAATAGATAAAAGACAAAAGTAAGAAACTGTGTAAGAGATAAGAGTAGTAGAAGTAGTGTTTTGGCCATCGACCACGTAGTTCTTCCGCCATGTGTCAGTTGTGTATTTGTGTAAGAGATAAGAATTTTAAAAAAATGAAAAAAAAGCAAATGATGAAAGTTGAAAAAAATTTTGGTCAAAAACAGAGAACGAAATATAAAAAGAAAATCTGAAAAGTAAAAACTAAGGAAGACAAAAAAAGATAAAGTCAAAAGACAAAAAATAAATGTCTAAAAACATTAGGATAAAAGGAATTGGAAAAATAAAACAAAAGCAAAGATAAGTTATAAAACTCAAAACACAAAAACAAACTTAAAACCAGCGTTAAACCAAAAATACAGGACAAAAGATAAAAACAAAACCATAACAGTTTACATATTTTATCCTTTGTTTTTTTTTGACAACCGTGCCTTTTATTGTGACTTTTTACTTTTGATTTATTTATGTATTTACTTTAGTCTTATATTTACTGTTTTTTTCGACTAATGTTTTTGAGATTTAATTTGTTAACTATTTTTAACATTGATTTTTCTTTTTGTAACTAAAAAAAAAAACGCTAGTTTAAACAAGAGTCTAAAAAGGTGGTTAATCGGGGAAAGAATGTCAGGATAACAGCCAAACGCAAGAAAAACAAAAGATGAAATCTGATGCAACGAACAGAATAAAGATTAAGAAAATAAGAAAAAAACCAAAGACAGTTATAAATATTTAAAAAAATAATTTTAAAAAAAGCAGAGGTTAAAAATATGAACCCACAAATAAAAGACAAAAGCAAAAGATACATTTAAAAAACAAAAAGAAGAAAAATTTTCAGTTCATAGATTTTTTTAAACTTTTTTTTATGGTATTAATATAAGACGAGAGTAAAAAACAGACAAAAATGTGGAAAAACAAAAGCAAAAATTAAAAGTTAAAAACAACAAATAGAAGATAAAAAATTAAAGACAAAAATCAGAAGACAAAAATAAAAAACAAACGTAAACGGTAAAAAGAGACAAACGCTTCCAAAGAATGGAAAACAGTAAAAGAAGAAGCAACTACCAGAGAAAAAACATCTGACAGAGGAAACAAATGCCAAAAAAAAAACAGAGGACAGCAGAAAATGATAATAGAATAGAAAGAGAATAAATGCTTCAATTTTTAAATTTCTTTTAGTTTTTGAAATTTTGAATATTAGAACAATAGAAAAGTGAATTTTAGAATTTCAGAATTTTGGAATTTTAGAATTTTAGAATTTTAGAATTTTAGAATTTTAGAATTTTAGAATTTTAGAATTTTAGAATTTTAGAATTTTAGAATTTTAGAATTTTAGAATTTTAGAATTTTAGAATTTTAGAATTTTAGAATTTTAGAATTTTAGAATTTTAGAATTTTAGAATTTTAGAATTTTAGAATTTTAGAATTTTAGAATTTTAGAATTTTAGAATTTTTGGGCCATCGGATGATTCAAGCTGATGAATTGTTGGAAAATGATTGGAGGATGTTTTTGTTTGGTGGGGGGGGGGGGTATTTGAATGTTTAAATATTTGATTTTTTAAATTTCTGAATATTTGACTTTTGGAACTTTTTGAATTTTTGAGTTATTGAGTATTCTATATTTTTGAATATTTAAATAGTTGTTTATCTCAATATATAAATTTTTAAATGTTAACCTTTTGAATTTATGAATTTTTAAATTTACATAATTTTAGATTTTTGAATTTTTGAAATTTTGATTTTTTAAATTTTTGAATTGATGTAAAATAATTGGAGGATGTTTTTGTTTGAAGGAGGGGATATATTTGTATATTTATATATTTGAATTTTTAAATTTCTGAATTTCCGAAGTTTTGAACATATTTTTGACTTTTGAAGTTTTGAATTTTTGAGTAATCTAT
Source organism: Ontholestes murinus (assembly GCA_963969525.1). Lineage (NCBI taxonomy): Eukaryota > Metazoa > Arthropoda > Insecta > Coleoptera > Staphylinidae > Ontholestes > Ontholestes murinus. The sequence continues at coordinate 76,466,673 of OZ018390.1, read as the reverse complement.
ATTTTTGAATATTTAAATATTTCAATATTTAAATTTTCAATTTTTTGAATTTCAAAATTAAAAATTTTGAATATTTTTAATTTTTAATTTTTCGAATTTCTGAATTTTGGAGTTTTTAAAGTTTTGAATTTTTGAGTATCTATATATTTGAATATTTAAATAGTTGTATGTTTCAATATATGCGTTTTTAAATGTTAACCTTTTGAATTTATGAATTTTGGAATTTACAAAATTTTAGATTTTTGAATTTTCGAAATTTTTAAAATTTAGAATTTTTAATTTTTTAAATTTTTGAATTGATGTAAAGTGATTCGAGGATGTTTTTGTTTGTAGGGGGGGGGGGGGTATATTTGTATATTTAAATATTTGAATTTTTAAATTTCTGAAGTTTTGAACATATTTTTGACTTTTGAAGTTTTGAATTTTTGAGTATTCTATATTTTTGAATATTTAAATAGTTGAATATTTATATCTTCGAATTTTTGAAATTTCACAATTCAAAATTTTGAATTTTTAAATTTCCGAATTTCTGAATTTTGGAATTTTTAGATTTCTGAATTTTTGAGTACCTATTCTATATTTTTGAATATTTATGTAGTTGTATATCTCAATATATGAATTTTTAAATGTTTAAACTTTTGAATTTATAAATTTTTGAATTTACAAAATTTTTGATTCTTGAGTTTTCGAAATTTTAAAATTTTTAATTTTTTGAATTGATGTAAAGTGATTGGATGATGTTTTTGAGTATTCTATATTTTTGAATATTTAAATAGTTGAATATTTCAATATTTAAATTTTCAAATTTTTGAATTTTCAATATTTAAAATTTTGAATATTTTGAATTTTTAAATTTTCGAATTTTTCAATTAATGTAACGTGATTGGATGATGTTTTTGTATGGAGTGGGGATTTATTTGAATATTTGAAATTTCTGAATTTCCGAAGTTTTAAATATTTGACTTTTGAAGTTTTGATTTTTTGAGTATTCTATGTTTGTGAATATTTAAATAGTTGAATATTTCAATATTAAAATTTTTGAATTTTCAAAATTTAAAATTTAAAATTACCGAATTTTTGAATATTTGAATTTTGGAGTTTTTAAAGTTTTGAATTTTTGAGTATTCCATATTTTTGAATATTTATATAGTTCCATATCTCAATACATGAATTTTGAATTTTTTAAACTTTGAATTTATAAATTTTTGAATTTACAAAATTTTTGATTCTTGATTTTTCGAAATTTTAAAATTTAAAAATTTTGATTTTTTGAATTGATGTAAAGTGATTGGAGGACGTTTTTGTTTTGAGGGGGGGGGGGTATATTTGTATATTTAAATATTTGAATGTTTAAATTTCTTAATTTTTTAATATTTGACATTTGGAAGTTTTGAAGTTTTGAATTTTTGAGTTTTTGAGTATTCTATATATTTGAATATTTATATAGTTGTATATGTCAATATATGAATTTTTAAACGTTTAAACTTTTGAATTTATGAATTTTTGAATTTACAAAATTTTAGATTTTTAATTTTGTGAAATTTTAAAATTTTGAATTTTTGATTTTTTACAGTTTTGAATTGATGTAAAGTGATTGGAGGATGTTTTTGTTTGGAGTGGGGGATATATAAAACATTAACATTATATTTGTATATTTAAATATTTGAATTTTTGAAGTTTTTAGTATTTGATTTTTGGAACTTTTGAATTTTTGCGTTTTTGAGTAATCTATATTTTTGAATATTTAAACAGTTGAATATTTCAATATTTAAATTTTCGAACGTTTTATTTTTTAAATTAAAAATTTTGAGTTTTTGAAATTTTTGAATAATTTTTTTTAAATTAATTGGCGTTGGCTACTTGGCCATCAATATATTGAATATTTAAATATTTTAATTTCCGAATTTTTAATGTGTTGAATATTTGAATTTTGGAATTTTTGATGTTTTGAGTATTTTTGAGCATTTAAATAATTGTATATCTCAATATTTAAATTTTTGAATTTTTCAATTTACAAAATTTTTAATTTTTGAATTTTTAAATTTTGAATATTTGATTTGTTAAATTTCTGAATTTTTAAATTTTCGAAATTTTGAATTAATGAACTTAAAAATTTTTGAACGAAAGAAAAAGAAAAGAAAAAGAAAACAGAAGTCAGTAAAAAGCAAAAGTTAAGATGAAGATGGTAAAAGTTAAAAAAATATATGAACACAAGACAAAAATAAATTCAAAAAATAAAAGACAAAATTGTATGACGAGAGTCAAAAACAGAAGGTTAAAACAAAGAATAAGGATTGAAAACAAAGGAAAAAAAAGTAAAAAAATTAAACATCAAAAGCAGACGTAAAAAACAAATTTAAAAAAAAAAGATAAAAGAAAATATTAGAGAACAAAGGTTAAAAAAAGAAACTAAACAAGATTGAAATAATAAAGTTATATATAAAAGATAGAGATAAATCCAAAAAAAAAAAATCAAGAGACCTAAAATATAAGAGCAGAAATCTCAGAATAGGGAATAAAAACAAAAGCCGAAAACAAGAGAGGCTAAAATCAAATGGTAATGGTTTAAAACATATGTCTTCTGTTTTAAACCATTATCTTTATGTTTTATCTTTTATCATTTGTTTTTGTCTTCTGTTCTTATTTTTTATTCTGAGGTACGTGCAAGAGTTATGAATAAACAGATTATAATAAAAAGCAAAAAAAATTAAAACTTAAAAAGGCAAAGGCAAAAGACACAAGTGTAAAAGAAAAACAAAATTAAATACATTCAAGACAATAGCCAAAAACAGTTGACAAAAGATAAGAGCCAAAACACAGAGGACAAAATCAAAAGAAGAAAAACAAAAATCATAAATAAAATAAAAGTCGCAAAACAGAGGATAAAACATTCAACACATTAGTGAATAAATAAAATAATATAAAATAACATAAAGATAAGAAAATAGGACAAAAGATAAAAAAGAAAAATGGAAAAGATTTGAGCAAGACAAAAGCAAACGTTAAAAAGCAGAACAAAGAGTTAAATATAAAAGTTATAAAAAAAGAGAAGTCAGAAACCAAATCAAAAAGAAGACGGAAGGGGAAAGGTAAAAACAAAAATTAAAAGTCAAAAAAGATAAACGACGAACATAAAATAAAGAATATATCAAAGGGTAATAGACAAAAGACAAAAGCTAAACAAGAAAACAATAGATTGTTTGTTGTTTCAATTAGGCGTTAATAAAAGTATAGAAAAAAAGAAGATTAAAAACTAAAGAAAAATAGATAAATAGATAGAGGACAAATGTAAAGGATAACAGTTGTAAAAACAGAAGCTAGTAGACAAATGCAAAATGAGGGACGATAATATAAAAAGTTGACAAAAGATAAATTAAAGAAGACGATAGATCAAACACAATAGACAAAGCATAAAAGATAAGTAACAAAATTAAAAAATAAAACTGAAAGTGCAGAAATAAAAGGGGAAAATATGATAACATATAAAACGAAAAGGTTTACATAAAAAGCTATAATATAAAACACTGAGGCCCAACTTAAAAATTGTAGACACTACGGTTAAGAAAAAAGTGAAAAACTGGTGTACGGAAAAAATCTCAGTCTTAAAAATATTAAATAAAATAGCGAAATAAAGGACTAATGACAAATAATATAAAAATCATCATAGAAAAATACTAAGGATTATAATAGATTAAAAAAAACACGTGAAAATCATTCAAGTCATGAGAGACAAAACTTTTTTCTATTTTATTATCAAAAGGGGTAATAAGAAAGAAAAGTAACCATAAATCATAAAATTCTAGATTAGTTTGTCAAAGACGATAGATGACAGATAGAAAAAAAAATGTTGCGAGACAATATATATGATGCCACGTAATGGCGAAAATTACAAATCGACATTTTAATATTTTTTATTTTGGTCTACTATGTTACAAGAAAATAATAAGTTTAAGACTGATCGTGATGTATATTATTTTATATTTCTCTGATGTATATTGGGTTGCATATAATACATAGACATACTTTACGTGTTGATAATATAGATCACTGTAAGTCGAATGTGATGACATCTATCAATGTAGAATTAGTTGTGCGAAGTCGCCAGCACAATACACATCTGCACCGCGAGTCATCCACCACAGTACACTAATATAATAGTAAGGAAAGCTCGGCCTTTCGTACGTAACTTGCGAGTTCACCCGGCTGACACCGGGAGCGCTGTTGACGGTCTCCACTTGTCGGCTCCAGTCGGCTTTTATGCATCATTAGCAGAAGTGTAACGTGTAGTGTTTGTGTTAAATTCGCTGTGAAATTGTTATTGAAGTTGATTATTATAGCCATGCCGAAACGTCTTATGAAGTGCTGCGTTCCGAAATGTACGGATGTACATAGCAAAAGGCATTGATTTCCTAAAAGATATCCCGATGTATTTGATAAATGGTTGAAGCAAGTAAAACCGCTGAATTAACAAATTATGTCCATGGATGAAATGTACAACAAATTTTTCGTTTGTGAGGCGCATTTTCTTCCTGAAGACATTATACCAGGGTACATGGAATTAAAAGTCACTGCGGTAAGTTATTTTTATGTAAACTAACCATTGATTTACAGGTGCAGTATTATGCAAATAATTATTTAATTTATTTTAAGGGAATTTTACCACTTAAAATCCCCATAAAATAAATTTCAATATTACTACATAGTATTGTAATATTAATATTTCATAAGAAATTAATGGATTTTTATATTTTTTTATACTAAATAATTACGCCCGCAACTTTAGTTCACCCGGCTCCCACGGGCTGTGCATTTGCGAGTTTAAACGGAAATTACATTTTTGATAATTACATTAACATAAATAAATTTGAACATTACTACCCAGTAGTGTAATCAAAATACTTCATATTTTATGAAAAATTAATGGATTTTTATATTTTTTTATACTAAATAATTACGCCCGCAACTAGTTCACCCGGCTCCCACAGGCTGTGCATTTGCGAGTTTAAACGGAAATTACATTTTTGATAATTACATTAACATAAATAAATTTGAACATTACTACACAGTAGTGTAATCAAAATACTTCATATTTTATGAAAAATTAATGGATTTTTATATTTTTTTATACTAAATAATTACGCCCGCAACTTTAGTTCACCCGGCTCCCACGGGCTGTGCATTTGCGAGTTTAAACGGAAATTACATTTTTGATAATTACATTAACATAAATAAATTTGAACATTACTACATAGTACTGTAATCAAAATACTTAATACTTCATGAGAGAATAATTGATTTTTATATTTTTTTGAACTAATCATGCAACTGGCACGGGCTGTGTATTTGCAAGTTTAAACGGAAATTACATTTTTGATAATTACATATACATAAATAAATTTAAACATTACTAATGGTGTTGTAATCAAAATAATTATTATTTCATGAGAGAATAATTGATTTTTATATTTTTTATACAAAATAACCGAATGAAAATAACTTTTAAAATGTGCAGACTAAACCAACTCAAGTGGGGCACAAGTGGCTGGAAGAAATGAAGATAAATTGTAATTTTCGGGAGAAGTGGTTTACACTTCACGCGGCTAATGGGCGGGAATCTCTGCGGAATGCTAAGGTCAGGGCACGTACGCACGAAGGGTACGGGGATAGGAATTAATAAAATAAACCCGTTAATTAACTAATGCGTAATCGTGGGAAGAACTTGCAAGAAGAGAATAATTGATTTTTATATTTTTTTATACAAAATTATTATGCGAATGGCTTAGTTCGGGGACCTGACACAGGCTGTGCATTTGCGAGTCGAAGCGGGAATTACATTTTTGATAATTACATATACATAAATAAATTTGAACATTACTAATGGTATTGTAATCAAAATAATTAATATTTCATGAGAGAATAATTGATTTTTATATTTTTTTTCAGAATCAGCGACTCGACGCGCGAGAATACTTCGAAGAACTGTTAAATGATAATGAAAAGGATAGCACCCAATAAGAGGAAGAACAGGAGCCAAGAATGCTAGGAGTGGAAAAAATAACTGAAGAGGAATTAGCAATAAAAAAATAAAAATAGGAAAATATCCAGGGAATTTTACAGAACTACATGTTGGAGAAGACTCCATATGAACGTATGCCAAGTCAAGATCCAATACATGATTACTAGGGGGTGGTAAAACATAATTTTGTTCTGATTTTTTACTTGCCTCTAATTTACGACCAGCAGATACGAATCTGATAATTTAATTTAATGTCAATTGACCATAGTGCGCTCCGGTATATAGGATGGAGATTTTTCAAAACAATTTGTAATCTAGTAGACTAGAATATTACAATACCGTCATGAGGGCCTTGTATTCTACATTTTATTTTGTCACTAATTCTTCCCATTTCAAAAATGATTGGCTATTAGCTCAAGAGTTATGCCCCTGAACTAAAATAAAAATAAAGGTGATGTGGCCATCAGTTTACTTTCTCCGATTTTATAGAATAATAGTTAATTATAGTTATACAGGCAATTTTTTTTTAAATACTGGTGTTTGAAATATCAAAACTATGACTTTTTAATTTAAATTCGACATTCTTTACAATCTATTGCAACTATTATTATTTCATAATTATAGACCAAAAATGACAATACTTAATAGTTTCAAATAAAACATTTTTATTTCTTTATTATCTTTAATATTTTTGTAATAAAAATTAACAGATAAAAACATAAAACGATTAAGGTAAACAAATAAACTGTCTTCAGATTGTCAAATAAGCTTATGTTCAATTAAATTTCTGTATCTATCAGTTTTTGAGATACAGCGCACACAGTTAGACTTTTATGTAGAGAATAAATGATGATGCCAATATTGTTATTTTTACCGATTTGATGACATTCGTATAATAATTGTTTATATTTATACTTGCAAGGTTTTCAATTTAAATCATATATTAAATGTTGCCCATTTCAGCATTCTCCACAATTTTTAACAATATGTGCTTGCTTTATTTCAATTTAAAGTTGTATCATGCTTAAAAACATCTTTTAGTTCGGATGGAAGATTTAAATAATAATAATAAAATAAGTATAACTGGATATTTAAGTCTTTCAGGCATGCATGGCTTTGTAAGCACTATGGTGCCAACTTGAATACTTGTAATAGAGTAAGTGTTTGAAATGAAAAATATTAATGTATGCTTTTTTATTACACATGCATATCCCAGAATGACCTTTTTCAATCAATTTGAAACTAGAGTGTCTAATCGATTAATTGACTTTAAGAAACCACAATTTATTCAATAAAAACCAATAAGGATTTACCCTTGGTAAATGTATAGAGATACTGTTCTATTTCAATACATTTGCTCTTTACAATATAGAAGTTGTATGTTTTGCTATTAGATCTTTCAAAAGTTCTTGTTATGTGTTTTAATTTTAATGTTCATTGTACAAGTATATTAACAAATTCCGTGCCACGGCAATATTTGAAGATTTTCCGTTCAGCCCGCGTGGGGAGTATACGTCCCACACTTTAAAGATGAAAAAAGTCGTTTAAGACGTATGCCTTACATTTTTTCAATACTACAAAGCTGTAATTAGCAGAAAAAAGGAAACAAAATAATAAGTTTAATTTTGAAGGAATTATTTTAACAAACACAAGGTCGAACGTTTACTCTACCAAACGAGTTGCAAGTTCCATTAATAAAGTCCAAATGCATAAAAAATAAAGCATTTTACTTCAAATATGTTTAATATTATTACTTACAAATCTATTTACAATTATAAAGGCATATTGCAGGGAACCTTGTTGAAACATGGCAGACATAAATGAGACTTGTCTGGACAAATGAACAAAATGTTAAAACTTTTATTACTTTCTTATTTCAATGAGAATTAAAATTTCCTGAACGGAAAGTGCAGCAGCGGTCGTATATGCCCCCACACGACATGGAACGTGTTAAGAAAGTTTCTAACAAGTTTTCAACCAAATTTGAAGATTATTACTGTTTCTAGTAAAATTAAATCTTTTTCGATCTGTATAATAAATGGCACGTATCAATTCATTGCCACTTAAGCGGCTGTGTGTGAGGACAGGAAAGGACTGGTAAGGACAGGAATGGTCCTCTCCTGTCCTATCCTGCCCTTTCCTTTTCTATCCTCTCATGTTCGGTCATTTCCTATCCTTTCCCGTCTTCTCCTATCCTTATTTGTTTGTCCTCTCCTGATCCGTCCTTTCCTATGTTTTTATTTCTCCTTTTCTGTACTCATATTTTAAAATTTGTTATCTTTTTTCATGTAAATATATTCTGCCTAACTGGGAAGAGGCTACAAAGAACTGGCCACCGAGGGAGGACCCATAAAAAATTCCTACGATTCTCTCAAGTTAAGTAGTGACCTGTGTGACTAAACTGAATTAATTAATTATATGATAATTTTTTAATATAACCTCAGGTGCATATATTATTGAGCAGCTACATGTTTATATGTTTCTTAGTGTCTGTTATTCAGCAATTATTTTGTTCTTCGCGCCCAATTTGAAACAAACATGCTACCCCCCGCTTAAATAATACCTCCAAATTGTGATCACAAAAAGTGTTACATTGAAATAATTCCAACGTGGAGCATTAAATTTCAAATCGGTCATTGATTTGGTGGATTAGCTGTATAATATGTGCATTTAATTGTGACAATTTCTGATTAACATATTAATATTTTGTAAGGCTTATTAATTATTTCTAGAAACAAATATTGATATTGATTTAGTTTTATTTTTAGAGCAAGCTAAACGACTAAGAGTTTCCAGACGTTTGTTGAAAGAGCAAAGAGTTTTATCTGCTGGGGATTCATTCACCGGAGAAAGAACATTTCCTGTTTAATGCTTGAAGCCATCACTTTGTGATACATCTTGAATCAGGAACTTTAAATGAAAATACACTTCGTTGATATCACACTCAGGATTTATTAATCCTTTTTAATCCGCCTTGTTTTTGTATAAATACCGCCTAAGTTAAGTTTGTAATTTACTGTACGTTTGATAATGGCCTTTTAAAGGTTGAAACTATAGTCATGTAATAAATCCTGTGTGTGAAATCAACGAAGTGTATTTTCATTTAAAGAACATTTCCTGCGTAGGAATTGAATTACAAAAAAGAAACTGTTATAAATAGTTAAAACTAAGAACTTATTAATTTTTCTTTATTGTTTGTTAATGTAGTAGTAATTGCAGTATAAGATTACATAAATGTTTATTTGTTATACTAAATAGAAACAAACAATTTGTGTTTGTGTGTAAATGAGCTTGTTACTTTATAGGATCGCCCCCGTCACTGTAAAGAACCATTAATTGTATCCCAATGGTGAATGGTACTATAATTTCTGCATTTCTTTAGCTTTTAGTGATTAGCCCAAGGTGTGTATATATTTATAATATTGATGAAATATTTAAATTAAAAGTTATAATGTACATTTAAAAATAAAAGTTGTGGAGCTCGAAAAATATATTTTTTCATGTCTATAGTTTTTTTGTTTCTAAACCCTCTTCCAAAATTAATGTAAATTTTTAATTATTTCGTTCAAATATTAATTACATAAGAAACAGAAAACTGCTATGATTTAATAGATTTAAAAAAGGCGCCATACAATTACAGAAATCTTAAAGCATGAACCCAAACTTATTATTTACTGACTACAGAGGGAGCCAATCACAGTGTTCTAATGGCTTATATGGCCGTTTCCAGTCTATTATGGGTAGTAGTCTGTGGTCATCCACATCGCAACCGCCGTGCCGTCGTATCGTGTCCGTGAAAACCGTCGTCGTCCAGCTGACGGCAGGGGGAAACCACTTGCAGTTTCTCTTTAATGTCCGGCCGCGTACGGACCCGTGAATATGTGAATCGTGACGTGCGGCCGTTACACGTGGTGCAGTGCTCTCTTACAGGACGGGAACGGGAAACGGGGCCACGCCAAGAATATGGATAAATGAGGGGAACGACCACCGACGCGAAATATGTTCTCCAGATTAAGGTAAAACATAAATGAAAACAAAATCGGTGCGAGAGTGTGTGGTGATGATGGCATTTCAGGGTGAATGTCAGACACTTTTTCGAATGCTTCTGCGAGATCGTCCCGCCGACCAAAGACAAGGAGCCCTGGATCATCCAGCAGTTCCCCGAGAACTACAAGGACGACGAGGTCCTCAAGTCGGTGCCCAAGTTCGCATATCCCTTCACATTTGAAAAGTTAGTATACACAATCATGTGATGTAATTATTACAATATGTAACGGGAGACATTAATCGAATGAATCCTTATGTAATTACCACCGAACCTCTAATTGTAATTGCGAAAATGTTTATTATTCGCGTGCACGATCCAATAATTAATGTGTGTGTGTGTATAAACGTTGTGCGATGTTAACTAATTTATGACGATGGTGCAAGGAGGTGCTTTAATTCAAACACGTACACGTCTGTGTGCATAATGAATACTGGGGGCAGACTATATGTCTGGAGTCGCGCAGACGGTAATTAATGATGCAACGACCAGTCAGTACCCCCTTTCATTCACCAATAGTGCGACAGCGGTGTACTCTCAGACGTCACAAAAAAAATGGCAAAGTGTGCGATCGAAGATAAGGCTGCGCGGTGTCTGAGATGTTGGTGATGATGATGAATAGCCTCGCGGCGATAGTGTTTAATTCCATTAGTTTTTTTCCCTCTTATCAATCTAATTGGATTCTCCCCTTTATTTGACCTTGAGATATTTATCGCCCGTCCTTTGCTATAAATTTCATTTGCGGTATGAAACAAAAAAATGCTGTCAATTTTTATTTGATTGTTTTTTTTTTCAAATGAAAATTTCCGTCACGTATTTTTTTAAAAGATTAGTAATTTATGTATTTATTATTTCGTTGACATTAAATGTTTATTATGAGAACGTATACAGGGTGTCCTAAATTAATGCTGTTGCTATAGCAACCGCAACAATCGCATTGATTTTTAATTTACGGACAAAAAAGCTATTTGTTATTCAAAATGGGTTGAGTAAAACACTTGTTTTGTTCCAAACAAAACAAGTGTTTTACTCAACCTATTTTGAATATATGGTTCCATCAAGAAAGTAGCAGAAGAAGTATTTAATCTATTTGTTATTGTTTTCATTCAAACAAACAAAAACAAAACACATAGAAGGCTTAGAAAAATAATATTTCTGTTATCGCGAAGTGTTAAAAAGATAATGTATTTATATGTATAAGCCTTTTCAAGTGGAAAAATAAATGTTTGAAACACGAAATATGGAAAAAATTATATCAATATGTTGGTATTTATTGGATATACACGAATGTCGCATACTTATTGTGAAGGTTGAAAACGAATATTCGATTTTCATTTGTTTTTCTTATTTTGATCATTGCTCTTGAAAGAAAGATCGAATTTAAAAAATTTTATGCACTGATTGTTCACAAATGTCGCATACTTATTGTAAACGTTAAAAACGAAACTTCGATTTTCATTTGTTTTTCATTTTTTGGCCATAACTTTAGAACGAAAGATAGAATTTTAAAAATTCTTGCACCGATTGTTCACTGTTGCATGCTTATAGTAAACGTTGAAAACGAAAATTCGACTTTCATTTGTTTTTCTTTTTTTGATGATTACTCTTAAACGAAAGTTCGAATATTAGAAATTCTCGCACTGATGGTTCACAAATGTCGCATACTTGTTGTAAACGTTAAAAACGAAAATTCTGTTTTCGTTTGTTTTTTCGTTTTTTGGTCATAAATCTAGAATCAAAGATCAAATTTAAAAAATTCTTTCACTAATGGTTCACAAATGTCGCATACTTATTGTAAACGTTGAAAACGAAAATTCAATTTTCATTTGTTTTTCGTTTTTTGGTGATAACTCTAGAACAAAAGGCCGAATTTTGAAAATATTTGCACTGATGATTCACAAATTTCGCATTTCTAAACGTTGAAAACGAAAATTTGATTTTAATTTTTTTTCGTTTTTTGATGCATTACTTTTAAACGAAAGATCGAATTTTAAAAATTCTTGCACTGATGATTCTCAAATGTCACATATTTATTGTAAACGTTGAAAACGAAAATTCTATTTTCACTTGTTTTTCGGTTTTTTAGCCATAACTCTAGAACAAAAGCACCAATTTTAAAAATTCTTGCACCCAGGGTTTACAAATGTTGTATACTTATTGTACACGTTGAAAACGAAAATTCGACTTTCAATTGTTTTTCGTTTTTTGGACATTACTCTTAAACGAAAAATAGAATTTTAAAAATGTTTGCACTGACTGTTCACAAATGCCGCATACTTATTGTAAACGTTAAAAACTAAAATTCGATTTTCATTTGTTTTTCGTTCTTTGATTATTATTCGATTTTCATTTGTTTTTTGGCCATAACGCTTAAACGAAAGATCGGATTTTAAAATTCTTACACTGATGGTTCACTAATATCGCATACTTATTGTAAACGTTGAAAACGAAAATTCGATTTTCATTTGTTTTTCGTTTTTTTGATCATTATTACTCTTAAACGAAAGATCGAATTTTAAAAATTCTTGCACTGGTGATTCTCAAATGTCACATACTTATTGTAAACGTTGAAAATGAAAATTCTATTTTCACCTGTTTTTCGTTTTTTGGCCATAACTCTAGAACAAAAGCACCAATTTTAAAAATTCTTGCACCCAAGGTTTACAAATGTTGTATACTTATTGTACACGTTGAAAACGAAAATTCGACTTTCAATTGTTTTCCGTTTTTTGGACATTACTCTTAAACGAAAAATAGAATTTTAAAAATGTTTGCACTGATGGTTCACAAATGTCGCATACTTATTGTAAACGTTAAAAACTAAAATTCGATTTTCATTTGTTTTTCGTTTTTTGGTGATAACTCTAGAACAAATGATCGAATTTTGAAAATGTTTGCACTAATGATTCACATATTTCGCATTTCTAAACGTTGAAAACGAAAATTTGATTTTCATTTTTTTTTTCGTTTTTTGATCATTACTTTTAAACGAAAGATAGAATTTTAAAAATTCTTGCACTGATGATTCTCAAATGTCACATATTTATTGTAAACGTTGAAAACGAAAATTTTATTTTCACTTGTTTTTCGTTTTTTGGCCATAACTCTAGAACAAAAGATCCAATTTTAAAAATTCTTGCACCCAGGGTTTACAAATGTTGTATACTTATTGTACACGTTGAAAACGAAAATTCGACTATCAATTGTTTTTCGTTTTTTGGACGTTACTCTTAAACGAAAAATACAATTTTAAAAATGTTTGCACTGATGGTTCACAAATGTCGCATACTTATTGTAAACGTTAAAAACTAAAATTCGATTTTCATTTGTTTTTCGGTCTTTGATTATTATTCGATTTTCATTTGTTTTTTGGCCGTAACGCTTAAACGAAAGATCGGATTTTAAAAATTCTTACACTGATGGTTCACTAATATCGCATACTTATTGTAAACGTTGAAAACGAAAATTCGATTTTCATTTGTTTTTCGTTTTTTGATCATTACTCTTTAAACGAAAGATCGAATTTTAAAAATTCTTGCACTGATGGTTTCACAAATGTTGCATACTTATTATAAACGGTTAAATGAAAATAATTTTTAAGTTTTTATACCACTATTTATTGTATAATATACACAAACAAAGTTTACAATATATTATCAATTTTGACACAACTATAGTTTCGACCTTTCAACACTTGATAATGACCTGCAAAGGTCGAAACTATAGTTGTGTCAAATTTGATAATATATTGTAAACTTTGTTTGTGTATACTTATTATTATAAACGTTGAAAACGAAATTTCGATTTTCATTTGTTTTTCGTTTTTGGCCATAACTCTAGAACGAAAGATTGAATTTTAAAAATTCTTGCACTGATGGTTCGCTAATGTCACATACTTATTGTAAACGTTGAAAACGAAAATTCTACTTTCACTTGTTTTTTTTTTGTTTTTTAGCCATAACTCTTCAACCAAAGATCAAATTTTAAAAATTCCAGCATAGATGGTTCACTAACGTTGCATACTTATTGTAAACGTTGAAAACGAAAATTCGATTTTCATTTGTTTTTCGTTTTTGGCCATAACTCTAGAACGAAAGATCGAATTTTAAAAATTCTCGCACTGATGGTTCATAAATGTAGCATACTTATTGTAAACGTTGAAAACGAAAATTCGATTTTCATTTGTTTTTCGTTTTCTGGTCATAACTCTAGAACGAAATATCGTATTTTAAAAAGTCTTGCACTGATGATTCACAAATGTCGCATACTTATTGTAAACGTTCAAAACGAAAATTCGATTTTCATTTGTTTTTCGATTTTTAATCATTACTTTTGAACGAAAGATCGAATTTTAAAAATTCTTGCACGGATGGTCCACAAATGTTGCGTACTTATTGTAAACGTTGAAAACGAAAATTCGATTTTCATTTGTTTATCGTTTTTTGGTCATAACTCTAGAACGAAAGATCGAATTTTAAAAATTCCTGCACTGATGGTTCACAAATGTCGCATACTTATTGTAAACGTTGAAAATGAAAATTTCGTTTCATTTGTTTTTCCTTTTTTTGATCGTAACTTTTAAACGAAAGGTAGGATTTTAAAAATTCTCGCACCCAGGGTTTATAAATGTTGTCTACTTATTGTAGAAGTTAAAAACGAAAATTCAATTTTTTTTCCCATGGCACTCTTCTTATTTTATTGCTTCATAATATTCAAAATACGCAACCTAAATACCTGAAAGCATTCTTAAAGATTTAATTTTCTCTTTAAAAAAATTGTGATTCATCGCGAGGCTGAATAATAATAATAATAATATTTCGCTGTATAAAAATCTTATAAAATGATTCATACCGTTCGTCTTCATCGTATAAAAAAAATGAAACAAAAACGAACGATCATAATTACCCGGTATTGAGTTTACTTTTCAAGGCGAGTTTTCGCTTCCTTAAAATGAGGTAATCTTAAGACGTGACTCACCGGTCTTTGTAATTAGTGCCTTACCTTTCACCAAAAAAAAAAAAAATTACACACTACTAACGAGACGATTGGACTATTGCATTACGGTTGGCCACACTTGTTCTATGATACCTATAAATTATAATCTAACAGTGGCATTTCAAATGCAGTTTGTTTTATCGAAACTGCGGAGTGAATAATTTAATCGCAATTAACTATTTGATTGGAATTAAATCTCGTATTGATCCGATAATGAATCGTAATTATGTAATTAATTTTTATTAAGTGAATAGATTGACTGTACGCATTTGAATTTAATTACGGAAACTTTATTTACATACAAGGAAATAATTGTGAAAGAGAAAACATCTTTATTGTAGTTAGTATTACAATATATAATTATAATAATTATTATGTTTCTTCGTACTCTTATTGGCTTCGACTTTCTTTTTTTTTTCTTTCAGCTTAGGAAATAATATTTTATTGCAATTAAATTTCTTCGTTAAATTATCAAAATTATTATATTATATGTACAAAATAATAATAGTTAAAGAAATACAATAATTTTTGACGTATATTGTTCTATAAACTCTAATATATTTAATTTGTTTCTTAGAATTATAATGTAATTAATAAGATGTGTTTAATCTTGAAATATTACACATAACACACTCACAATTGTTTCACCATTTAGGTGAAGAATATGCGAATCATTATTTTTCCATTTTTTTGTCTATAATAAATAACCTTATTGCTACATTTTTAAATAATCGTGTTTTTTTAGGCTAATCAATTTTAGAGAGATCTGTTTAGGCGATTCATTCAAAATAGAATGGAGTGTCATGGCCTCGGTGCAATTATAAATATTTTCGCAGTAGCACAAAGAGCATTCCAGAAGGCGACGGTTTTATTTCAGATGTTACTGTTTGTGTAGGCGAACGCCATTACGAATCCCGCGGTGCATTTATATGAATGTAAAAAAAAGGGAAAACAATTTCGTTCCGATGACGGACGACGAAATTGAATTTCGATCCCGACACCCAGGCAACTGCTCCAATAACCAATAAACGTTCGATGTATATTCAAGAGCCATGAATGAAAGGATGCGGACGGATCGGGAGATGTATTCATAGAGTCGACTTCCGTAATTGAAACATGCCGGGTGTGTTTAAATGCAGTGGGGAAGATAAGAGCTCAGGTATAAGATTTTATTTGCCCTTTAAAACAAATTAAAAACAGACAAAGGGAATGGTTGCGACCGTGGTACTCCATATTTACACTGAATTGAAAACAATCTGAAATAGGATCAAGCAATGTCTTGATTGTTGGTCCAGCGCTCTACAAACTGGGCCATTTAAGCACACAATATAGAGCATCGAATTTATGTATTGAATGAAAACCTCGATGTTAACTACTGTGCTTTTGAGTTTTCAAGTTGTTTGGGTGCAGGTCAAATATTTGCTTCAGATATATTTTACTATATACGAGGAATATCCAGAATATAAAAAACTATCATATTTTAACAAATATTCTTTGTAAAGGACTTACCTTAAACTACTTCTCTATATAATCACCTCACAAATTTAAACATTTGTCGTAACGTGTAACGAGTTTTTGTATTCCAGCTTCATATTCCTTCACCGCCAGTGTATTGATATACGTAACCTTTCTTTCCTGCCAAAAAGTCTGTGAGTTTTGTAAACAGATGGTAATCTGATGGAGCTAAGACTCGATTATAGGGTGGATGGTTGAATGTTCGTCTATCATGAATGCTCGTCATCATGGGTGTTGAAATTATAACAGCAATGCCTAATAAACGTCTCATCCACATCACCATTCAATTGACTATGAATATCGCAAAGGCGCACATTTCTTGCGTTGAGAAATCTAGTGACAGCACTAATTTTACAACTGGCGGCGTTCTTTATTATTTTCTTGAATGTTATAAACACTCACATAAACGCCGCAGTCAATTCCAGCAAGAAGTAACTTTGTACACAGCTACCTGAAATACAATTGAACATGTTAGCACACATCTTGCGGCTACTCTATTTGCCAGCGCTCCGCACGGTACTCACGTGTACTACTTTGCTATAATCATTCGTATTTTTATTATTAGTGGTAGTAATAGTGATTAACTTATAGCCACATGACCTTTTCTTCGTATTGTTTGAATACAACGACCTTTTTCCCCTTTCATACCACTCTGATTATATTTTAAATCCTTTTACATACGAAGGGAAATTGAATGAATCCCACCTTATCGAATATCCAGTCGCCCGGGGTTCATCCAACGTCGACAACGTTAGTATTAATCCTTTATTGATTGGAAGTTGTGGTGCAATAATAATAACAGGGTTAATGCCGACACTTCGATCGATATTTTTCTTTTTACGTATTGCGAGGTAAATTCCTCCGTGTTCCATGAATAATTTTACGTGCCTAAATGAAATCGATAAAGGGGGCGAAATATCGCACACGATAACGCTATCTAAATAGTGTTGTACACTATGTTTGTTAAGAATTCAGCTATTTTCCAAAGTATATAAATTGATATATCATATAGTAGTATTAACGTAATTACGGTTTATCTCAATTAATTGTATCTTTATTTAACCTAAAGATTAAGTCAGTTCCTCACCTTACCCAATGAATTATGCAATGTTTCCGTTTTCCTGACCTACACCAATAAATCATAAACATATGTCAGGGTAATTGATAAATTAATTATGGAACAAAACAAGCCTTTAATTTAGAAATCCACCCCTGTAATAAATCATGTGTTAATCAATCATATACAGGGTCTATTATGAAAGTAATGTGCACGATTTTATCGTGACGCGACTATCTAACGCAGCGAGTTAAAACGGGTCGGAAAATGTTGTGAAGGGTCAGCCCTTCCGATGTAACCAGTTACCAGTTTTAATGCAAAAATGTGCTTACGCCTGAAGTTTGTTTTTCGTTTTTTGTAACACGGCGCGATGGAGCGTTCGTTTGAACAGCGATCAAGTTTTATGTGCGGCTTAGAAAGAATGCAACCGAAACATTCCAGACACTTCAAGAGGCCTTTGAGTATGACCGGGAATAAAAAAAGCAGAGCAGCGAGTGGCACACAAAATCATCCCCCTGCCCCCAAGGAAGCGCGAACGAGCAAATCTCGCATCAAAACGATACTCATTGTCTTTATTTGACGTCTGAGGAATTGTCCATTTTGAGTTTGTACCGCAGGGAGAAAGTGTCAACTGAGAGAACTGGAGGAAAGGACTGGGAGTCCGTGGAAAATGCATCCATTCCTGTCGAGGAGTTTCAAAGTGCCTTCCGGGCACGGCAGACACGTTTCCGCAAATGTATTGCATACTACAAAATTACAAAAATATTTTCTCCTCACACAAAGGAATTGCAAAATATTTTTGGCATAAAATTTATGCTGTAGTAAATTTTGGATTATTTTCAGGCACGTGTTGAGTATTGAGAGTATTGATTGCAGATATCTTTTAATAAATGCAATTTTTTCTCTCTCATTACAAATAGTGTATCGTTAAAATAAGAAACATCTGTGAAAGCAGTTTTTTAATATTGATGCTGGGGGAGAGTATTTTAAAAATTTGTGTCGCCTCGATTAATACATAAATTTTTCCCAGTAAATGCGCATTACTTTTATAACAGACCCTGTATTTATCCTATCGCAATAAATTGTATTTTGACCAACTTCAATAATATTTTGCTTTAAATTTAATTCAAGAAATAAAGATAATAATCTAATGGATTATTTTGACCATAGATAATAGAAACCATTGAATTATTTTCCTTGTTTCCTTAACAACAGCTATGCGATAGTTTTTCGATCTTTTCTTGACTTCATCAGCGTAGCGAAGTTGAACACAAGGAAACGCAGATTTCAACAGTTGCAAAGCAAACTTTCTTATATTAATGTTAATGCTTACATTGTTAGTATAATTATATATTTTTTATGTAGTACATGATTCATAAAGATTAAATAAATAATATTAATTATTAATTGTTTTAAAATATCATAAAAAAGCAGTGAATGAAATAAATTTTGAATGTTTTACCAATGTATTTTTATGATAATTATTTCATTTTAGTTAGAAAATTGTAAAACTAAATCTTTGTTTTTAGAATACGTTTAGAATTTTCAATTAATAATCATTCATCACTTGTTTTCGAAAAAGTAAAACAAAAGACTGTTTGTTATCTTCTTTAATGAGCGTACAACAAAAATCCACGACGCAATCTAGGGCTAAAATCGACACGCGTGCCTATAAAGTTCTTAATACCAATGTTAGATGTCGCTGTTTAATGTTAAACAATATTGCAGATGTGTGATCTTAGAGCAGACATTACGTGAGAGATCCAACGCCAACTCCGTCCTGGATTTTTGTTACAGGCCCATTCATCAACAAACGAATAAACAGTCTTTTGTTTTTAAGAAGTAGTAGTGCTTGGCTATCGACCGCGTGGTTCTTCCGCCGTGTTATTTATATGTGTGTGTGTAAATAAGCTTGTTGCTTTAAAGGATCGCTCACGTCACTCTAAAGCGCCATTAATTATATCCCAATTGGTCACCCATCCAAGATGTACAAAAATCGAAATTAAAAAAATTACTTTATTAAATTTCAAACAAAAAGTTGCGAAATGGAGCACAGCGAGCAATTCTATAAACAATTGAAGCAAACGTGTTTTTTTTTTTCATTTGTAAAAAAACAGATAAAAATCACCTAAGTACCATTACAAAGTTATTATTCTTTATGACGGTTTTTCATTTTTGTTTAATTTTGTAAAACTAATAATTACAATATTGCTATTATTATAAACAACTGCAATTGTTTTACTTTCAACTTTTTCCATGGCTACCCATTTTTTATTTATAATAAAATTTAAAATGACTATAACTCACTCATTTTTAGAAATAACTATGTCATATGTGGTATTGGATTAAAGAGAAAAAAATATCTTTTAAATGAGGTCATAGCCAACTATGGTTTCCATTTAAAAAAAATGTAAGTTTGCGTCATATCTCGGAAAATAATGGCGATACAAATTTTCTGATTTTTTAAATATTAATCTGCATAAAATTATCTAAAACTTTTTTATTTACAGTTTTTTTCTATCTGTTATAATAACCGAGATATATTGATTTGAAAAAAATGACACTTTTTACTTTTATCAAAATATCTAGTTACCCTTGACTTTTTTGAAAACTTTGAAAGTGGAATTTTATTCGTCTCGTAAATCTGCACTTCTTTCCCGTTTCTTTATCTCTTATAGTTTCCGAGATCCCCATAGAGAACATCGAGAAAAACTCACCCTGTATAAAAAATTCTTTCAAATTTTACATTATTTTTACTTTAAACATAAATTTAATTAATAATGAAACAAAAATATATAAACAAAAAATGTGTCTCTCTGTTAAACATTGCAAAAAATTATAGGATTTTTGTTTACCTTTTATAAAAATTGGTGAAAAAATATTAAAAATATGAAATTTTAAAAAGGTTAAAAATACAGTTGCAAAAGAGATTTTAAAAACAAATGAAACAAATGTTTTTTTTATTTCACACATGAATATAATTTGATTACGTTTCCAAGAGAAAAAATGAAATTGTTTTTAGAGCAATTAAAAATTTACAAAAATAAAATTCCAATTTTTTCTTTTGTCGAAATTTTTCTTTACGTTTTATAAAAATAGTTGAAAAATGCAACAAATTTGAAAGTCGAAAATCCTTAAAATATTAAAAAAACAGTTGCAAAAAGATGTTCTAAACAATTTTAAAAATAATTGAAAGAAACGTTTTTTAAAATTTATTAAAAAAACAGATGAATATCACTTGTATGACTTGCCGTTTGTAAGACAGTTGTATCAAAACATTAATAATTTACATTACATTACTTAATTGCGCTTCTAAGAGAAAAAAAGAAAATTTTTAAAGTTAGATTTTTTTTAAACAATTGACAAGATTAACAAAAATTTGTAAAAAATTACACAGTATTTCTTAAAAACAGATAAAAATACAAATAAAACAAACAATGCATAATTAATAATGCTAAAAGCTGTTTAAAAATAAACTTGCAAAAAAGAAGATTTTAAAAACAAATAATACAAAAGTTTTTTTTTTTTGCTTCATAAGTGAATATAACTTGATTACGTTTCCAAGAAAAAAATTAAATTGTTTTTAAAACAATTGAAAAATGTACAATTCCATTTTTTTTACGTTTTCTAAAAATTGTTGAAAAATAAAACAAATTTCAAAGTCGAAAATTTAGAAAGCAGTTTCAAAAGGGTGTTTAAAAAAAAAAATTAAAAGTATTTCTTGATTAATTATTTATAACAATATGATTATCACTTAATTGCACTTACAAGAGTAAAAAAAAAGGAAAATGTTTATAACTTGAGTTTTTTTTTAAACAATAGACAAAATTAACAAAAATTTGTAAAAAAAATACATTAAAATTTATTTTTTACAGATAAAAACGCAATTTTTTTATTTATATTTCTTAAAAATAGGTCAAAATACAAAGTAAGCAATACAAAAGTATGCTAATGTTAAAAGTGTTATATTTTTCTCATTTGAAACAGATGTTAATCATCTTAGATTAAACAGATGTTAATCATCTTAGATGATAATATTTAAAATGTTCATGAGAATTGCAAGAAATTTTTGAATTTGTAAAATATTTATTAATATATAACCAAACTATTTTTAAACAAAAAATTACAATTTTTTTATGTATACAGTTGTTTTTTTGTTACTCGAATCATAAACATAATTAATAATAAGAATTATCTATTACAAACAAATAAAAATATCGAGCGTTGTGGAACTTGACGAAAAAAGCAATATTTTCTAAAAATAGATAACTGAAAGAAATACATAAATGCAACCTAAAGTAACGTATCTTGATGATAAGAAAAAAACAATTGATGCACGATGACAAAAGACAAAAGTAAAACGCTTGAAACTTGAGGTGGAGAAATCAAAAATTGCTTCTGACGATTGGAAAAATTGCAAAACCCGAACCAGTAAACAAATTTATGTTGAAATTTGCAAAATACATTCTTAAGGAACGTATCTTGGTGATAAGGAAAAAACAATTGATGCATGACAGCGGAAAACAAAACTACAACGCTTGAGATTTGAGGTGGAGAAATCTAAAATTACTTCTGGCGATTGGAAAAATTGTGAAACCCGAATCGTCAAAGAAATTATGTTGAAATTTACAAAATACATTATAAAGTACCTGCAAAATAAAAATAACAGTTGGAAGACGTTCAAAATAATTTAAAAGAAACAAGTTTCATTTCACAGATGAAAAAAATGACATTGTTTTTGGTACAATTGACAAAATTATAATTAATTATTTTTTAATTTGTATGAAAGATAACAGTGTTTTTATTTTATTTTTAAATACTTTAGAAAAAATATTTAACACATGGCTGCCAACAAGTTTTTTCGTAAAATGTCAAAAAAGTTTTCTTTGTTTTTAAGTTTTGTTTTATAAAATGAGTAAGAATATGCATATTTCATTCATTTTGATGCATTTTTTCTAATGGCAAAAAAATATGCGTTTTGCCCCGTCAGGCAATGTGTCAGTCACGTGTCCCACTCTCACAAACATTCAACGTCCAATCAAACAGTCATTTGGCGTCAGCCGGAGTGTTAACATCGTTTTGTCGACAAGCAATCGTGGAATATCTCTGCAACAAAATAAACCAACAAGAAACAGATTTAGTAAGAATGAAACGACAGAAACATGAAATTAGTAATAAAGATGGTCCACTTAAAGCGTCAAGAAAATATTGTAAAGGATGCTACAGTGAGAATTCAAAGAATCATGGCAGAAAAAATGCCAGAAGTAAAACTACACAAGTTACAACTTATTGTCCTGTATCACCTAACCAGCCCCACTATTGCATATAATGTTTTAATAAAAACCATCGCTAATTTTTATTTATTAAATATACGGGTTTTATTTCAATATAGTACATTTTTCCGAGATTATACCTACAGCTGTTTGAAGGAATATTAGGTGACCAAGTTGTCAGTACAGAAGGACCGTATCAGGCAATCCTAGTAACAATTAACATGGAACTCGTGACTGACAGCGCTAAATAATAAGTTTAAAGTAGGTACTCACTGTCAGTCACCTGTGATTGACGTGGCCCTATTGTAATATTTAAGTGTCAGTCACCGGTGACTGACAAAGCGGTCAACGTGTTAAGTACGTTTCAGAAAAATAAGGAAGACATAAATAAGTTTCTTTTCTTTCTAAACAAATTTAAAAAAAAAACAATTAGAAATTTAAACCTCCCAAATATACTTTTTAAATGTTTAAAACAGATGGATTCTTGTCTATTAAAATCTAATATAATTTAAAACATGAAAAAGAAAAAAAATATATTTTTTTAAATAATTGAAATTACAAAAAAACAGTCGCAATTTGTACAACTTGTTCACGTTAGATTAAAAACTTGTTTATTTTTACTGTTTTAACAATAGTTTCTACATTTTTTTTGGCTTTTGAATTACCGAAGAAAATGGTTGACACCGTTACTACCTGGCAATTCGTACATTCACTGAATTGAAAAATTTCACTATGTTTTTACCATATATATTTCGGAAAAGAAAAAATTAAATACAATTTTATTTTTTTTGAAAATAATTAAAATCTTTTAGTTTAATAAAAAAAAACAATAAATTATGTATTTCAAGTGTCAAGATTCTTAATTTGTGCTTACATAAATTGATTAATTGAGTTACCTGAAGATCAAATTAATTTGACGAATAAAGCACTCTAATGACATTTCTTCACACTTCTATGTTATTATTAGTTATTAAGTGACTGTGCTAACTTTGTGTCCGAAATGTACATTTGGCAATTCAAATAAAAGTTTAAATAAAGG
Organism: Ontholestes murinus; assembly: GCA_963969525.1. NCBI lineage: Eukaryota > Metazoa > Arthropoda > Insecta > Coleoptera > Staphylinidae > Ontholestes > Ontholestes murinus. The sequence continues at coordinate 76,442,733 of OZ018390.1, read as the reverse complement.
TTATTAGTGCTTTATTCGTCAAATTGTGCTTATATATTTATTTTGTATATTCTTTCCTATAATTAATTGTTAAAAGGTTGGTAGGTTTGGCAATAACATATCTTCAAAGTATCAATTTGATACATTTGAATTTGCCAGAGGTCACAGGTTCATATAGACATTCAAACGTTTCTGGTTTTGACAGATCTGCCAATGTTTTGACAATTGATTCTAGTAAAGAACGTATAAAACAAATGAATGATCGTGACGTTTGAATTACATAATTTAAATTTCGTGATGCGGTCGAAACGATCCACAAATTGCCCCGGTGTAAGTTCCATCCGATTCAATTGTGGCGGAAAGGAATGTGTGTGTGTGCAGGGCCGTAATTGTAGTTCAAAGCGGCGACATCGCCGCCAAACCGGAAGTGTCAAGTAGATTTATCATCGGCGATCATTAACCGCAACGTCAAGTTCAATACGAGCGTGTGGCATTGCTGCTTTAATAGATACATACCGCAGATATTAAAAAAAATAAAAATACATCATTAATTTATAATTAATCTATAATACCATTAACCAGGGCATAATCTCGAGGAGAAGATTTATGACATTCTTTTTTTTGAATAAATTGCTTATGAATTATAATAAAAACCGTGCACACTTTTCTAATAAATGTAATCGTTTATTCTCTATAATTAATTCAGTGCATCACTCCGTTTTGTAGTTGTAGTGTGTTTTTAGAAGTAGGAGAAACAATACCATTATATGTTAAATAAGCTAATGGTTCTAAAGTCTGCACTCTCGATTGTTCTCGACGCTCCCAGAATGAATGCAGACTGCATTGAGATTTTTGTGTAGGTGTATTACATTCTCAGCACTGGCGTTTCAAAATTGGTTGAAGAATGTGTGTGTGTGTATTACATTTCATTGCATATACATACAGTCCATTTTATTCATTCAGAAAAGCCATCGATTTTTTTAATAATAAAAATCCCCTCTAGTTATTAATTTGGGCCTTGACATAACATAAAACACTTGGAAACTTTTACTCACTAAAATAATGAAGAAAGTGTTTTAAATCAAGTTAAAATCATCTTCACGTAACTCACTTGATCGAAATAATTTGGGCCACTAAAAATTTGACATTTCGTTATGAGATGGTTCAAAAAAATCTAATCATTTATAATTTATTTATATCTGTTATATTGATTGGATAATGACCACTTAGTCAGTCCTTCTGCTATTTATTTATTTACCTGTTACTTCACTTTCATTAAGGCAATTACACCTTCATGTAAATACCTTTGAAAGAGCATCGAAAAGAAAACAACGCGTCCACCAATTTAATTACAAATCACGTAGTAACGAACAATGCATGCTCTAATTCCGCGGAGGTCATCGAAATTTCTCAGACCTTTGATACGACGCTGTTAAATTAGCGCAATTTGTACACACGTTCTTTCTCTCTCTGTCTTTTCATCTGGTCCTCCCTGTAATTTACCCCGCGTGTTTTTCATTAAACCTCATTCAAGTGGCGTGCAGTGCACAAAGGGCTCCCAGTAATTGAATCACAATGGCACACAAGCAGGAAAGGGCGTGGACCTGTTAATTTATCTACACATCACCTTTACGCACACACACATACAAAGAAGAACCAACAACACCTGCACCAGTGGCGTGGGTAGTGCAAGGGTTTTGGGTTTTATTTTATACATTTAACCTCTTTTTTATCCATAATTTCCATTCCTCATTATAACGAAGAAAACATAGGAAAATATTTTTTTAAATCAACAAAACTGTAGAAAATCTAAATAATCAATAAACTAATAATAAAGTGCAAATTGGGTTAAATAAAAAATCGTGGTACATTTTGATAGTAACTATAGTTACAAGTGTAAATTAAAAAAAAGTGATATCAAAAAAGTTAATTATTTATTTATGCAAAATGGGTTGCCTGTTTTTTTTTATCTAACCTTTTTTTATTTTTAAAAATAAAGAAAACAACATTTTAATATCACTTTTTTATAAAACTTTTCGTGACTAGCTTCGATTACACGGTAATTATTATCAACAAGTTGGATTGTAAAAAAGATAACACGAGTGTATATTAGGTTGCCCAATTTCATTTTAAAATTCAATTTTTTGCAACTTTGGGCTCTGATGATGACGAATTATTTCAGAATGACGTGGTATTTTGTGGATATTTTTTTACTGAGGTAATTTCGGATATATTTTGAATAAACTTAGTAAGTTTCAAGTAGATGGCGATTGTTTTTATATTTTTTTTACAGCCGATGAAATTGAAACATTTTTTTGCAACTTTAGGCTCTGATGATGACGAATTATTCGTAAACGAGGTGGTGGTTTGTGAATATTTTTTTTAACTGAAATAATTTCTGATGTATTCTGAATAAACTTAGCCGGTTTTAAGTAGATGGTGATTGTTTTTATATTTTTTTTTACAGCCGATGAAATTGAAACAATTTTTTTACAAATTTGGATTTTGATGATGACGTATTAATCCAGAACGAGGTGGAGTTTTGTGGATATTTTTTTACTATGGTAATTTCGGATGTATTTTGAATAAACTTAGCCAGTTTCAAGTAGATGGCGATTGTTTCTATATTTTTTTACAGGCGATGAAATTCAAACAATTTTTTTTAACTTCGGGCTCTGATGATAAAGAATTATTCCAGAACGAGGTGGAATTTGTGAATATTTTTTTACTGATGTTATTTTGGATGCTTAGCCAACTTGAAGTAGATAGCGATTGTTTTTATATTAATCTTTTAAACATTGTTTGATGTTGTTTTTAAAAGCATAACCAAAAAAATATTTTTTTCTTGTAATAATCATTTACCGGCTTTTTAAATTTGTGATTTAAAAAATGTTGTCATCTAATCGTAAAGATCAATAAAAAACTTGATTGGAAAATAGTTTTAAAGAACCAAAACTGTAGAAAATCTTCTAAGTAGTAAATAAAATCACAGCTGTGTATAATGTGTTGTCTAACTTCATCAAAGCGTTGACAACTTTTTAAATGCATAACCTCTAAATACTGTGCTTCTAATTGAATATCGGGATTTTAACGCTTTGTAGTACTTTGTATTACGTAAAATTTAAAATGTCACATATTTATTGTAAACGTTAAAAACGAAAATTCGATTTTCATTTGTTTCTCGTTTTATGGCCATAACTCTAGAACGAAAGATTGAATTTTAAAATTTCTTGCACTGATGGTTCACAATTGTCGCATACTTATTGTAAACGTTGAAAACGAAAATTGGATTTTCTTTATTTTTCCTTTTTTTGGCCATAACTCTAATACGAAAGATCGAATTTTAAAAATTCTTGCATTGATGGTTCACTAACGTATCATAATTATTATAAACGTTGAAAATGAAAATTCGATGTTCAATTGTTTTTCGTTTTTTGGCCATAATTCGAGAACTAAAGATCGATTTTAAAAAATTCTTGCACTGATGTTTCACAAATGTCGCTTACTTATTGCAAACGTAAAAAAACGAAAATTCGAGTTTCATTTGTTTTTCGTTTTTTTTTTTGGCCACAACTCTGGAACGAAAGATCGAATTTTAACCATTCTTGCACCGATGGTTCACAAATGTCACATACTTGTACATGTTGAAAACGAAAATTGAATTTTCATTTGTTTTTCGTTTTTTGATGGTTATTCTTAAAGGAAAGATCGAATTTTAAAAATTCTTGCACTGATGGTTCACAAATTAAATATTAAATAAAATCACATCTGTATTGTTATTTTTCTGAATCCAATGATACCCGATATGTTGATTTTAATTTAATATTTATGTCAGAAATAATAATAATAATAATTCTTATTCATATGATATTTTCCAACAAAAGTAGTGTGCCTTGAAATAATCGGAACAAACAAGTGTCATTTGTTGTAAAGTAATGTCAACAATTTGTTATTAGCCTGAACTTTTTTTATTTAATAACCTCAAAAAGTCTATTTTAATTATCACGATCAAAATAATCCTTCATTGGAAAATATTTTTAAAGAAAGCTTTAGATCAGCAATTTAATAATAAATAGTACCAAAACTACGTGAATTTGGTTGCCTAGTTTAATCCTTTTAAATCCGTAACTTCATAAAATCCTCCCCAATTATGAAAATAAGCATAAACTCCAACTAAAACATTTTCAAAAAGCAAATCTGTAAAAAAATACGTAATAAAATAAATAATATCCTAAATGTGTACAACGGGCTGCCTAATTTTATCAAGACACTGACAACTGTTTAAAGTTAATTTAATGTTTCTTCCAATCACGAAAATAAAAATACTAATTTAAAAAAAAAAAACGGTAGAAAATCTTCTAATAAATAAAATTACAGCAGTGTATATTGGATTGTTTTTGAATTTATGAAGGCGCCGAAAACCTTTTCAATTCATAACCTCAAAAAATATCTTTTTATTATGAAGACCAGCTTCATCCATCCAAAATTTTTGATTTTTTTTTTCTTTGAAAGGAAGTCCATTTATATATTTATTTAAGGAAGCTAAAATCTAATTAACATAAACTCTTAATTGGAAAATAGAAAACAAAACTTTATAATATCTAACAAATAATTACCAAAATGTGTGTATTGGGTTGCCTAATTTCATCAATACTTTTACGGTCATTTTAAATCCACAACCCCACAATATTATTTCCGGTGTTTTTCATGAATTATTATATTTTTTTATGCTAAATGCAATTCCGTTTAATTATAATTAATATTTGATTATAAAAATCAAATAAACTACAATTTCAAACTATTTAAAAAATCAAGCTGTTGTAGAAAAAAACCTACCAAATAATAAATAAAATCATAACGGTGTATAATGGGTTGCCCAATTTCATCAACTTTTAAATGACAAATTAGAAAAAAATAATCAAAGGTTTTTTTTTATTTAAAAAAACAACTAGATTTTTTAAATTATAAGTATATATTGGATTAATTCATAACCTTGAAAAATATCACATTTAAATCTCTTATAAGTACGAGATAAAAAACCTTAATTTGAAAATCTATCAAATAGTTCTTTGTTTTGGGTTGCCTAATTTCATCCATAACCTCACAAAATTATCTCCACTGCTTTTCATTGTGAATTATCTTAAAGGTGATTCCGTTTAATCATTATTAATATTTATTTAAAAAGATCAGGTAAAATCTAATTTTCTCATTGAGAAAAAATGTAAAAATGCAAATAATAAATTCAATTTTGTAATTTAATTGTAATGTAATGTAATTTATTGTTTTGATACAACTGTCTTTTTTTATTTTAACGGTGTATATATTGGATTGTCAATTTTTTTATTAACACATTGACAGCATGTCAAATAAGAATCTTAAAAATTAATTTAAAATTAGAAGAAATTTTAATATTTTTTTTAACTAGAAAATCTTTTAAATAATAAATACAATTACAGCAGTGTATAATGGGTTGTCTAACTTCGTAAAGCAAATTAAATTTTTTTATTCATACCAACAAAATAATTACTTTAGAGTGAAGGCAGTGATCCTTTAAAATAGCAAACTTATTTACACACACACAAATAACACATAGCGGAAGGACCACGTGGTCGATAGCCTAACACTACTATTAATTACAAAAAAACGTTAAAAAATTAATAGAAATCATTATGATGTATGTCTGGTTGCCTAATTTCAAATACAATCAAAACTCTGTGAATTGGGTTGCTTAATTCCATCAAGTACATAACCTCACAAAATTATCTCCAGTGTTTTTCAGTATGTATTATGTTAAAGGTGATTCCGTCAAATAATTATTCTTGTTTAATAGTAAAGATAAAATGAACTCTAATTTAAAACCAGCAAAGAAAACAAAAATGTAAAAATGCAAATAATAAATTAAATAGGGCAGAAAGACCGACGGCCGATAGCCCAAACGGACAGACTAACCATATTGTTTCATTACTTGTATTTCCATATAAACTGTGTTTGTAAAAGAGTGTTCGAATAAATTAAATTTTAACGGTGTATATATTGGATTGTCTATTTTTTATTAAGACATTGACAGCATTTCAAAATAAGAATCTTAAAAATTAATTTAATTTTTTTGTTCCAATCATTAAAATCAAAAGAAATCGGAATTTTAAATTTTTTAAACTAGAAAACCTTTTAAATAATTAATACAATTACAGCGATGTATAATGGGTTGTCTAACTGTGTAAAGCAAATTGAAATTTGTTATTCATACCAACAAAATCATTATAAAAAAACGTTAAAAAAATTAATAGAAATCATTATGATGTATATCTGGTTGCCTAATTTCAAATAAAATTGAAACACTGCGTATTGGTTTGCCTAATTTCATCAAGTCTATAACCCCACCAAATTCTCACAAGTTTTTCATTGTGTATCATGCTAATGGTGATTTCTTAAAATGATTATTATTGTTTAATGATAAAGATAGAATAAACTCTAATTTAAAACTAGCCAGGAAAAAAAATATGTAAAGGTAACAGCGTATATATTAGATTGTCTATATTTTTATTAAAACATTGACAGCATTTTAAAATAAGAATCTTAAAAATTTATTTATTTTTTTTTCCAATCTTTAAAATCAAAAGAAATCGTAATTTTAATTTTTTTAACTAGAAAACCTTCTAAATAATAAATACAATTGCAACAGTGTATAATGGGCTGTCTAAATAGAATTTTTATTCGTAACAACAAATAAAACTATTTTTTTTCTTACAATTAGAAGAAAATTTTAAATAATTAAAAAAAAAATCAATGTGACGTATGGTGGGTTGCCAAATATAAAATAATATCAAAACTATGCGTATTGGGTTGTCTAATTTCATCGAGTCAATAACCTCACAAAATTCTTTCCAGCATTTTTCACTATGTATTATGTTAAATAATTATTAATGTTTAATGATAAAGATAAAATAAACTCTAATTTAAAACGAATTAAGAAAACAAAATTGTAAAAATTATAATTAAAATTTTAAAGGTCTATTTTTTTAAAGACAATGGCAGCTGTTTAAAAATGAGAGCTTAAAAAATGCATTCAATGTTTTATTGTTAATAATGGGTTGCCCAATTTCAAATAATATCAAAACGCTGTGAATTGGGTTGCCTAATTTCATCAAGTCCGTAACCTCACAAAATTACCTCCAGTGTTTTTGATTATGTATTATGTTAAAGGTGATTCCGTTAAATATTTATCATTGTTTAATGATAAAGATAAAATAAACTCTAATTTAAAACTAGCCAAGAAAACAAAAATGTAAAAATGCAAATAATTAATTAAATTTTAACAGTGTATATATTGGATTGTCAATTTTTTTATTAAAACATTGACAGCATTTCAAAATAAGAATCTTAAAAATTAATTTAATTTTTTTATTCCAATCATTAAAATCAAAAGAAATCGGAATTAAAAAAATTTTAAACTAGAAAACCTTCTGAATAATAAATACAATTACAGCAGTGTATAATAAGCTGTCTAAATAGAATTTCTTATTCGTACCAACAAATAAAACTATTTTTTTCTTACAATTAGAAGAAAACTATAAATAATTTTAAAAAAATCAATATGACGTATGGTGGGTTGCCATATATAAAATAATATCAAAACTATGCGTATTGGGTTGTCTAATTTCATCGAGTCAATAACCTCACAAAATTCTTTTCAGTATTTTCCATTATGTATTGTGTTAAATAATTATTAATATTTAATGATAAAAGATAAAATAAACTCTAATTTAAAACTAGTTAAGAAAACAAAACTGTAAAAATGCAAATTGTAAATGAAATTTTAACGGTGTATAATGGGTTGTCTCTTTTTTATTAAGGCGTTGACAGATTTTTAAAATAAGAGTCTAGAATAATATATTTTTTGTTGCAATCACGAAAATCAAAAAAACATAATTTTGTTTAAGCAAAAAAAAAACTAGAAAGTCTAAATAATAAAAACAATGAACAATAGATTGCCCAACTCACAAAAATCAAAAGAAATCATAATTTTATTGAAGCAAAAAAACTAGAAAACCTAATTAATAAATACAATATACAATAGATTGTCCAACTTTGTCAAGCTGCTGAAAAATTTAAATTCGTACAAACGAAACAAAATAAATAAATATTTTTTCTTATAATTTCAAAAAACGATAAATAATGTAATAAAATCACTAAGGTATATAGTGGGTTGCCTGACGTAAAATAATATCAAAACTCTGTGTATTGGGTTGCCTAATTTTTATCGAGTCCATAACCTCACAAAATGATCTCCAGTGTTTTTCATTGTGAATTCGATTAAATAATTATTCAAATGTATTTATCAAGATCAAATAAATTCTAATTGTAAACTAGTTGAGAAAACAAAACTATAACAATGCAAATAATAAATAATCTCTTAACGGTTTATAAAGAATTGTCTATTTTTTTAATTTTTTCAAATTAAGATACTGACAGCTTTTTTAAATGAGAACCTAAACATTTTTTTCTTACAAAATAAAAAAAACAATTTTATGCAAGAAAAAAATTCTGCTGTGTATAATAGATTGCCTAACTTTTAAAATTATGACAGTAAAGAAATTGAATTTAAAAAAAAACCATTGAATGTCACATATTAAAAAAAATAAAACATTTCTTAATATGTGTTGGAGATTTGTAGATTATTGGAAAATATTAATACTTTATTACCCAAATTTATCAATACTGTAATTGAACGTTTGTTATCTTTCTGTTGGTTTATTTATTATCCGTTATCTCAATCTGTTTTATGTTATCTTTCTACCTGATGTAATTTATTACGTTATCTATTATGTGGAAATAATACAAATATAAAATTCTTATCTGGATATAAGGACATAAATAAAAAATGATGAAACGCGTGAAAATTAATTAACATTTGTGAATGGAGTTATAATGGAGTGTGCGGTGAAGCGTCGCCGTCTAATTCGAGCACCGGTAGGCTTTTGTGGGTTTATTTCGGTCGTCGTGGGGCCGTGATGGTCCTATACTGTAGTGATGGGTGTATTTGTGTGTGTATCTGCTGCCGTTGCAATAAATTGGGTGCTTCTCCCCACGAAACGTAATTTACGACGTACGCCCTATTGATTCCCCGCACGTCCATAAATAACTAAAGGTGCACTCGAAGACACCGTAATACCTTTAATGTTCGTCCAGTGGTGGTTTTAGTTAGCTCCCTAATGTCAATTTTGTTGTCATATTTTACGCCGGTGTCTTTATGGCCCGTAAAAAGTTCTTACTTTTCGCACTTTTATAACCGGCAAGAGATTAAAGATGATAGGACGTAATAAACGTACATAAATATCTACAATTTAATAATAACCCCGACACCAATCGGTAAAAGGGGTCATCGATTATTTTAAATAAATATATTAAAGAGAAAAAAACCTACCTGTGTGTTTGTGGTCCTGTCAATTACATTTTGAGGTTAGGATAGTAAGTTGATTTTCTGATTGAAAATAATTAATTAATTATAATAATTTCTTTTAGCGTTGGCCAAATTAAAAATCACACGTTGTATAAAGTTATGAGATTATTAAATTCTTACCGTTTTTCCAAATGTAAATTCTCATCCGCTATGTTTTGATATTCTGGTTGGGCGTTATTTCATTCGTCTGTTGTTTTGTTATAATATAGTAGGCTTTGATGGCGTCACCTATTGTTGAAAACAAAACGTTCGTTTGTGTCGCAACTAACCTGAAAAAATTAACGTAAAATTTTTGTGTTCGCAGCAATGTTATCCAGCATTACTCTTTCGTACTCACGGACATCAATTCGAAGTGGACGTTCGGCTTCTGCAGGCACGACCCTAAATCGGAAACCGCCTTAGTCGTCTTAAGTTATCTTCCATGGCATCAGGCAATGTACAAGTGAGTAATAATACAGTAACAATTTATTATTTTATAATTACACATATATTTTATTAACCTTAAATAAACCTCTTGAGTTATTATTAAGTTTCACTCACGTATGAATAGGAGAGGCAGATTTCTGAGAATTACCCGACGACAATAAACTTTCTACACACGCGACATTTCCGCACCGTGAAGGAACGACGAAAAAAAAATTAAAGTGCACAATGCCACGAGAGCTAAAACTGGTCTTGCCGGTCGGTTCGGCATTTAAATCTCGATACTTCTTTTTCATCTTTGATTTATTGATATCAGACGACAATAAAAAGGATAGTAGGAAGATATGCAAGTTTATTTAAAGCGTCTTGCGTGTTTGATCTCTTTCCAAATCTAAATTGTATTTTTTTATGATGCATTTTAAAATATTTTACAGTATACATTAAATTGTTAGTACATAAAAGACCCATACATTAATGGAAAGTATGATATGGTATTTACATAACGGCATTACTAATTTTTATTTTCGCCGTGGCGGTTTACACAGTCCGCTTCCACAGGATGCAATAAATGCAAACGAACGAACGCTGCTTCCGTTCCTTGCAACCGACCGACCGCCGTAATAAAAAATTCAACACGGTCGATTTATTCGGGCCATAACACGCTATAAAATACAATTTTTGGCCATAATATCACGTCACAGGCCAGATAGTATTGACACGAAGAGAATTATCGCAGTTCCCATTTCCGTCCTTTCGAATGCTTTATTTCCTGCTGCGGTTGGAGTAAGTGTTGTTTGTTCAAAGAAGAATGAACGATAAACACCAAAATTAATCAAATCTATAAAACATAACAAAAAGATACACAAAAACAATTACAATTTCCAATACTTAAGTAATTGTCCAGAATAATAGAGAATACGACCACGTGGTCGATAGCCAAAAACACTACTACTAGAATAACGAGAAAGAAAAAAACGGTTTTAAAATCCCAAAAGCAAATGCTAAAAAATAATTAATTAATAATAACAAAATGATCATGGAAATAATGATTAAAACAAAGGTGTAATTCTACACTAAAGGAAGTTGACTGTCATTCCTGGGGTTATATTTGTACAGAATTTGTACATTAATTATTTTACAAATTTAAAGAGGATTATTTTCCCATTCTGGTGATAATCACGTGTTTAATGAACTAAAAGGCGAGGCTGCACTCAATTAATCGATCGCCTTTGATGCGTGTCTGAAGATCAAAAGGTGCAACTCGATGGTGAACACAGGTTCAATAGTGCGGTGACCTCGCGGACAGTGCGATCGCTTATGGGATTTGCCGGCGGCGGCATTGTTAGTTTCGTTCGTAAATCGAGCTCTGGCTGTGGTTTGATCTGTGGCATTATAACATGCGCATCGCAATGGATTATCAGAACTGTGACGTTTTATCAACTCTCGAATTACAGGAATTGAGGCCAGCCAATATTAATATTACTACATTATTTTCAATGTCAATAACAGATAAATATAAATTGATATTATTAATTTCCTCTTAAGGAAAGTGTGCTTATGGCAAATAAATCGTTGCATAATATAGGCAACCTAACTTACGCCGATAATGACTTTTATATTTCAATGATGAATTAAATGATAATCAAATTGTGTAAGTTTTAAATAATAATAATACAAGTTACTTATAATAATAACGGATGTATTTAAATAATTAGATCTGTAATAACTTTCTTGAAAGTGAAATCAGGATGCAAATATTTTTCCCTCGCATGTTAAATATTCAAATTTATTCTCACACATTTTCTTTCTTTTAGATTTTTAGATAATATAGCCGTATTAATGCACAGTCCCAGGGCGAACGATCTCCGCGAGTTCCTAGTTGCGGTGCACACGAACAAACTCTCAGATCCCGGCAAAAACTTCACCGTTCCGTTCAACGCGGGAGAAAGTGTACGTATAAGAACTGTCGCCATGGTTTTCCCCTTGAAGGACGATCGAAAACATTTTTTTGTTTTTGTTGTTGCAGACCTTCACGATAGAGTGTCCCAAACAATTCCAGCTTCCTAGCATACCTGAAAATGTAAGTGGTTTAACAACTTAACACAAACAGATTATATCTTGAATTTTGGAGGCGTTCACTTCGTAGTACATTTTTGATGAATAACAGAAAAACGTTTAACTTGTTTATACTACTTTTTATTTTTATACAACACTTCATGACTAGTTTCGAATTACACAGTAATCATTATCAAACTAAGTACACTTAGTATAAAAATAAAACGTAGTATAAAAAAGTTAAACGTTTTTCTGTTATACAATCAGATTATTTTTTATTTATTTCCAGAGAAATTTAACTGAATACTATAACGCAATAGAGACTAACAACATGGTGATAATATTCGCGTCGATGCTGTACGAGAGGCGGATCATCATTACGTCGAAAAAGCTGACGAGGCTGTCCGCGTGCATACAGTCCGCGAACGACGTTATTTATCCGATGATTTGGCAACATATCTTTATTCCAGTATTACCGATGGCCTTAATCGATTATCTGTTAGCGCCGATGCCGTTTTTGATTGGAGTCCCAGAAGAAGTTCTAAAGGTACCTGTTTATTTTTACCTTCAGGAATGCAACTGCGCGCTATTATGAGGGAAATATTTATATCCGACTTTCAGTTGTTTTTTCGTTTTCGTTTTCTATATTTAAATGGCCTGTTCAGTCCCCTTTTGAATGGAGACCGCATTGAAAGCAATTGCTGTAAATAATGGCACTTCGTTCCATCAATAAAGACGTTGTCTTTGTGTGTGTGTGTGCGTGCCGTGTGTACGGCACTCTCGGACAATGAAAATAGTCGGGGGCTCGTGTTTTTATAGACGTATCGAAAAAACGTCGACGTCGCGTGCGCCAGCGTTTCTAAAAATACGAAAATCTAATCATTTGGCAAAACATTTTCATTTGTGTTCGCTGCAGAAAGTCAACCGCACAGAAATCGGCGATGTGGTCATCCTCGACGCCGACACCAATAAGATCGAAACCCCGTTCGACGATTTGAATAACCTACCCAGTGAAGTGGTAAGTGTACTAATTATAAACTAATGCGTAATAAAATAAAAATTTGGTTGCCCCAGGTGAACTCGCTGAAGAAGCAGTTGAAGAACCGCAACGCGCTGCTAGGCGACGGTGTGTCGCGCGCCTTCCTCAGAGCCCTCGTCCAACTGATCGGCGGCTACAGGTACGCCCTGAAATTTCAGTCCGGGGAAAAGGTCACTTTCGACGAGGACCGTTTCATCGAAACAAGGCCCGTCTCGTCGCAGCCCTTCCTCAGGGAGATGCTCAACTTGCAGATATTTCAACAGGTAATTTGAGCCACCCTCCTCTAACTTGAATCAATTTGTTAAAGCCCGCAGGGCGCAGACTAATAAGCTCTTCAGGTACAGGTTGGTCGCGTATCGAATTACCACCGCTCAATTGATTCGAAACAATTTCATTTCAAAGTTGTAAATTGTAAATAATGCTGAATTTAAAACAAAACACATTTACGCTGTATTTTCATAAGTAACCCCTGAATCATCATAACAAAGAAGTATTTATTTATATTCATTTTAAAAATGCAAAAAGTTCAGCCTGAACTATAAAAATATAAATATTTAAAATGGAATTATTAACATTCCTCATTTTAAAATATGAACAGCAAATATATTTTAAAATGTGTTATTTTAATTTCAATATAATATCGAAGTGTATATTAGGTTGCCTACCTGCCCAAACCTCAATTATTTAGCTTATCTAAATAACTAAATATATTTTATAAAATCATATTTGACAATAACATGTGAAAAAAATCCCAAATAAAATGAGTACAAAAAATATTAAAAAGAAATTCATTTATCTGATGTTTTCATTTCAATATGGCACCAACAGGTTAATTTGGTTGCCTACTTTTATAACCAAGAACGTTGGCGTTTTTAACAAACGCGACCAATATTTAGGGAGAGCATTTAAATAAAAATCGTTGATTTTATATTTTTAAAGGTGTTTAAATCGTTAATATAAGTAAATTGAATAATTTAATATCAATAAATTATATCTAAAGTTTATACAAAACGAATTAATTACTTTTGTGTTTTACTAAAATTGAAGCTTTTTATATTTAATTGTTTTTAAATTTATACTTTGTCTGTACGATTAATTAAATTCTCACTTAACCCATGGTGAAACATTTTTATGTTAATTAAAGGATTAATTAAAACACTTGGTTTTGTTTCACTATTTTAAAATAGTCTTTAAATAAAATTTAATTTCTTCCATTTTAATAAAAGAACACTTATATAGGTAGATATCCAAACTTATACATTCATCATGTAAATTCGGTTGCCTACATGCACACATACAGGCATGCGTTTATCTTTAATTAAAATGGAAGGATTTTCTTTATATTTTTTAAATATTTTGTCTTTGAATAAAATTAAAATACCTTAATTTTATTAAATATTCCATACCAACAATTTTGTGTTATTTTTAGTTTATAGAAGAACGGTTAGATATGATCAACAACGGTTTGGGATTCTCCGACGAATTTGAAATAGAGGCGTGCAAGTACTCAGAGAAGTCCAGTTCTAAGGTTAAGCAGCAGTATAAGGAGTGGACGTCTTCTATGAGAAAGGAGGGCACGGCGTTCTTTAAAAGTGTCAAAGACAAGGTAATCGCAGATTGTTATTTTTCAGTAAGCGTATTTCAGATTTTAAGATTCATTATTTGTTTACAGGCAAATCCCGCTATGAAGTCTGCAGTTAAAACGGTAAGATTCCAATAATTACTCATAACTATTCCTTAACACGTTAACCGCCACATGTACCGCATATACATACAAAATCGCTTGGCGGTGAAAGTGTTAATAACGGTTTTAGTTTAAAGAAAATAGATATAACTTTTGTCTCTACGTTTATTAATCATTAATTTTTAGGTTAAAGATGGCGGTAAGGGAATGAAATCCGCTTACAAAGAGTTTAAGATGAAGCTGAAAGACAATCAAAGTCCGCAGCAGCTCAGGAACGGCCTGGACACGTTAGATAAACCCAGATCGGCGCCGAATTCGCCCACCGGAAAACGGCGTTCGCTGGGTTTCGGCAATCCCACAGCCACTTACAGGAAAGACGCCTCCTTGAGTATAAAAGGCTCCACGATCGATAGGTGAGTGCGAATGTAACACATCAGCAACGTCAGCCGGATTAGGAAGAGCGTGTAAAATTATGCAACATCTGAATTTCATACATGCATATTATAATTAATGCTAATTCAAGTAAAGTAATTGTTGGTCGTTGTATATTCATTTAAAATTTAACATACATCAGTTATTAGATTAATAATTAATCATTTTTCAAATTAGGAAAAGTTTATATTACTATTACATTACTATTTTTTTTCACACGATCAAGTAACTTAAAAACAAATGTGGGAAATATAGCTCTACTTTTTTCTACTATGAGATTAATGTGATGTAATTATGGTAGATTCAATTTAAACAGATACATGCAGAAATTCGTTAAGTATAGATTTAATTAATAAACTTGAAATAAAATATAAATACAGAGATGCATGCAACCAAAATAATAATTGGAATAAACATTTTATTTTATTATTTTTATATTATACAATAAATTAGGTGAAAAAATAACTTATTAATTTTGAGGCAGAATGTTTTTTTTGTTTGTTTGTATCTAAACCAAACTTGTGTGTTAATTTCAGACCATACAGTCCATTAAGTTCACAACCAATGTCGCCAGATCTCACGGATAGATCGAGGAGCACGTCACCCACTTTAGATATTCCTAGGATAGATTTAATGAATGAAATGCAGGACCTGTTTCAGTTCCACTTGGACACGCCGCCTGTCGATAGATCGGTAAGCCTAACGCCCACCACCGTCTGTCGTTCCTGCACACGTCTGGCTTGCACACAAAAAAAAACTATGTTTTTTGTTGATTTCTTTTTCTTGTAATAATGCTCGGGCTGTAATAGCATTTGTACGTGCGTATACCCAAAGATAAGTACTTCTTTTTTTGGTTAATTTTTATTTAAAACTAATTACCCTTTGTCAATTATGTGTTGGAACTTAACATTTATTTGATTATAAAAGATAATAAATTGATGAGGGTATTTAGTTATAAATAAAATATGTTTTGATTTTTTCGTACACCTGTTGATTTCATCTCATCATAATTCTATTTGTAATAACTCCTGGTGTTATACATACTTGATTACCTTTAAGCATTATTACCGGTAGTCGTTTGCTTGGACCATTTTAAGCTAACAATCTGTGCACTTGTGTTCACTTGCAGTTAAAACCCGTGCGAAGTCTTGAAAACTTCAAACATTCCTCCCCGACATCGAGTCCTGATCGGTGGCTGTTCCCCTCGCGGTCCAGCGCCCCGATGGCCTC
Organism: Ontholestes murinus; assembly: GCA_963969525.1. NCBI lineage: Eukaryota > Metazoa > Arthropoda > Insecta > Coleoptera > Staphylinidae > Ontholestes > Ontholestes murinus. The sequence goes on along the minus strand of OZ018390.1, from coordinate 76,426,431 downwards.
CCCTCCTTCCCGTCTGTTCCTCTCCAAGACCCAGCAGGACACCCAAAACCTCCTCCAGTCACCCGACGATGTTTTCTCGTCCCCTCCGGTCCCGCCTCGCACCCAAGATCTGTTCGGGAATACACCGTTTGTGGTCGGAGGTGGAAGGGAGAATGGCCAGCCTGTTTTTCTTGTTGCTAATCAGAACACTATCGATGTAGTCAGGTTATCACCGCCGACGAGTTCACCCAGTCGCAAGGTAATGGTTTCCATTTGGTTTGTTACTTAATGCATGTGTTGTTTATTGTTCATTCGTTCATTTCATTATAGTATAGAGCTAATTTATAATAACGTGAACAGAACTTGGGTTCTTTATATTAAAGAGATGATTAAAATGTCTTACGTAAATATCGCCGTTTTAGACGAAAGACGAAGAGAGTCAAGATCTCATCCGCTTGGATTCGTCGTCAGACATCGACGAGTTCGACCCCCTGAAGTCGACAAGTTCCACGTCCTTGTCGAACTCTTCGTACCTAACAAACGCGGACCTTCTCGGCACGGACGGGCCCATACCGTTGAGTATAACCAATCCCCTCTACAATTACGAGAATCACAGTATAAAGCAGCAGAACGGCGCGCCGCCTACAACGACGTCGACGCAAAGGCCTAACTACAGCAGCCGAGACCAGGACCTGCTGGAGGAATACGGACTGAGCTTCTCCAGTTTCGACAGCTTCGGAACGAACACGAAAGTCAACACGCAGAGTCAATGGGCCAAATTCGAGTAATTAGTCAATATTTTTAATAATTATGTTGTCACCTGAATTAATTTTTATATCGATATATTTATTTACATATCCAAAACCAATAATTACGTCAATTTTTCATACGATTGTGTAAGTAAAGAATGTAAGTATTGTATATAATATTTATATTTATATATATAAAAAGTATATGCGGTGTTTGTGCACCTAGAGGAGATGATATTATGAATGTACGAGACTTGAAATTTTTTAAATACTATATTATAGTTTTAGCTGTGATAACAAAAAAAAAGTTTTTATGTACTGTTTTTATTTTTATTTTTTTTTGCGTATTGTGCACCAATTTACTCCCCCCCCCCAAATAAAATGATTTAGCAAATTTTCTTTGTTTTAATTAATAATATCACAACATAACAGATTCAATTTTTTATATTAAGGTTTAAATGATTTTATTTAACCTAAATTACACACCCTTACCAAGAAATATGACTTTACTTAAGTTATTAATTAACCATTAATTACTTAAGTAAAGTCATATTTCTTGCAAGCTAAATAACCTTGCAAGAAATTTGACTTTACTTAAGTAATTAATGGTTAATTAATAACTTAAGTAGTCATATTTCTTGGTAAGGGTGTGTAATGGGTTAAAAACTAAATAAAGGTTGAAGAGATATTAAAAATAATTGATATTTGGGTTAAAAAAAAACAATCGTATGATTTAAAATTTGTGTAATATCAACCTTGTAAGCCTCAACAATAAATAAATCGGTGCATTACTTAACCTAACCTTCTATCCATCACTTACTCATTCCATCAATTTCAGAGACTTCATTGCAGCCTCAAGCCTTTCCAGCTCGGTCACCGACTGCAGCAGTTTCTCGCTATTGGTCTGCCGGACTTCGGCGGGTACTTTACTTTCGTAGTCGGCGGCCGCCATCGCCTGATCCAGTTTGGTCTTGGTGTTGTTTAAAAACTCGATTTTCTTTTGCATCTTTGCAATTTCCTTCGCCGGATCGATTAAACCTTTCAGCAAAAGGTGCACTTCGCACTTATCGGAAACTGTAAGGATCGTGCAGCCTTCAGGTGCATCACTATTAATCTCCACTTTAGAACAGAACGATAGCGTTTTGAGACCCTCCACGAATTTACTGACGATCTCCTCGGTGTTTTTATCACTACATTTAATAAATGCTAAAAAATTATAAAATTGTTATGTTGATTAAATAAATAATAAAATAAATTACCTTCAGTTTTAGTTTTATTTGGAATATTATAATCGCTCCTCGCTGATCTGATGGCTTTAGCGATTTTCTGTACGAAATCCACAGCAACTTCAACGCCTTCATCCTTCCAAGCGCACGTTTCCGGTTCCGGATACGCCGCTACGCAAATACTAGGAACTTTTTCGGTGTTACTAGGTGGTAAACGTTGATACAGTTCTTCCGTTATAAAAGGCATGAATGGCGAGAGTAACTTAAGTCCAACTTCCAAAGCCCTGTAGAGGGTCGCTTGTGCGGCGTAAATTTGATCGGAATCACCACAGCTAAACACCGGCTTCAAGCACTCCTGCAAAACCATAATTATTAACTCTCATTGCTTAAGCGAACTACACACACATACCAAATAAACGTCGCATAAATCATACAGCCACACGTTGTAAATTGCCGTGGTCACTAGCGAGAAATCGTAATTTTCGAATCCCTTATTCGCATCACAACAGGCGGAATGTAATCGGCTCAGCATCCACAAATCCATGGGACCCTCTTTTCCTGTAAGATCGTAATTCTTGGGCGCCTCGAAATCTTTCGTGAAATACGTAAGGGCAAATTTCGTAGCGTTCCAAATTTTGTTGCAGAAGAAACGGTAACCCTGCACGCGGAGAATGTCTAGGTTGATGTCGCGACCGGAACACATCGCGCAGAGGGCGAAGCGTAACGCATCCGTGCCGCATTCTGGAATTCCTGAGGGGTAGTCTTGTTTTTGGCCCGCCTTCGCCTTTTCGATTTCTTTCGGATCCAAATTACTATCCATTAGTTGCATGTGTAGTTCATCGAGGGTTACGCCTTGAATCACGTCCATGGGATCGATTACGTTACCAAGGGATTTGCTCATTTTTCTACCGTGAGCGTCACGGATTATTGGATGCAAATAGACTTCCCTGTTAAATATTTTTTGTTAATTTTAATATGTTTTTTTTTTATATAAAATTATGTTTTCTTACTTGAAAGGTAACTTTCCTAACAGTTTTTGTCCAAAGAAGACCATCCTAGCAACCCAGAAGAATAAAATATCATGACCGGTTTCTAGTAGAGAAGATGGATAGAATACTTGTAAATCATCGGTATTATCAGGCCAACCAAAGATAGAGAATGGGAAGAGGCCGGAAGAAAACCAGGTGTCGAGAACGTCTTCATCCTGTTTTAGGGTAATATCGGAGGTTGGAACGTTAAACTTTTTACTCGCTTTCTCCAGCGCTTCTTGTTCGGTACGACCAGACACCCAAAACTCGTCGGAATCCTACAACGTTAAATATTTAAGTGATTAATAATTTAAATGGATTAAATACTAACGTTTGTTTGTGTCTGATTTTTCAAGGTGACGAAATAGGCGGGGATCCTGTGTCCCCACCACAGCTGCCTGGAGATGCACCAATCCCTGATGCCCTCCAGCCAGTGGTACCAAATCTTCGTGTGCATCTCGGGGATGATCTTCAGTTCGCCCGATTTCACCGCGTCGATGGCTTTCTCTGCCATTTCGTTGCATTTTATGTACCACTGGGGTTTCAGCATGGGCTCCACGACGTCCTTGCTGCGACTACAAATCGGTACGACCATTGGGTTGTTCTTCGTTTCGATGTACAGACCTTTTTCTTTGAGCGCGGCGAGGATTTCCTTTCGTGCGTCGAAACGTTTCATACCCTGTAATTTAAAATTATTACAAAAATTTATACTATTATTAACTCACACTAATTGTCATTTTTGAATAATACTACAAACATTGTAGGAGTGCGCCACCTTGTGTAATCATTAACTCCCTCTGTAGGTAACTGAAACACACTCACCGTAAACTTTCCATAATCACCGATTACGATGCCGTTATCGTCGAAAATGGTGATGAAAGGTAAACTCTTCCTCTGGCCGACCTCGTAATCATTGGGATCGTGGGCTGGTGTAATTTTCACGGCGCCCGTACCGAAATCCCTCTCAACGAATTCATCTGTCACGATGGGGATCTTGCGATCGCAGAACGGATGCTGGACGAACTTGCCGTGCAGGTGTTTGTAACGCTCATCTTCGGGGTGTACGGCGACGGCGGTGTCGCCCAACATCGTTTCGACACGGGTCGTCGCCACGATGATCTTCTCGTCGGAATCGATCACTGGGTAGGCGAACGACACCAACACGCCGAACTCGACTTTATCGGTGTATCCGGGTACGGAAAGGAATGTTCTGCCTGGTAATTCAACTTTATCCACCTGAAATCATACATTTTTATAACAATTAATTAAAAGTAATGGATAAAATAGGTTTTTTATTAATATAACTATTAAGTCTTATAACCAGATAATACCAAACATACTGAGTAAGTCTTTTTTTCGTATTATAGCCGAAATACTTAAATAAATACAAATACAATTTGACACAAATAATTAATTCATTAGTTATATCATTTACTTTGTGTACATTAGGTTTTTTTTTATAATTTCCTTACTTCAATATCCGATATGGCCGATTTCAGTGTACAGGACCAGTTGACCAGCCTGTTGAAACGGTAAATGCTTCCGTCGTCGTGCAGCCGAACGAACGCCTCCGTTACGGCTTTGCACAGTTTGGGGTCCATCGTGAACGCTGCCCTGTCCCAATCGAAGGACGAGCCCAATTTGCGCAGCTGTAAATATATACGATCGCCCTTCCTGAAAAAATTAAAAAAAAAAATATTTTACTTCCATAATAATAATATTTCTTTATTGTCCAACAGATAAACCACAAGTGGACATTATTAAGTACATTACAAAATTCAAAGAACCAAGCCTTTTTGGTTTAATTGATGTTTCAAAAAAGTTCTCACTATACTTACTCATCTTTCCATTTCCAAATTTTCTTGATGAAATCTTCCCTACCGACATCATGCCTAGTCTTGCCCTCCTCCCTCCACAGTTTCTTCTCCACCACCACCTGAGTGGCGATGCCGGCGTGATCGCAGCCCGGATTCCACAACGCCGTCTTGCCCTTCATACGGTGCCACCTGACTATCGAGTCCTGTATCGAGTTCGTGAGAGCGTGGCCCAAGTGCAGGGACCCTGTCACATTCGGAGGCGGTATAATTATCGTGAAGTTACCCTTCGGATTCTTCTCGAGTATAGATTTCCTCTAAAAAAATATGTTTTCAACTTTAAAGACTTTCATTATAGATTAATTCAACTTTTTTCAATTTATTATACTTAAAACATGAATTAAAACTTTATTATGAATCAAATTTTTATTGTAAATTGATGAATTTAAACCCAATAATTAATTTCCTGTAAATTTGCTTTTTCTTTAAAATACATCATACGTGAATAAATAACCATCATTGACTTCCTATAAAATAATTTATAAACAAAAATATTACGAAATACACAATTTATTAAGAAAAACAGAGATTGAAATATTCCAATCAATAGTATTACACATGTAAACATACTAAAATAAATAATATTCAAATTTTATTAACTAAATGATGCAATTTTGTTAATGTTGAGATAAATTAATTTTTTAATCATTATTTTTTGATGATTCATAAAACAATTATAAACTGATGCAACAATTGCAATCTTTCATCACCCACGATAACAATAAAACTCACCCCGTATTCCGGTTTGAAAAAGCCCTGCTTCTCCCACCATCCGTACCAGGCGGCCTCCACATATTTCGGACTGTAAGCGTCCGGCATAGCATTATCGACAGTTTTCTTTTCACCGTCCGGTGTATCGATATCGTAAACAGCGGCCTCCTTCACCTCCTTCTTCTTCTCTTTTTTCTGCAACAATTGCGTTTATTCGGGAAACATATGTTAAAGCCGCTCTCACCTCTGAAGGTTCCTTTGTGGGCTGATTGCTCTTCTTTTCCAGCTTCTGCTTCAGCTTGTCGAGCTTGGCCTGCTTCTTCGCCTCCTTCTCGAGCTGTTTCGCCGTCTTGGGGGGCTCGTCGACGCCGTTTTCAGTCATTACTTTATCCGCGTCCGACATCCTGGCCGAAAATTAAATTTACACGAGCCGCACGCCAGCGATCGCGATGTGTGAAAGAATGACGTTACACATAACCTTAAATAAATTTTGTGATGCAGTTATCTAAATTATCGACGCAATTAAATTTTTTTAGATAAGATAAAAAGTTAATTAATTGAATTATAATTAAGATTCACTCAGGTAATTCTCCCTTTGATAATTGTATCTTATTTAAATCATATATTTTGACACATTTATGACTCCAAAAATATTTTAATTTTACCATTTTTTACTCGTAATAATTTACGACTTTAATTCATTTAAATATATCTTTAATTTAAATAGATTCACAACATTTTTCATTAATGATAAGATAAATTAATAAACAGAATCACTTGATTTTACTTGTTAATTTATTTCATCTTTAAAATGAAGTAAAAAGTTTGTAGGTAATTTATTTTTCATTGTCCATAAGGTTACTCATAAATTATTCTACGTTTTATCGTTGATTGAAATATTAATATATCAATCATGTATTTCAATCAATCAACAAATGAATTCAAAGTCTACAATTGAAATACATTGTCACACTTTTGTAGGATTAATGAGGAAACAAATTATAAAATAAATAATATTTATTTGTATATATAACAATATTGAATAAAAATTCCATACGAATTAATGATATTACAGCTCGCACATAAACACTTTGGTTTAGTATTGACTGAAATTGATTTCACGTGGTATATACAACCGTGAGGGCCTCACACATCCGACTATTACGAAATACACAAACAATGGCACGTACACAAATGAAAAATTATTTAAAAAAATCACTGCTCAAATGTTTTGCACATTGCCCCAAGTGACGGTGTTGACTCCCTGCAGGGTGGTTTCGTCCATCTGAGTGCGATCGACCTTCTGCAGCCGGCAGTTCTGCAGGAAGACGGCCAGAGAGTGATAGTAACCCTGCAGCGTCCATGTCTCGTTGTGCGTGCCCGCCTGCAATTGTAAAAGTTGCTTCCGTGCACTCCCGCACCTGTTGTAAAGGTCGGACATCATCCGCGGTGGTACTAGTGTGTCTGCCATTCCCGATATAAATAGTGTCGGGATCCTTAAGTGAAGTACTTTATAAAGTGATTGAAACTGAAATTACAATAAAAATTATAATACTTACTTTTAACTAGTAATAAAATAATTTTTAAAAAACTCACAATAAAAAAATTAAACAACTCTTCTTCATAAGCTTCTTAACATTCATAAAAAAACACCGGAAGGTAGAAGGGCAAATGATATACAATAAATAAATAAATCAAATGTAAAATTATTTAATTAAATGCTGAAATAAACTGAATAAATTAGTTTTAAATTATTTTTAATAAAAATACACAACCCTTGATAAAAATCATTGTTTTGATTTTAAATTTTCAATCATGAAGTTAAAGCCCCTTCACAATTATCTATTAAATTTAGGTAGCAACCGAAATTCCTAAATTACAAGTAATTTATATTTTAGCATCTTACCTTATTCTTATAGCATAACAGCGGTAAATAATTTAAAAGCCTCCATTGTAAAAGCACTTTTGCCATGTCAGGTATACTCGTGAACGTGTTCTCTACAACTAGGCACCAAATTCTTTCTGCGTACTCTGTTCTACTAGCTAAATCTATTGCTACCGCACCTCCTACAAATACGAGCATTTTTAAAATGTAACCTTATAAATAAAATTGAGGTTATTTCTTTATACAAAAGATTTAATTAAAAATAAATCAATTATTTTCAAAAAAATATAACCTCAAATCGAATACATTATTCATTAGTAATTAATACGTACCAAGAGAGCGTCCGAAAACAATAATTTCAGTGTGATTAATATCAGTCCTGGTGTACAAATAATCGATGCTAGCTCTAGCATCCATGTACAGACCGTCTTCACCGGGGCTACCTTCCGATAGACCGTAGCCCCTGTATTCCACAAGCAGTATGTTGCAGTGCAGGTTGTGATAAAGGCCGACGCAATTCTGCAGTCTGTGTCCCATGTTACCGGCGTTCCCGTGCAGGAAAACAATGGTGGGCGAGTGCCTCTGTCTCTCCTTCGGCTGGTGTATAAAAAACATGTGAATCATCGTCCCGTCAGACGTTTTCGTTTGTACGTGTTCATAGGGCAAATTGTACATGGAAGGTACCGGTATGAATACTCTAGAGTGACTGGGTAGTTCCGGGTAATACAAAAAGTTGTCCTCGGCATGGTATAAAAGTCCTGCAACATGGGAGTTAAAGTTACATGTATGCAGCGAGTTCAGCTGTATGAGTATTTACCTGTGGCTGAAAAGATAAGCAACACGAACGCGACGGCCCCACCGTACAGGTAATAAAATATAAAACAGAGGAACAAAACCAGGCCGGAGTAAGCCCAAATTTTAAGCATTATACCGAAAACGGAACCAAATATACGATTGACCCTGACATAACTACCCATCACTGTGTTTATACACTCATCAATTAATTAAAACACATTGTTGTTTTCAATAAATTAAGTATTAAAAATGAGAAACATTATTTTGATTAATTCACTGACATGTTATCTGTAATCAGTGGTCGCCAACATGAAGAAAAAAAATTCAATATTTATTTAATTCGATTTTAAATCAATAAAACTGTTTAAAATTTATTAAAAAATAATGTAATTTTAAATAATAATTAATACATGCTAACAACACGTACATTTATTATTTCAAAATGATAAGAATAAAATGTATTTGGAAGTGCGTGTTAAATCAGTGACGTACGCCGATATTTACTAATTATTCAAATTTAAATAATCGAGTTTTAATACATAGACTATATGTGTGTGAATAGAAAATTAATATTTTCGAAGTTTTTTAACTAAACGGATAGTAGTTATGTTGTAAAATTAATGTTTAAGTGTACATAAAACACAAATATTTTTTAGATACGCCTATGGTTAAATTTTGTTTGTGCGTTTATGGTCTGCGCATCAAATCACCAATGGATTCGAAAAAACAAGTTCAATTGTTCAAATAAATACACATGTAAATCCATGGCGTCGTTTGCTGCTGTTGTGAGAAATCTACAAAATTAAATTGTGCTGGTAACTATTCTCTTTTCGTATAATATAGTAAATATGTGATAATAATTAACAATTTAATTATCCTTATCATTGCATAAACATTAAACTTATTGTTGATTAATGTTACCACGATCGCCCTCCTCATGGGGCCGACATATCATAGTGGTTAATTATTTTTTACAAAGCACAACATAAAACACCCTCGTTCAATACGCCTTAAATATCAAATTAATAAATGTGATCGGCACAATCGAGACGCTTTGAATACAAAATAATTAATTAGCTTATAGAACGTGATCGCATTAATAAAGAAAAGGATTTTAGGGGTCAATTAAAAACGAACATCGAAAAACACGATAGAAAAAGAATAATACTGAGTAATATGTGAAATTAAAAGAAAAAGTATATATGAAAGTAATATTACTGTTCTATCGTTGATTGAAATATTTCAATTTCAATCAACGGTAAATTGAAGTATTTCAGTCAACGATAGTACAGTAATATTACTTTCATATATACTTTTTCTTTTAATTTCACATATAACTCAGTTTTATTCTTTAACAAGTTTAAAAATTATTATTAAGGTGTCTCATATTATTAATATTTACATTATAATCAACAAGTCTATTCGAATTTTAAATAGTTTATTGTATCTCTCGCTGTTGCATAAATTCCCTCCGCGATGGCGCCATGCACTGACAGCGCTGTCAAACGCGGCCATCTTTAATCCACTAGTCTATGCAATTGTTTATAGCGTTGATTGTGCGTAGTGATTAGTGTACATAATAACAAACAATGTCCGATAAAGAGAAAAGTAAGCCACAGCCAGCGAAAAACATGCCCAAAGACGGTCAAGTGATAATGGCAATAATGAAAGAAATGGGCATAACGGAGTACGAACCGAAAACAATAGTACAGCTCACGGAATTCGTCTACCGCTACGGTTCGACGATACTGGAAGAGGCGAAATCCTTCGCGAATAATTCCAAACAAAAATTCCTCGGTATCGACGATGTCACGCTGGCCCTGCAGCTACAAAGCGAGAACACCTTCACCATGCCGCCTCCTCGTGAAGTGGTGCTGGAGTGCGCGCGTAATAAAAACAACAGCCCCCTGCCGATGATAAAGCCTCCCTGCGGACTCCGGCTGCCACCCGACAGGCACTGCTTGTCGTCCCCGAATTACGTACTCAAAGGTGTGCAAAAGAAGCCAGTCAAAACAACCTTTACCGCAAATAAGCCTACAGTTAATATAATCAAGAGGACGAGTAATTTCGGCATTAATAAGCAAACAGTCACAATACCCAAGCCGGTGACGAAGGTCTCTTCAAATCCCAACCTGGCCCCGCAGAAGACGGTGCTGAAAACCAAGATACAAATGTCGCAGCAGATTAACAGCAGTTCTAACGGGAGTCCCAGTATTTTGGGGGAAACGCTGAAACGAAAAAGGGAGGATGGGGACGAATAAGTAGATTTATTGTATATTATTAAGTTTTAATAAATATTTTTATATTATTGCATTCGTATTTAATATAATAAATTAATGGTGGAATTTATTCATACAATAGAAACCCTTTTCTGAAGTATTGTATAATAGTTATTCATTTGTTTTTAAATTAGTTCAGAGTTAGTCTTTTATTTTGAGTTACTTTTTTCAACGAATAAACAAAACAAGTAACCAAGGAAGATATATATTTTTTTCTAAGTAACTTTCATTTATTGTGTGATAGTATTACTATTATAATTCATAATCACCCAACACCCGGAAGGGTATTTTTTTTATATGTATATATATAATTCACAATGTTAAACTGATGAACAAATTGATTTTGGCATATGATAATTTCTGTCAGTTTTGTGTAATCAAAAGTTATTCTTTTTAGAAACATTAAGTGGTTAGTTAATATCACATACAGTCTTTTTATACTTGATGTATATTTCTTTTTTTATGACTTTGATGATATTCATTTGCTTTTGAGTAAGATTTTTGTTTTGAAGGTTCATACATTTTAATTTTATTTTAGGTAATGGTAAACAATTCTTAAATGTTAATATAAAAACGAATAAAATGGTTTAAAATTTTTATTTCGTAATATATTCAGTAGGAAAAATAACATGTATAGAAAATTGCATAAATTCACAATGCATAACATAACATTCAAATTAAATGTAGCACAAATCAACAACTAAAACATAAATTAATAATCGTCAAACATTGCATTGATGCTGCATCCTAATAAAACGCCTATAAAGGAATTAACTAATAATGTGTGGGGGGAGATGAGAGGAAAAAAAGTTGCGAATCAAACGCGATAGTCCGGGGGGTGGTTAAACGATAATGACTTTAACATAATACTCGAACGACACACTCTCGTTGAATAGTATTGAACCTTACGCTAAACAAAACCAACAAATAAAATAAACCAATACACCATCATTGTTAGGAGGGAAACACGACGACGGATCATTTGTTTCCGTTCTGCTGCTGCTTCTGCAGCTTCCTGTATTCGTTAAACAGGTCCTGCATGTCTTTCAGCGCTTCTTGAATCTTCACTGCAAATCGATGACAATCCTACAACAGAAATAAATTGTCAGTTAATTTATCAACATTTTATTATGGATAAATACAGGATGTATCAATACAATTGTTACAGACAATCACAATGCAATGAATGGTCGCTTACCTGATGCAGTAGTAATGACACAAAATGCATTAAAGAAAGGATATGAATAAGAGGGAAAAAAACACGTTTATTATTTTTGATACAGCAAAAAACTAAAGAAAGGATTACATTAAACAGAGTGTTATTTCAGCCTTAGTTTACATCTATCATGTAAACCAATCACTTCCAACCATGCATTACTATTTGATCTGGGTGCACTCTATCTCTCATGAAAGTTTGTAACCGCTTTATCGATACACCTTGTATAAATAATTGGTTCACATTCTTATTGTGAAGAATGTTTTAAGTGCTCGTGTTTATTGGTAAAATCTTCACATACACCAGCGTTAGGAGAAGATTTTTACTTTATTTATCATTATCAAGTTTTAGTAATAGTAGTATTGATGTACGAGATTGTCTTTCCATCATGTTATTTATATATTTATGGGTGTGTAAGTGAGCTTTTAATGGATCATCCCCTTCGTTCTAAAGTACCATTAAATCCCAATGGCTCGAATTCGAACCAGGGATGCTTCACTTTCGCTATCACTATTTCGGCTTCAACCCGAGATTTATTTAACTATTTTTTTTTAAATATTTATAGTATTTTACTTACAGTTTGCTTGCTGCTCTTCTTGTTTGATATGTGGAAGAAGATGATGTCCTCGCCGGCGATTATGTAGGAGACGCCGTAGCCATCGTCCGCCACGGGACCGAATCCACCTCCCGCTGATATGCAATTGGGATACTTGTTGAGGTCGATGCGACCGGTTTGGCCGTGCGGCGTTTGCGACGTGGACAGCCTCCACGGCTCGCTGAGCACCTTCTGCAGGAACGGAGAGTCCACTTCGAGGTATTTACTAACTACGTATAGGCAGAACAAATGTCTGTCGATTCCTTTACCGCACATCGCGTCCTGATATCCTCTCTGAAAAAAAAGCAATACGTGTAAGTATTTAAATGGTTAATTTGTTAATGTTTTGCACTGTTAAATAATATATAATTATAATATCCATAATGCCAAGACTTTGAATGTAAAGACTTAAGCGTTTCCAAATTAAAATTGAATTGGCGCAGTCGGTAGGATCTTCTACGGAACGTGCGTTATTCGTAGCCGCGACTATTTGGTGATCTGTATTATCTTCAAATCAACGAATTCTTAAGGTCTCTTTGAATATTACTTATTAGTTCATATAATATACCCATATTCATATTAAGTAGTAGTATAATTACAATTAGAAATAAATTAATCTTATAATTTATTTCTAATTGTAATTATTTTTGAGGAAAATGCCTAATTTCTAAATGCGCTTGGTTTTATACTTTATATCGGTATTATTATGTCATTATTAATTATTAACAATTTCAGACTTACCTGATGTACATTGCAAGCTTTTTGCAACAGCTGTATCCTCTCCTCCACGCTGCTCTTCTCATTAACCATCGCCTTGACCCAGGCGGAAGACTCGATAGTACAGGGCCGGACCGTTTCCGTCCTACCCTCCCTGAACAATCTGGTCATGCTCGCCTCGTACGTCAAACTGAACTTGCCCGCGTCTCTGTAGTAGGCCAATTGCAGCGCCATCTGCAGATAGGCGTCCGGACTCAGCCTGCAGGTCTTGATGAAGCCCTTGCCGTACTGATTGTGCACGAGGATGGCCAGGTCGATGTCCGCGATCAACTTGTTGGCGGCGACCACCGCTTTCTCGATCACCTCCTGGCACTCCTCTTTAATCTCCCATTTCAGTCTTGTCGGCGTCGGAGGCACCACGGTTTTCGATCCCTTCGTGTCACCGTTTTCCAGGTATCTAATTCACATTATAAGTGCGTTATAATTTTCATTTTTGATTGAGTTTAAAAGTTGCCAGATGTTAAATTTATTTAACACAATGATTGAATAAGTATTATATTCAGGAAAACAATTATTTTATTGAATGATGGTTTCTTTGTCAATAACTGATTGACCAGTTTTGATCTTATTGTATATCATCATAGCAAATAAATATATTACGGTGTTTTAAATTTTTATATTTAATTTAAATACTTCATAAAATCTGGCAACTTTAAACAAATAATTTCGTTAGTAAAAGCATAAAATCAAAGCCAAACCAAAACAAAAACCAAAATAAATGCAAACGAACAAAAGAGAATAAAATACAAACCTTTTATAAATCTGTCTGAGCTTTAATATATTCATTTTTTTGAGAGTATTGAAAAAATGTTAAGGCAGTATGTTTTTGTTTTTCAAAATTGAATAATTACATATTGACTCATAATTCCAGTTGGAATAAAATGCACTCATAATAACAGTGGTTTATTGTCTTGGCCGATAACCAATAGATGGCGCCTCCAATAAACTATTTGATATTTGCGTTAAAAATGATAATTATATTTTTAGCGCAAATCTAGTTAAAGAGTTTGCTCATTCTAAAGTTAGAAGATATTTCATTTTATAATTCTTATATTTTTAAAACATAACTTCACCGCACATAATTTTTTGGACATATTATATAATAATAAACAGTTGATAAATTTTTTACCAAGATTTGATTAAATTATTGTAATACATGAAATTGGACAATAAATTAGAGACAAGTAGGTGATGTTATTTACACTATCAAAAAGTTACGACACAAACAGATTCACAATAAGTGATAGTTAATTGAAAACATGTTAGTTACTACAATAGGAAAAATTAATATCGGTTAAGTCCCACACTAACAAGCAAAGCTTTGCATGCACTCACAACGATACGACAACGTAAATAAATGAAATTTTACCAATTTCTAGCTACTATTGAGTTAAGAAAAAATAAAATGCATTAAACAAATGAATTACGACATTCCGTTAATACACCTAAATTATTTCATCAATTTACCGTGACGGGTCAAGTTCGTCCATAACAACGTCCTCCCACATATGGCAAAGAACTGCAGCGTCAGCCCTAATAACCAAATTTCCTACAGTTAAAAATAAACACTACAAAAGCCCCGACAGACAGACTATATGTACAAGAGAGACAGCGCTGCGGAAGTGTGGTAGTCCTAAATAAGCACAGAAAAGAAATAGAGAGAAAATTATTGTTTTTGTTTTGTACCGGTCGTCGGCGGCCTCATCTGTAACAATCATCTCCCAAAGGTGGGACATTATAGCGGCGTCACCCCTATAAAAATAAACAATCGACCGCGGTTCACTCAATTAGTTGTTGGTCACATCATTCGAAATGCGAATTCGATTGGAAGATTTCTGTAAGAACTTACCAGGAATGCTCGGCGTTAAATCCAATCTGAAAATCGGTTTAAATTATTTATTACTAATATAGAAAATATTTTCAACAGTTAATTTTACACTTGAAATTATAAATGCTCAAATAAACAAAATCTTAATAATGAACTAACTGAATAAAATGTATCATTCTGTTTAGTCAAGGTTATTAAGATGTCAAATGGATAATTATGTTTACAATGAAATGGTATTCGTAAATATTTTTTTTTTTTTTTGTTATAATAATTTTAATCACTATATTATTTTTGGGGGGTTTTGTTTTAACAACTTTGGTCAGTTGCGCCAAATTATTTTGATCCTGTTAAACCTCAGTAGATAATTTTATTATATTTCAGAGATCTACTCACCCTTCCGTTGCTTCCGATGCACAAAGTGAACGATTTATCAAACCACCTGTCGTAACCCTTTCCGTGCATTAGGATTTTTCCATAATTGTCCAATTTCGAGGGATCTTGCTGTAAATTAAAATTGCACGTTTAGAAGTTTAGAATAACGCGCACGGGACCATAAAATTTACCGGGTCATAAATGTAAGGAACATCGTCTAAGGCAACGACGAACGCTGCCTTTTCGATTGTGTCCAGGGAAATTTTGTTAACACCCGTGTTGAAGTGCAGTCTTCTGGCGTTCGCCCAGGTCGCCCTGTCGCCGGCCGTTAGGGCAGCCAGTCTCTCTTCTCCGACCTGCGGCTCAGAATTGTCATTTAATATAAACTCCAATTGCCTGCAAAGGTAAAAAAGAAGAGGTAAGAGTTTGTAATAAAATTATTGAGAATTATTATTTAAAAAAATTACTAAAGCTCTATAAAGGTAATAATGCTTTTAATTTTTTAGTTTTGCGTACATTAACAAGAAAAATTATCATGTTTTTTAGTGTTTCACTCATTTTATAGATGGCGGTGTCAACACCGTAAATTTTTTGACTTAGTATATAAGACTAGTACTTCATTTTTATCACCATCTAAATGTATTTCGGGGTTTTAACGCTTTATAGTATTTACTACTATTTAAAATCATAATTAATACATGAAATGAAAGAGCAACTCAAACAGTTCTGTTTGTTGGTATGCGCATGCGTTAGAGGGGCTAGTAGTAAACAGATCAGTGAACAGACATCTATATGTGCGTATCTGGGGCTGCGATAATCCTGACGATATGGTACAACCACGCTCGTCTAAAGTAAATGTTTTTTGTGTCATATCTCGGCAGAAAGTTTATGAACTTTGTTTATTTGGAGAAGCAACTGTAGCTATCTTGATGCGATATTATCCGGTATATCGATGTAGTTTGAAATGTTGTAAATAATACTTACTCTTGAATTTCAGCCGGTTTTAAAATACGTCCCTTGTAGATGATCACCTTGTAGTACTTGCCCTTGTGGTAGACGACGATGTGATTCGAGTCGGACCAGTGCTGGATTTTGTCGGTCTCGATGCCGGGAATGCGCGTCGTGTTGAATATCCTCTCGTACTGCCAAGAGCACAGCGGCACCAGCCCTTGGATCATGATCGGCTCCAGTTCCTGGCGTTCGACCAATCGTCGGTAGTAGAGGCACGAGAAGATGCAGGAGGCGGCGCGCGCCGCCTGGTTCTTGGTCGTCTTCATCATGATGGTGTCGATGCCGTAGAAATTCGAGTTGATCATGAGCGCGGATCGGCCGCGCAAGTACACGTACTCCTCCCACCAATCGGAGACGTAGTTGCTCGACCACCACGACTTCAGGAAGAGGTAGCGCTGCAGTTTGACGCCGATGCCCTTCTCGAATTCCTCCGCCAGCACCTCCATTTTCTTGTAGTTTTCGTCGTCCAGTAAAGGTCGCACGCTACGTAAGTACTGAAACAAGATTAATTTTTATTACACATCATAACCAAAAGGTTTGAGAAACAGTTTATAAAAAATGTCACTACAAGAAAAGTAGATTAAAATAGAAGCAGGTTTGCAAATAAAACCTTTTCGTATGGTTTATACGATTGTGGCGTCACCTATTGCTCAATATTATTATAGATGATTTAAAATCAGTCTGCTTTAAGTTAATATGGATATGAGTGGGTAACTTACATCCTATCTCATATCCATATGAACTTAAAACTACGGACTGATTTTAAATCAACTATAATAATATTGCTTTAGCAACTGGGGGCGCCACAATCGCTAAATACAGACAGCTACGCACAGGTTATTGGAGATTAAATCTAACAGATGGCGTTCAATCGTTTTATTAATTAGTAACAGCTATAGTAATTAATTAATTATCATTAGACTGGCGAGTGGCAATATCTTAAAATTAGTCTATAGTTGTCAAAATATTAGGTAACTGTAATTTATAGGAAATAATGTGTATAGAATAATCAATTAAGTCAGTTCGTTCAATGATCTAATTCATTGAAAATTTTAATGAGATGTAATGAAAAACTAGTCCATTCAATAATGTGATGTATAAAAAATAATTAATTCAGCTCATTAAAAGGTTGTAAAAGAACAATTTATGTATTAGAATTAGATTTTCTAGTCAACGTTCCGTTAAGTAATCCGATGATTAACATAATCTCGTAAGATCATCTGTCGCGCATTAGATAGAAAAAAAACAAAACAACAACGATCTAAAGGTTAATAATGCAAGAAAAACGCTTCACACTCGATGAAAAAACTATAAGGCAGTACCAAATAAAAGTAAATATCAGTGATTTTCAAACAATAGATAATCGATTGTGTACCGAAATGATGATGTGTAACTTTTAATTAATAATTCGATCACGTGAGGCAGCATTGGAACAGATCATATTCTGGAGATTAAAGAATTTGGCTTTGTAGAAAAGTATATTTAATGCTTCTATATTACACATAGAAAATTACCCAAAACACTTATTACTATAGTTTCGACAACGTCAGCTTTTTAGTATTCAAATTCAAGTGAGAGGAAAGTTTATAGAAGGGATTGAATTTATTATAAAATATAGACTTTCCTTCTAGTGTTTATAGTTAAATATTATGTATATTCATGTACACTACAAACTTTTAAAATTAAATACAGGCTAGCTACTAAATCACATAATTTGATGAATTACTTTATTGAATGAGGTAAATTATTAATTTATCCTTGCACAAATTTGATGAAATTATTTATTATTCGATTACTTACTCGTTTTGTTGTGTTGTTCAGTGATGGAAGAGGTAGTTTCGGCAGTGAACCCTGAAAACTGTACAGTTTTGGCTTGTTCCAGCCGCGGAAGATGCGCACCACGCCCACCCAGAGCAGGGTGGCCTTGGACGTCCTCGCTCCCCTGCCCCTGGCCTCGTACATCCATCCCTTGTACATGAGGAGCAGCTTCAGCGTGTAGCGCATCAGGAATATCACCGACAACCACATCACCAGCGCCACCAGTATGGTGCCCACCAGTTGCCATCTAACGCTCGTACTAAAAAAATTAAATTTACGGAAACGCCCAAAGGTAACATTAAGTTTTTCGTTGCTTACTCTGGTAATAATGGCATTATTTTCGTCACCAAATCGTAAGGCACTTTGTAGCCGGAGAAATGTATCGCCGATACTATGCTCATCACTATCCACAGGGTCCACAAGTGTGCTGGATACACTCCGTTGTGGACGCTGTTCTGAAATAATAATGACAATAAGATACATTAATTTCACACTTAACCCGTGGTGAAACAGTTTTGTATTAATTAATTATACCAAGTGTTTAATCAACAATCGAATTAAACGACAATAAGATTTAAAAACAATGATGTTTTTGAAACTTCGTTTCCGTATAGATTACTGAGGCCATTAGAATTATTTAGAGTTATTGTTGTAGATTTAATTTGTCATACATTTTTTTTTAATTACTAGAAATATTGATTAAGATTCGCAATCAGAATTAAGTCATGTAAATGAATCATGAATGCAATGCGTTTTCTAAGATGATTATTATTTTATAAGGTAAATCAGCCTCATCAGTTCAATATTGATTATTAATTTTTTCGAAACATGAATTCTCATAAGTTCTTAACACTCTGTTTTAATGCCGATATATTTATTTAACTATTAGGCTAATCTATAATTATTGCGGCATTTTTCGGTTTGAAAAAAATGGTATGCTTTTTTAATTTAACGATTTTGTTCAAATAAGCCGTGATACATTTTTGTTGTTCGAACTGTCGCGATAATGGACTATTAGCGTTTAGGATTATGAAAATTATTTTTATCGATAGGTTGTTTACATTATCATGGCATTTACATAAAAAAAATATGCAGGGCCTTGACTAACGAAACGAATATTTTAATTTTTAATCGCCATAAAACCGAATAGTTTTGATTTCATTAACAAAACGCTTTCTTACTATCTAAATTTTTATATGTAACAAAAATCAAAAGTAATTGATTTAATCAAAATTATAATAAATGGTATACTTTGTTCATATTGCACACACATATGTGTGTGTCATAAAGTGAAAGCCTCCAAAATCAGTATTATAATAAATATTTACATAATATTTCTCAAACATACCTAAAATAGTAAATAGAAGCAAGGCTGACTTGATTATTAAAACGGCTTTGGAATTTTTAAAATTATTATTAGAATTAAATTAGATAATTTTATTTAAATTGAATGTTTATGAAAATTTTAACACTATTAAAATAATTGTTTACATTAATTACTTCTATTAATTTCCAGCAATTATATAGTTGGTAGATTAGTTTCGTAATTAATGTAAATGTATGAAAATTACGGATAATTAACAGACGTAAAGAAAATTGCAATTAAATCAATAAAACAATGATTTGTATTTTTAAAAAGCTTCATATTCTATAACTTAATTACACTATAGTTAAATAATTAAAACACTGTTTAGAATTCACTTACTAACCAGTAATTTAAATATTTAATTTAGGTAATTAAAATTCTTCAGAAACATGATGAAAAAAATCTAGAGCCTTATATATAATATGATATATGTACCATGAAAATTCTTCAGGTAAATTTTTTTAAATCTGTGTAGTCAGTCTAATACAATCATATCAATTAATTTATCTAATTTTATTGTAATGTTTATATTTTTCTTCGCGATACATTCTCAATTATTAAAATAAAGAAAGCAATTAACTTTCTTCTGCCATTTATTCATTTTACTGTAGTATAATTGAAAAGAGTCACTACATTAAAATAAAAATACCACTTTTTATTTTAATGTAACATTCTATTTTTTTATTTGACTTTTAATATTATATATTTTATAGGAAAACTCTTTGTATACTTACCATGAAACGGGCAAATCGTTTCTTCCACGATCTGACGCCCGACTGCCATACCAAGTTGAGTACTTCTCTGTCGAAATTAACGTCCCATCCCTCGTGTGTGATGGCGAATGAGAACGCTACAGCAGAATGGGCTTCCGCCATGGCTAATCTTTAATCTGAAATTAACAAACATTGTTTTAAAAAATGCAATGCACAGATGAGTCCTAAAATAGATCGAAACTGGTTAGTAGCTGCCTTTGATACAGAAACAATAATTCATTTAAATAAAAGTAATAATTAGAATTAATATTGCACCTGTAAATCAATATTTAATAATTCAATTGTTCAATTACTTTGGTGTAAGAAAATATGAAAAAAATATATAATTTCTCACGTCATGATCAACCAAAAAAAAAACTGTTCAACGTAAATATTAAAATTCGTTTATAATTTACATAAAATTATTTTTACGTAACTTTAAAAATCAATCATAAAAAGAATCAATAATTAAAAAATTATATTCTATTTACGATTTTTTTTGTCGCGAATTTCAAAAGTGTTGTATCTATTATTTTATCTACGATCGTACAGAAAGTAGACGCTTTTTGCATCATTTTTCATTGTAAAAGTGGCTTTTTAAAGCACTAGTGCTTTTTTACGTTTTTATTGCACGGTAATGTCAAACTGTTTTTATTGCGCAGAATTGTCAAATTTGACAGATGAATATATTTCGACGAAAAACTTAATTTTTTATTAATTGATACAAATAACTAATAAACTATAAATAAAATATATAATACAAACCAAATGGCAGATTTAAGAACTCTGAAGATTTCATTTAATGCAAGTCGAAGCGATTACAATAAAGCGAACATTTTTTCCATAAATAATAATGGCGGCCGACATTTGTGCAACTTGTTTACTGGTTGCTAAGTAACGCTTTCATTAGTGCATTGCGGGTAAAATATGTTTTCATTAATTGAATTATTGAAATGACATTAAAATATTACTCATAAGAATATATTCTTTGAAATCCTTTACGATCGAAGATAAAATTTTGTAAGGCACACGTGAAAAAAGTTCCTTTATTGCACTCCTGGCTTTAAAAAAACTCGCTCGCTCCTCGCTCGTGTTTTTAAACGCCAGTTCGTGCAATAAAGCATCACTTTTTACACTTGTACCTTAAATAACTATTATTGCACATTTTTCCTAGTTGGATCTGGATTGAGTTCTGATAAAAATTCATGCGATTCCTAAAATATTAAGTTTACAGGACAAAAATAGCCACCTTAGCTGACACTTTTTTCTTGTTCATTAATAACATTTTTAAAAATATTTTACCGTGTTTACTTAACTCTAAAAATACCTCTCTTTATATATTGGCTCGCATATTATTCTGTAATCATCTGTGAAAAAATTGCTCGTGCCGGTTCTATATTTATGCTTCACAAAAAAAAAAAACGTGGACTTTAATTATTTTTAGACGCATACAAAAATTAGAAAAAGAACTCTAAAATTAATTCACAAATAAAACACTTTTAAACTTTGTTTGTATAACAGGGACTTTATTAAGTGACTATAGTTTCGACAATTTTAACTTCGATAAATCCTGTAGGATTGTTTTTTCTAATCGTACCTTACTTGGCATTAAAATGGTAATTTTTTATTCTACTTGCAATTTGATAAAATAATTCTACATTGTCTCTTTTTTTACTTAACATGTTAAAATGTTTATTTTAATGTGTCATCACAAAATTATTTTTTCGTTTTTTTCAGTAGCATGTTTTTTTGCTTAATGCTTGAAATACGATAATAGCAAAAACTCGGCGCAGTGATTATTTATTAATACCCGTTTTTAGCGTATAGGAAATATAAACAAAAAAAATGCAACATCCGTATGCGATTATCGCAAGTTTAATGGCGCATATGTTTGGTCTACTACTTCGTCACATTCGCGAGATACGCATAAATAAATATTTAGAAACGTGTTATCTACGTTATTAATGAAATGCAGTGAATCAAAAGAGATAATTTGATTACAAACAGAGACACAGCGACGATGTACACTCATGTTTATATAAGGTTTAGTAAAAAGAAATCCGTAATTTTTGCATGAAATTGAAGGCTATAATTACGATAGTTAGAATAATCCGATTTAGGTCAAATATGCGCCGTTTTGTTGCTATTTTGAAGGTAATTTCATTATGCCTATCTCATAGAAGTCCTCGTCCCTATTGGCAAAAAATTGAGACAGTCGATTTCCATTAGCCTAACAGATAACTAGCCACCTATTGGAAAAATAATGGATTTTTTACCACACTTTTTATTTTGTAATCATAGACCTTGTTAGTTTTGACTAACAACCAAGTCTATCTGATCTTGACAGCAAAAGTATTAATAAGTCGTACCTTTCCAAAAAAAGAAGTTTACTTTTCTGCATGAGCATTCGACATCCATGGAATTCCCTACTAGTAGGAATATATACGTTAAGATCCCATCCTGTCTAGTCAAAGTAGGCAATAATATCTCTGGAAATATTTGTAGATTGTATGAATTAGATGAACGAACAATTTGGGAATGATAATGAAAACAGCATGAACAGCAGTCATATTGCTAAAATGACATTTTAACATCATTCACGGTTACAAAAAGGTCATTCAAGATCCAATGATCATTTAACGACATTTACTTATTCGGCAGTTAATCGCGGTTATTTAAAGTCATCCAACAATCATATAAAGTAATCTGTGTTTCCAGCAGTTATTTGCGGTTATTTAAGGACATCTAACGATCATTTAAGTTTATTTGGTTATAAATATTCAATCAAGCTTATTTAAAATAATCTAACCCCAAATGAACTCGAGTAACTGTTAGATTTTCTTAAATAACATTGCATGATCGCCCAATGATTTTTAATCATTGATCATTAGATCACCTAAAATAATCCTGAAGTCAAAATTAGTTGAGGTCATCTAACGGTAATTTATGGCCATACAACGATTATTCAAATCATCTATAGATCATTAAAAGTTATTTAAGGCTATACAAGCTCGTTTTTAGTCATTCAAGGTTATGCGACCGATCTTCAAGGTCACCGAGGCTATTTAAAATTATGTAGTTAACTATAATTAATGATCAATCAAAGTTTGATTTGAGTTACATATTTAATTTTATTAATATTCTTTTACCAATACTTACGGGATTCATTTTTAATATCATTCAAGAACATAAAATTATCATTCACAGTCATATTGCAGTCATTTAATATCATTCAAGATTATTTAAAACGATTTAAAGATCATTTAAAGTCATTTGATTTCACACAAGTATCATTCAAGATTATCCAATCTAAAACAGTTGAATTGTTAAACGCGCTGTTTTAGTGCTGTTGTACCTTCAGAAAATCATTCAAGGTTATTTAACGTCATACAATGACCGGTGTACGATTATCTAATCGAAAACAGTTGAATTGTTAAAAGTACTATGTTTTAGTGTCACTTTAGAAAATTATAAATTTATGAAAGATGAATCAATTGATATTCGATATATAAATAAATAAAGCGGTAAAAAATTTAATGATACAATTGTCACAAAAATTAATAACACAAATTATCAAAAGAGATAAAAAAAACAATTGAATGTCACTTAAGAGTGATGGAGATTTGAAAAAAAGTAATTGACAACTGAAGTAATGCATGAGAAAAATAAAAATTGTTTAAAACTGTTGAATTTGTTAAAAATATTCAAAACAATTGAACGCTACTTTAGAAAACTGTTGAAATATTTAGGAATTTGTATTAAAATAAAATAACTGATAACCGATAAATGCAATTGAGCATTGAATGCTAAAATTGAAAATTATTTAAAACCGTAGAAATTATGAAAAGCGATAAAAACAAATGAATGTCAATAAGAATGTTTTTTTTAAAATAATTTGAAACGGTTGAATTATCAAAAATAATTTACTCCAGAAAATAGTGGGAAGTTGGAGATTATGAAAAACAAATAACAATCGATGAAAGCAGTTTAGCATAGGACACAATTATTTAAAGTGTAATACAATATAATAAACAAAAAAATAACTCCTGAAACAGTTTAAAAATGTACGTAGTAAGTAACAAACAATTAATTGAAATTAAATGAAACAATTAAAAATAATTAAAATTGCCAAAAGGAATAAAATCAATTAAATCTCTTCAGATATCAGTCGTAATTTTTGGGGGTAAAGTCAATTGACAATCGATAATGGCATTTTTTAACAATAATAATAATAACTTTATTTACGGACAAAATCCTTTTTACAAAAATATATAACATTATGGTAAAGATATAAGCTAATTAACAATAGATATGTAATAAATAAAACTATATAAAACAATAAAAACAAAATTTTACACAAATCAAGTGTTTTTTAATGTAACATGCAATTGTTTTTGTTTTATTTAAAAACTAGTTTTACCTAATTTTAATTTGATTCATTCAATACATAACTGCTTTTGTTTCTAATAATTTCAACAGTTTTAAATAATTTTCAATTGTTTCGTTAAATGTCTTAAATTGATTCTAATAATTTCAACTGTTTTAAATAATTTTCAATTGTTTCGTTAAATATCTTAAATTGATCGAAACAATAAACATTATTTTAAACAGTTGAAATTCTTAGAGAAAAGCAGTTAGATATTGAATGAATTAAATTAAAATTAGGTAAAAACAAAAAAACAATTGAATGTTACATTAAAAAACAATTGACTTGTGTAAAAAAATATTTACAAAAGGTTTAAATAATTAAATTGCTTAAGATGGCATTCGTAATTTTTGGGGGGAAAGTCAATTAACAATCGATAATAGCATTTTTAAATATTTTTTTACACAAATCAATTGTTTTTTTGATGTAACATGCAATTATTTTTATTTTTATAAAACTATTTTTACCTAATTTTAATTGATTCATTCAATATCTAACTGCTTTTGTCTCTAACAATTTCAACTGGTTCAAATAATTTACAATTGTTTCGTTAAATGTCTTAACAATACAATTGTTTTTTTTTAAAATAATTTTACCTATTTTAATTTGATTCATTCAATACCTAACTGCTTTTGTCTTTAACAATTTCAACTGTTTTAAATAATTTAAAACATAATAGTCTCATACAAAATGAGCAAAAAAACGTCAGTAAAGGCTAAAATATTGCCCAAGGTGGCTAAATACACTGCTGGTGAAGATACCATCATCCAGTAATATGGGTTTGAGTGGAAGAACACTATGTGAACTCCGCCCGCATGTTCCCTGCTCTAAATTGTTAAGTAGTTTATAAATTTATATTAATTGTTATTATTTTTTTAAGAGAACATGTAAAGAAAAATCAATAAATCAAATCAAATCAATAATTTTCAATTGTTTCGTTCAATTTAAGACATTTAACGAAACAATTGAAAATTATTTAAAACAATTGAAATTTTTAGAAACAATAGAATTTAGGTATTGAATGAATTAAATTAAAATTAGGTAAAAATAGTGAAGAAACACAAAAATTCAATTGCAGGTTACATTAAAAAACAATTGATTTGTGAAAAAAAAAATATTGACGATCGATTAAACTTACTCTAGAAAATAATAGGAAATTGGCATTTAAAACAGTTGAAATTGTTAGAAAGAGGTAATTAGGAATCAAATCAATCAAATTAAAATTAGGTAAAGATAGTTAAGAAAATAAAAAAAACAATTACATTACATTAAAAAACAATTGATTTATGTAAAAAAATATTGACAATCGATTCATCTCTAGAAAATAATGGGAAATTGATATACATATGCAAAAAAAAGCAATTGACAAACGATACAACTAATAAACAAGTGACATTCAATAAAAGCGATTAGTCATTGTAAAAAAAGACAATCGATAAAAGTACGTTAAGCATAGAAGGAAACAATTGTTTTTTTTTTAAGTGGTTGACATTGACAGTCAATTGTTTTATTCAATTTCAACTGTTTTATAAATAATTTTCAATTGTTTTCTGCTTTTATCGACTGTCTTCTAAAACAATTGAATGTTATTAAAAAACAATTGACAATCTATAAAAGCAAGAAACAATTGAACGAAACAATTGAAAATTTTTATAAAACAGTTGAAATTGAATAAAAACAACTGATTTTTATTAAAATTGATACATTCTAAAAAGAAACAATTGACAATCGATAAAACCGAAACGAACGAAAATATTTAAAATTATTTAAACAGTTAAAATTGATGAAGCGTGAAAACACAATTGAAAGTCACTCCAGAAAACAGCTGAAGTTGTGAATTGGTAACCAAAAATAGCGGTTGTACATTGAAGGAAACAAATGATAATCGATAGAAGCAGTTAAACGTGGAACGAAACTATCGAAAATTGTTTAAAACAGTTGAAATTATTAAAGGTCATACAATGACCGGTGTACGATTATCCAATCTAAAACAGTTAAATTGTTAAAAGCACTATGTTTTAGTCACTTTAGAAAATTATAAATTTATGAAATTGATATTCGATTAATAAATAAGAAATTTAATAATGCAATTGAAAATTATTTAAAACAATACAAATTGTCGAAAGGAATAAAGAAGACAATTGAATGTCACTTAAGAGTGATAGAGATTTGAAAATAAGTAATTGACAACTGAAGTAATGCATGAGAAACAATCGAAAATTGTTTAAATCAGTTAAGATTAAATTAAAACAATTGAATTTTATTGAATACGAACTTTAAAAAATTGACAATCGATAAAAGCGGATTTAGATATAACAAACTAATCAATTAAAATGGTTCAAAAATGAATGGATCAGTTGAAAATGAAACATAAAAACAATCGCCAATCTATAAAAGCAGTTAAAAATAGAACGAAACAATTGAAAATTATTTAGAGCAATTGAAATTGAATTAATAGATCATTTAAAAAGATGAATTTAGTAAAAACAATTAAATGTCATTCCTGAAAACAGTTAAAATTATTTAAGGGGTTAGGCCAGTCTAGAGCCCTCAAAAATGGCCAAACTTTGACAATTTATTCTGCGAGTAAGGAAAAAGGAATCGAATTTCTCTCTTACAGGCTTTATTAAACATGTATTTGAGTGTATTAAAAAAAATATATATTGACAATTTGATACAAAATGGTGGCTACTGAGCCAATCTTCGGAATCACCTTTTTCAAGAGGGCCTCGACGGGCGACGATGATTCTAGGAACTCGTGCTATCTGATCCAAAATAATGAACGGGATCTTAATCTACATAAGACTTGCTAGTAAAGTACGTATGGTTTTAGCTTTACATCAATTTTTCGCAAAATGGCGGACTTGTAAAAAAAAGGTTCAATTTTTGACCGAAAAAATGAGCAGTAAATTGTTTATTAAAAAAAAAGTTGCAAAGATAACAAAAAAATCGTACGTAGTTTACTGGATAATATTAATGTGAAGCTACAGTTAAAATTTCAAGTGGATACGTGCGATAGTTTCAGAGTACCATCGTCTCCCGATTTGAAAAATGCAGTTTCGAGAAAAACGTGTTTAAAGTTTTACGTGCTGAAAATTTTGTATACCTTCAGTCTGCGATGCCACACATACAGCTGTATTGAGGAACTAGCACTTCCTAACGATCTTTTGGGGAACTATTAGAGCCACGAGAACCCGTTGGTACATTAATGAAGAGGGTACGAGTCGTAAAAAGTTGACACAAGGAAGATCGTCGTTCGCTCCGAACGCTTCGACACTTCAGCGGATTGGACAGTGAAAAAATTTTTTTCACTATTCTACCGATTGAATAATGTTTTTAGGACCCTAAAGTGTACTTTAAGCAAAAAAATTAAATTTCGATTTTTTTAAAATCCTAGACTGGCCTAACCCCTTAAAGCAATTGAAATTGAATTGATAGACTATTTAAAAATCTGAAGTTGGTAAAAACAATTGATTGCCATTCCAGAAAACAGTTTAAGTCATTAGAAATTTATGAAAAGGAAAATCAATTGGCACCCAATAATAGCGGTTATACAAAAAACTAAAAAGTTCAAATCTATAGAAGCAGAACAATACAATTGAAAACTGTCTAAAATAGATGAAATTAAACAAAAACTATTGAAAAAACCATTGAAATCGTCGGAAGTTTATATTAAAAAAGTCTTGTCCGACAAAAGCGGTTACACAACAATTGAATATGAGAAGACAATTGACAATCGATAAAAGCAGATAAACATTTAACGAAGCAATTCAAAATTGTTTATAACAGTTAAAGATAATTACAAAAATAACGGAATAATTATAGAAATTGATACAAACTGAAATAAAAATAATTCATAGTTGAGAAAAACCTGTTACAGATAGTTGAAATTATAAAAATTCATTAAAACAATTGAATGTTACTCTAGAAGGCTGCTGATGAATTGTATGAGAAAAAAACAATCAATTGACAATCGAGAAAAACAGTTGAAACTAAAATATGATTTATTTACTTATTTAATCTTTATCTAGCATGCATTACATAAAAAATATTGATGTTAACAGTCGAAAGTAATAATTAAAATAATATTTATAAAAATGGACAATTAAACAATATATTAATGTTTTTTTGCTTAAATAATATTTAAAGAAATGTCAAATTATTAGAAACGAAAATTACAATATTAGCGACGTTATTTATATTAAAAAAACAATTGATAAAATAGTTTGTAAATTCGCAATAAATAATTGGAAAATTTATAAACGGTTTGAAGCAAAAAATCACGATGAAAACTATTAAAGATATTCCAATAAGAAGACAAATTATTAACTAGTTAAATAATCGACATTAGAAATTAAAAAAAATATAAAAACAATCCAACAGCGACAATATAAATTTATTGTCGGTCGTCAAATGGCGTTTTTGGGGTGACATTCAATTGTTCTTAATATTTGTATTTTTATTGAGATAAACTCTTTCAACAAGCAATTGATCAGAGGTCTTAAACTCTTACACTTGCATTAATTTTGCATAAATAATAATAATAATAATATTAATGAATAATTATCTTAACATTAATGACGCCATCGACATCAGAAACAGTTGAAAACAAAAACCAAAGCAGTTGACAATTGTTTAGAAATTGTAAAGTAAACAATTGAAAATGATAATAAAAGAAAGACATGCAGACAAAAGGCAAATTATTTTTATTAGAATTAGCTCTCTTGATAATTGAAAGCGTCAATTTATGTACGACGACTTCTAAACGATTATGATCTTTGTGTGTGCACGAATGGAAAGTTTTTGAATCGCGGTGCATAGTGCAAAGGAAACTAGAAAGTGACGTTCGTTGGAAAGTGTCCGAGACCCCATCCATTACTGCTAGCGTCAATTGTTTGCACACTATAAATAAAAATCTTTTTTCTTTAAAGAAAAACGCCTTACATAATTATTTTAAAAAAATCAAGAGTTATATATAAATAAATATAACCTTGATTAAAAAAAATTACTTAAGTCACTCGTACAATCTGAATAGAATAGATTAAATTGAATAAAACACGATAACTTTGTACAACTTGAAAATGAAATTTCAAGTTATACAAACAAAGTTATAGTGAAAAATATATTAAAATCATTTAGTTCGTTGTAATAAATTAACTAATGATTTCATTGTTGTAGATTCACGAAAGGTTTTCGTATTTTAAATTAAATTTATAGTGTTTTATTCAATTTACAAACATTTATAACGATTAAATTAACCTTAAATAAATGTAAAAACCCATTATTTTAAATTACATAATTATATAAACATATCGAATGAATATTATTTAAATAGAACGTTGAATTTCTTAATATTGACAGAACTAATTAAATGTTTTCTTTGTGACACATATTAAATATGATGAAGGAGACTCGATCAATTCGTTTAACGACTTATAAACTAATTAATATTTACTTAATTCACATCTAAATAAAATCGATGAAATTTAAATTAGATATACAAATACATTTTTTTAATACTTTAGAAAATATCGTTATGTCTCCATCAATCACATTCATGTGATTTATTGGTACAGAATGAGATTAATCACAGCTGCAGATGAGTATTATTTTAAAATTCAGACTTTCTCGGCATCTCTCCGCCGTCCACTTTCTTTCCTAACCCCATTCCGATGAAGTAATAAAAAAACAACTGAACCGAAATGGGGTTAAGCGTGTTCGGATTTGATAATCGGACTCACTTGACATTATATTAAATTATTTAAAACCCGAGAGATTTGATTCAAACTTTATTTGTTTGGTTTTTACCTTGACACAATTTTTTTTATCTGCGCTTATTAAATATGTCTAGCTTTAAATTTATATCAGTGAGTGTATTTGTTGGGAAATCTTTTAGGCGGTGTTATTATTTAATGCTTTTAAAAATGAAGAGAATTGTAACGACCGTTGCTTAGTACACTGAATTAAAAATTAAAAATCCGCTGTTTTATGCTCAAATAGTATATAGTGAGAGAAGAGACATCTTTATTTATTATTTATTACATTAGGTGTTTACAATAATAATCGTAATTGATTTACTTTACGGCTATCGACCCATTGTCTTTCTGTCAGTCTTTGTTAGTTGCTATTGTTTGTTAGTTGTCCGCTGATAGTTTAGTGATTTTTTTAAAATTTAGTGTTTTTATAAATATTTATACCATTAAGGTGACAGCTGTTGTATAAACACTAATTTTCCCAATTGATTGGACACATCACACTATTAAACGGAAAATAGAAATATTGAATAATTGCTTTAAAATAAATTGAATCTATTTCGTGGTTTTTGTTGAAAACCACTGACTTTTTCAATTATTATTTATTACTTTTAATAGACATTAATAGCAATAATTATGATAATGTTTATGATATAACGGGTGTCCAACAATTATTGCAGTCCCGGGTGGCGTTGGAATAGAAAACGTAGGTCGATTCTTACATGTTGCAAATAAATGAACTGACATTTTTAATGCACATTTAGGTTATGTTTGACAATTAACATGTCAGTTCATTTATTTGGCACATGTAAGAATTGACCTACGTTTTTGATTCCAACGCCACCCGGGACTGCAATAATTGTTGGACACCCGTTATTTATGTGACAATATTACGCATGAATATGTTAAATCAATTAAATATGATTTATGTTCGTGAATAAAAATATATCATATTATTAGTAGTTATTATTAAGATTTTTTTCAATTATATTATGTTTTAGTCATTTAAATATTTTCTTATCACATAATAAATACTGACCGGTATCAGCATATTCGGCCTTCATCAGCACAATCCTATCAGGCAACATTTAATTTTAATGAAAAATAAATAATTTCAAATTATCAATATTATTCATCAATTCTGCACAATCATCGCGTTTTTCATACAATCGGGCAAATCATCTGTGAGAACAGACACAATAGAATTAGCACTAACGTAGGAATGTGTGTTAATCATTGGAATAATTGCAAACAATAAAGTTGACAACTTGAATATTATTAACATCTCATCCATTATTCGTCCATTTCGTAACTGTGCGCTAATCGAATTGCAACGTAAATTGTTCGTTTGCAATTTTTAAAAAATGTGTGCTGTTATTTTCCCACCACACATTCCGTTTGTATTGTATATGCGAAATACAACATCGACGTTTATTAATGCTTCAGATAAATATTGTAATTTTTTATTTATTCAAATGTGTTAAGGCTAAAATACTGTTTTCATAATTTATATAGAAAATAAACTTGAAATACTATTTATAATTTAAATTAATATAATATACGTATATGTGTGTGTGTGCAGGGTGGGTGGGTGTTCTTCGCAATTCCAATTCCGCCTTTTAATTAAATAAATAATTTTACTAAAAGTAATTAATGCAAGAAATTAATTAATTTCTTCAACTTAATAAATAATCATTAAGTAAAACCCTTGCTTATCGTGCAGGAATTGGAAGGTGTGATAGTGGCCACCCGCCCACCCTACATATACATAAAAATTTAAACTGCAAATAAGATTTATATTTCTTGAAATTATAAACGTAAAAGTTGATTTTGGCGCATAATATATCAGAATTTAACTAACTCATTAGTTCAAAACATGAATAGAATGGGTGGATAAATTTTTATTAATGTTTAAGAAAATTGGAGAGTGGAAGAAAGGCCAAACATTCACCCAACCTATATATACACCTTTTTTTAAACTACAAAATGTCGTTTTAGTTTTCAAAATTACAAAGAGAATCATGGACTGTAGTAAATAATTTAATAACAAAAAGTAACTTTAAATAATAATAAATGTGTAGTCTAAGCGTGCATTTATTAACCTACCAGTCAAATTCTTTAGTTCAATTGTTTGATTGTGTGAAATATTTTAAATATAATATTTTGTTGATTAAATTAAATTCACTAAAATTCGTAACTGTGATTGCAATTCCAAGCAAGATTTTTATTTCTTGAAATTATAAACATAAAAGTTGATTTTGACGTATAATTTATTAGCAGGATTTTAACTTAGCATTTAGAAAATATATATAGGGTGGTTGAGTGATTATTATACTACCATTCAATTCATTCAACATTAACTAATGTTATATTAAATTATAATGAATAAATTAAAAGAAATGTCTTTTGTGAGACATTTTGTTAATTTTAAAATTCACTAAAATCCGTAATTGTGATTGCAATTCCAAGCACAAAAACAGTGTTTGTAGCTTAAGTTTAAATGTATATGTAGGGTGGGTGGGTGGCCACTATCCCACCCTCCAATTTATTAAACCACAAAACAAAATTTTACTAATAGAAATGAACACAACAAACCAATTTGAAAATTAAGTTTTTCTAATTAATAAAAATTTAATTGAGTAAAACCCTTGCTAATCATACAGGAATTAGAGGGTGGGATAGTGGCCACCCACCCACCCTACATATACATAAAAATTTAAACTACAAATAAGATTTCTATTTCTTGAAATTATAAACATAAAAGTTGATTTTGACGCATAATTTAATAGCAGGAATTTAACTCAGCATTTAAAAAAAAAATGTAGTGTGATTGAGTGATTATTATACTACCCTTCAATTCATTTAACATTAACTAATGTTTTATTAAATTATAACGCATACAGTGAAAGAAAGAAATGTCTTTTGTAAGATATTTTGTTAATGTTAAAAGTCATTAAAATCCGTAATTGTGATTGCAATTTCAAGCACAAAAACAGTGTTTTGTAGCTTATGTTTAAATGTATATGTAGGGTGGGTGGGTGGCCACTATCCCACCCTCCAATTTATAAAACCACAAAACACAATTTTACTAATAAAAATAAACACAACAAATTAATTCGGAAATTAAGCTTTTCCAGTTAAAAAAATAATTTAATTGAGTGAAAACCTTGTTAATCATACAGGAATTAGAGGGTGAGATAGTGGACACCCACCCACCCTACATATACATAAAATATTGTATCTACAAAAAGGTTTGTATTGCTTGAAATTGTAAACAAAAACGTTGATTTTAACGCATAATTTATTAGTACGATTTTAATTACCAATTTAAACAATATAACGGGTGTCCAACAATTATTGCAGTCCCGGGTGGCGTTGGAATCAAAAACGTAGGTCAATTCTTTAATTTGCCAAATAAATGAACTGACATTTTAATTGTCAAACATAACTTAAATGTGCATTAAAAATGTCAGTTCATTTATTTGCAACATGTAAGAATCGACCTACGTTTTTGATTCCAACGCCACCCGGGACTGCAATAATTGTTGGACACCCGTTATATCAAGGATGAATGAGTGATTGTGATCCAAGCCTTCAATTTATTTAACAATACTATAGGTTTTATTAAACTTTAAATCCATTAAGTAAAACATTGTCAAATTCTTTAGTTCAATTGTTTGTTTGTACGAAATATTTTTAATATAATATTTTGTTGATGTTAAATTGACTAAAATCCTTAACTGTGATTGCAATTCCAAGCACCAAAATAGGGTTTGTATCTTAAGTTTAAATGTATATGTAGGGTGGGTGGGTGTCCACTATCCCACCCTTCAATTTACTAAACCACCCAACAAAATTTTACAAATAGAAATTAACACAACAAATCAATTAGGAAATTAAGCTTTTCCAATTAAAAAAAATAATTGAGTAAAACCCTAGCTAATCATACAGGAGTTGGAGGGTGGAATAGTGGCCACCCACCCACCCTACATATACATAACAATTTAAATCTCAAACAAGGTTTGTATTTCTTGAAATTGTAAACAAAAATGTTGATTTTAATGCATAATTCATTAGTGCGATTTTAATTTCCAGTTTTAAAATATATATCAAGGGTGAGTAAGAGATGATCCAAGCCTTCAATTTATTTAAGATTAATAAAGGTTTTATTAAACTTTAACACATTAAGTAAAACATTGTCAAATTCTTTAGTTCAAATGTTTGTACGAAATATCTTTTAATATAATATTTTGTTATGTTAAATTCACTAAAATTCGTAATTGTGATTGCAATTCCAAGCACAAAAACAGTGTTTGTAGCTTATGTTTAAATGTATATGTAGGGTGGGTGGGTGGCCACTATCCCACCCTCCAATTTATTAAACCACAAAACAAAATTTGACTAATAGAAATAAACACAACAAATTAATTTGGAAATTAAGTTTTTCTAATTAATAAAAATTTAATTGAGTAAAACTCTTGCTAATCATACAGGAATTGGAGGGTGGGGTAGTGGCCACCCACCCACCCTACATATACATAACAATTTAAATCTCAAACAAGGATTGTATTCCTTGAAATTATAAACATAAACGTTGATTTTGAAAAATAATACAATATCTGAATTAACTTACCAGTTCAAAAAATATATAGGATGGGTAGATACATTTTTATTTATTATGTTAAAAAAAAATTAGAGGGTGGAATATGGGCCAAACATCCGCACACCCAACATATACATCCTTTTTTTTAACTACAAACTGTTGTTTTAGTTTTCAAAATTACAAACAGAATCGTGGTTTGTGGTAAATATTTAAAAAAAAACAGAAAAT
This sequence comes from Ontholestes murinus, assembly GCA_963969525.1. NCBI lineage: Eukaryota > Metazoa > Arthropoda > Insecta > Coleoptera > Staphylinidae > Ontholestes > Ontholestes murinus. The sequence goes on along the minus strand of OZ018390.1, from coordinate 76,391,160 downwards.
AACGTCAAATAATAATAAATATGTAGTCTAAGCTCTAAGTTTATTAACCTACCCCCTAACTAATTTAACACCCCGCTAATTGAATTACTTAATTATAATTGGATTAATCGACCTGTTTAATTTTTTGGATGATAAGTTTACATAGATTAATTGATTATAATGCAATCATTCGCTATTGTTGAATTCATTGGAAGGCAAGAGGGAAACCACCCACTACTTTCCACATCTTTATTGATTAATATAATACTAATCATATTAATCAATACGACATTACAATTTCGGCTGTCTCTTCTTGGCTATCAACCGTAGCCTTTCCTTTTTTGATCCTTCACTGAAATCCTTAATTGTGGTTATAATTCCAAACACCAAGAACACTATGTGTAGCTTAAGTTTAAATGTATATGTAGGGTGGGTGGGTGGCCACTATCCCACCCTCTAATTTATTAAATAACAAGACGAAATTTTACTTAAAAAAGTGAACATAAAAAAATCAATCGGGTAATTATTACTAGAGTTAATAAATAACTAATGAAGTAAAACATTTGTTAATCATACAATAATTGGAGGGTGGGATAGTGGCCACCCACCCACCCTACATATACATAAAAATTTAAACTACAAATAAGAATTGTATTTTTTGAAATTACAAATACAAATATTGACGTAGGTTTTAGATTAAATTAAATTCACTTGGCTTGTTTCACAAATTAATTTAATCTAAAACCTACATTAATACAATGTTTCACCAAGTGATTAATGAGAAACAAGTATATGACAAATATTGAAATTTATGTATAATTTAAAAAAGGACTCAAGCTCCCAGTAATATACAGGATAGATATGTGATAAATATTCCACCCACTTATTCATTTAAGATTAGAACAGGTTTTATTAAATTATAACGCATTACGTAAAAAAATAAAGAATTCTTTAGTTAAATTGTGTGTTTAAAACAGAACAAAATTGTAGAGTGGAATAGATGACACCCACCCATCCTCACCTCATAATTTATCTTGTCATCTGTGATTTATCATTTGTGAAAATAATTTACGTATCAAACACTTTTTACTTTCCCTATATACGAAGTGATTTTTTTTTGAATTTTTTTTTTTGCGGAAATATCCGTTTTGAGGTCCCCTGAGTTCATTACACTAATTTCTGGAAAAAAACATTTGTATCTGTGTGTGTGTGTCTGTCTGTCCGTCTGTCTGTCTGTCTGTCTGTCGGTGGGCGCTGTATCTCAAAAACGAATTATCGGTTTGAGATGAAACTTCAAACTTAAGGTTTTATCGTTAAAAACTGGAACTGAAAAGCTTTTGGTGAACATTCATAGACCGGAAGTGGATGTTTACTCGAGGCGTTTTTTTGTTATTTCGTGATATTTTTCTAAATATAAAAAAAATTAAAAAACGGTTCAAGCAAAAGTTAAATCTAATAAAAAACTGAACAAGTTTTATAAAAACATATTTTTCATAAAATTCTTAACTTTCGAGAAAAAAAAATAAAAATTGAAAATTTTGACATTTTTTGTCAATTGCTAATAAACTATTAGAGTTACGTGAAACTTTTATTACAAATAATTGTAGAGATTTCAAAAGTGAACAAATCATTAAGAATAGCCTTTTTGTGTAAACCTCATAGTTTTCGAGTAAAATATAGGGAAAGTACTATGATGGCCACATCACCATTTTTTATCTAAGTATTACAGAACTTTGATGTAGATTATGTCATCTATCATTCTTAATTTATCATTTGTTATCTGTTATCTATATCAGATCTCATTGTCATCATCATTTTCTGCCATATTTCAAAGACCATATGTTTTCTTTCTGTAATATATTTAATATATTTAGTTTAACTATTTTGCGGGAATATGCGGCAGGACAAGACACCACACTTTTATATATTTTTTAAAATCTCTTTTGTCGTCTCATGCATTATGTCATCTGTTATCTGTAATTTTTTATGTGTCTCAAAATATTTCTAATAATAAAAATTTAACAAATATCTTTTTAATCTAAAGAACGTGCAATTTCACTGAAAGTAACATCATGCATTTATAATCTACTACTTGTTATTTGCTATTTACCAATTGCTATTTTTACTTTGTACACTTGTATTTATTCATTTTTTTGTCTTCTAACTCTCATCTATTTATCATCTGTCATTCCATTCTATCTATTATTTAAAATTTGATCTGTTAACTGCCATCTGTCATATTTAAAAATATATAAGTTAGTTTTCTTGTATAATCTGCTATATCGTATATGTCATTTGAAATCTATCGTTTGCCATTTGTGATTTATATTGTCGTTTGCCATCTATCGTATGGCATTTGTTACCCGTCGGTTTTTATCTGATACCTGCCACCTGTTATCGGTTATTTGTTATTCGTCGTCTAATACCTGCCACCTATCACCTGTCAAATTTTCTGTCTACTATGACATCTGTCATTGGGTACTTGCCATCTATCATTTGTTAACAATCATCTGCCATCTTTCATATGTTTCTTTTTTATTTTTGACATCTGCCATTGGGTATTTACCATCTATCATTTGTCATCTATTGTTTGTAATTTATATCTGTTTTTTTTTATATTTTAAAATGATATAATTATTGAACATCCTAAAAACATTTCTGAATTTGTAAATCAACTTATTTTACGTAAATCAATTTTAAATTTTAGATTTGAATGCCTTTAAAGTTACATTTTTTTTTTCAGTTATGATTGTGATGATGAAATAATGATTAGATTAGACATGATTAGAAAATAGTTACTATCTAAGGCTGAAATGATTAACGTTGTTAATTCATTAAGAGCAATATTGGATTTTGGATGGACGGTTTACATGAAGAAGTCGACCCTCGGAATGAATTAGAAAATACAATGGGTAACAAGTAGCTGTAGGAATTATTAATCAAGTAAGAAGACATTATATTTAGATATTAGAAAGTATTACCAAGCAGAAACTAAAATAGAAGATTTTCTGTCATAATAATATAAAATTTATATTACCTATTTAATATTATTTATTTTTTTAACAAAGACACATATTTCATTTTATGCAATTTCTTAAATAAAATTCAAGCTGTTATTGTTCACATAATCAATGATATATTTTTAGAAATTAAGATGATTTCTTTTTACAGATATTTCATTACCTTAATCACGATAGAATAAGACATTAAAGTAATTACGTCGCCTGGAAGAACGATAAAAAAGAGGAATTACTCATTTATGTTTAAACGCTTATAAACAATGCTGTTTGATAACTAGTCGACACGGGCAAAGGTTATCACACGGACGAGTCACACGCGGACGTCATCCAATTATTAAACACTTCCTGGTTTTGCGTTATTTACAAAAGAAAGAAAAAAAAGGAGGTGTAGTTTAGCAAGTAGTAATTACGCATACGGATAGAAACACATTCAGGCGAGCTTTGGTTTAGGAACGAAGGCGCGTGGGTTATTGTGAGAGAGGGAGAGAGACGGAGAGATTATTAAAAGTGCAAAGTCCAAATAATAATAAATAATTTCAAAGGTTGAAATTGGTCGAAATAGTCGGCGCCCTGTTACGAGGATAACTTTTAATAACTCCCAACTAGGTCGGCCGATCGGTGAAACCTCTCTCCATCACTCTATTTCGGCACTTTCACTTGGCGACTATTTTTAAGTTTGCAACAATGTTTGAATACCATGAAACACGTGTATGTCGTTCGTTTAGGTTTCGCTTACCTTGTTTACCGTTGATGTCGAGGTGAAAAATCCGTGTGTATGTGTTTGTGGAGATAGGTGCGAACGTACACTAACAAACACACTAAAATGTTGAATTAACTATTGATGGGATAGTGTGGCACGTAACTGTTTGTTAACGTCACATGGATTACGTTATGCACGGAGCACACGACGAAGAAACGAACGAATCGCACGGACCTTAACGTGGCTGTGTGGAAGACGAGCGGTTTAGGCCGCTGTTGCGTCGGGCCGAGACTGCGGCCGTGTTGTGTTGTGTTTGTGTGGCAGAGGCAGAGGCGCCATTAGGAGGACATGGGAGCATGCCGCTGTGCCGCTAGCTATTTTCCTCCCCCCCTTCAAACGGTACGCTCGCCTCGTTCGTCTCACCACGTTCAAACTGTGCCTCTGGATTATACGAAAAAGTCATCCTTTACGCTTTCTTGCTGATCGAAAAATAAAAACGCACAAAACAATTGGAGCACGTGGAATACATCGGCGTAACGGTGCACGCTTATAAGCCAGTGATTCGATTTGTGCTAAGCTTAACCTTAATTGACGGTCGACCACGTGGATGGTTTCATATAATCAAATGATATCTATGAATATATCCACAAATTAAGGAAGAATTTCTGGACGAAAGATACATTTTCAAAAATTGTTTCTTGTATCTTATTATGCTTTTAAAAATTATTTAATCCTAGTCTTCCCACTTCCAGTTTTTTAAAAACTGTAAATATTTTGTTTAGACATATGCCAACTCTCAACTCTCATCTGACAATTGTCACTTGTTATTTGTTATAAGTTATCTATCGTCAGCCATCTGTCAATTCTCTTTTGCAAACGATTAAGCGTTTAAATATTATCTTATAATTGCCTGACAAAAGCCCTATGTCAACTGTCAAGTGCCATCAGTAAACTATCAACTGCCATCTGTCAACAATGATCTGACAAATGTTAATTCTCATCTGCAATCTTCAACGATTAAGTGTTTTATTATAACAAAATAAATATTAGCTACCAATCCTCAATTGTTATCTGCCACATATCAATTGGTAATTATCATCTGTCAAATGTCATCTGTCAACTGACATCTGACGTTTCATAGACATAAATTCTGTAATACCTTTATTTACTTTGTTTTGGACTACACAGATCTTTGCGGCATCTGTTAACTGTCATCATTTATCCATCACCTCTAACGATAGTTGTATATTATTTCCGTTTATGTTTTATTGAAGTAACAAATTTATTATATATCGTATTCCAACTCCCATCTGTCATCTGGCAATTGTCATTTGTTATATGTTATCTATCGTTAGTGATCTGTCAATTCTCATCTTCATTGAATACGTGTTTTATATTATAACATACCAACCCTCAACTATCAACTGTCATCTGTAAATTACTAATTGTCATCTGTCAAAAAATCGTATGCGACCTTCGACGGAAAATTGTTACATTACAAATGCATCAATTTTGTTATACTTTTATTTACTTTGCTTTTTATATATATCCTTTAATTTGTCATATATTGTTAATTAATACGTATTCTTCTGTCAACTGTCAACTTTCACCTATCAAAAATCATTTATCAAATGTCACGTTACTTTATATCAGTTCAGTTATCTGCCATTTGTCAACAGTTACCTAATACTATATATATATATAACATGCTCTTAGTATTTTCTGCCATCTGTCAACTGTCATCTGTTATGTGTCAAATGTAATTTTGAATTCGTATACTTTAATGATTATTATCATTTATTTCATCTACTACCTTTTAATTGATATCTGTCAACAATCTTCCGGAAACTCTCAATCTGTCAACTATCAATTCTCATCTGCAGTTTTCAACGATTCAGTGTTTTAATATTACAACAAAATTATGACCTACCAAATCTCGACTGCCAACTGCCATACGTCAATTAGCAATTGTCATCTGTCAAATGCCCTCTGTCAACTGTTATCTACCAACTGTCATCTGCCAAATGTAATTTTCAATTCGTATACTGTAATAAATATTATAAATTATTATTATGAAATTCATTAATTGTTTTGTTAATATAATAAATTTATTATCTATTATATCTTGAATTTTGGAGGCGTTCACTTCGTAGTACATTTTTAATGAATAACAGAAAAACGTTTAACTTTTTTATACTACTTTTAAAAGTTAAACGTTTTCTGTTATTTATTATCTATTATTTGCTAACTTTCAGCTGTCATTCTACTATAGATTATTTGACATCTGTCAACAGCCTTCTGTCAACTGTTATCTGTCATCTGTCGTCATGTACTAACTCTCACTATCTACTGTCAACTGTTATATGTCAATTATGATCTGACAACTGTCAATTCTCATTTGCAATCTTCAACATCTAAGTGTTTTAATATTACAACAAAATTATAACCTACCAACTCTCAACTGTCATCTGTCAAATGCCATCTGTCAACTGTTGTCTGCCAACTGTTATTTGTCAACTGTTATAAGACAATTGTAATTTTTAATTCGTACACTGTAATAATTATCATGAATTATTAATATATTTGTCAACATTTAACTGTCATCTACTATATTTTAATTGACATCTATCAACAGCCTTCTGACAACTGTCATCTGTCAACTGCTATCTGTCATCTGTCGACTGTCATGTGTCAACTCTTACTATCAACTATCATGTTTCAAGTGTCATGTATCAACTGCCATCTGTTAACTGATGTCAACATTAATATCTGATAACTGTCAATTCTCATCTGCAATCTTCACCGATTAAGTTTTTTAATATTATAACAAACTTATAACCTATCAACCCTCAAATTTCAACTGTCATACGTCAATTAGTAATTGTCATCTGTCAATTGTTGTCTGCCAACTGTCATTTGTCAACTTTTATAAGTCACTTGTAATTTTTGATTTTTTTACTGTAATAATTATCATAAATTATTAATAAAATAAATTTATTATCTATTATTTGCTAAGTTTCAACTGTCATCTGCTTTATTTTAATTAACATCTGTCAAAAACCTTCTCTCAATTGTAATATGTTATCTGTCATCTGTCAAATGTCATCTGTCGACTGTCATGTGTCATCTGTCAACTGTTATACATATGTCAACTAAAATCTGACAACTGTCAATTCTCATTTGCAATCTTCAACGATTAAGTGTTTTAATGTTACAACAAAATCATGACCTACGAACTCTCAACTGTCAACTGTCATATGCCAATTAGTAATTGTCATCTGTCAACTGTTGTCTGTTATAAGTCAATTGTAATTTTTAATTCGTATACTGTAATAATTATCATAAATTATTATTAATAAATTCGTTAATCGTTTTGTTAATATAATAAATTTATTATCTATTATCTGCTAACTTTTAACTTTCATATACTATATTTTAATTAACATCTGTCAACAATCTTCTGTCAACTGTCATCTGTCAACTGCCATCTGTCATCTGACGACTATCATGTGTCAACTACCAACTGTCGTATGTCATTGACGACTGTCATGTGTCAGCTATCAACTGACACTTGTCAACTGTCGTATGTCATCTTCAATGAATAAGTGTTTTAATATTACAACCAAATTATGACCTACCAACTCTCAAATGTCAACTGCCATAAGTTAATTAGAAATGGTCAACTGTCAGTTGTTACCTTTAATAAGTAGACTGTGATTTTTAATCCGAATACTTTAATGATTATTATAAAACATTATTATTATTAAATACGTTAATAATTTTATTAATATAATAAATGTATTATCTATTATCTGCTAACTTTCAACTGCCATCTACTATCATTTAATTGACAACTGTCAGCTGACATCTGCCAACTGTCCATATCAACTGTCATCTGTCATGTTTCTACTGTCAATTGTCATATATCAACTAATATCTGACAATTGTCAATTCTCATCTACAATCTTCAACTGTCACATGTTAACTGTTATCTGCCAACTGTCATTTCTCTATTTTTATAATTCAACTATAATTTTTAATCCGTATACTTTAATGATTATTTAAAATTATTATTACTAAATGCGTTAATAGTTTTATTAATATAATAAAGCTATTAACTGCTAACTTTTAACTGTCATCCACTATCTTTTAATCGACATGTGTCAAAAGCCTTCTGTCTACTGTCATCTGCCAAGTAATATCTCAACTTTCAATCTGTCATTGTCATTTGTCAAATGTCATTTGTCAACTGTTATCTGCCAACTGTAATTTTTAGATCGTATACTTTAATGATTATTATAAATTATTATTATTATTAAATGCATGCATTGATAGTTTAATTAATATAATAAATGTATTATCTATTATCTGCTAATTTTCAACTGTCTACTATCTTTTAATTTACATCTGTCAACTGCCATATATCAACTGTAAATTGTGACCTGTCAACTCTCAACTGTTAACTGTCATCTGTCAACTATTATCCATCAACTAACATCTATCAACTGTCAATTCTCATTTGCAATATTCAGCGATTCATTGTTTTAATATTACATGACCTGTCAATCCTCAATTGTTAACTACGATCTGTCAATTAGTAATTGTCATCTGTCAAATACCATCTGTCATCTGTCAACTGTCATTTATCAACTCTTATCTGCCAATTGTTTTAAGTCAACTGTAATTTTTAAATAGTATACTTTAATGATTATTATCAATTATTATTACTAAATGCGTTAATAGTTTTTTTAAAAATATAATAAAGCTATTATCTGCTAACTTTCAACTGTCATCTACTATGTTTTAAATGACATCTGGGAAATGCCTTTTGTCAACTGTCATATTGTCAACAGGCATCTGTAAAATGTCATCTGTCGACTCTCAACTGTCATCTGTCAACTGTTATATGTCAACTAATATCTATCAAATGTCAATTCTCATCTGCAATCTTCAATGATTAAGTGTTTTAATATTACAACAATATTATTACCTCCCAACTCTCAACAGTAATCTGCTAAATGTCAGTTAGTTATTGTCACCTGTCAAATGCCATCTGTCAACTATTACCTGCGAACTGTCATTTATCAACTGTTAATTTAATTTGTGATCTTCAACGAATATTACAAATGATTATCACTAAAGACGTTTAAGGTTTTATTCATATAACAATTATTTAATTATTAACTATTATCTATCAACCAACTTTTAACTGCCATCTATAATCTGTCAAATACTATTTGTTAATTGACATTTGTTAACTGTAATCTACCAATTGTTTTCATTTGTTAACTGCCATCTTTCATTTGCGATTTTCAACGATTACTGTAATTTATTATTATTATTTACTGACTCATCGATACAACAAATTTATTATCTATCATCTGCACATTCCTAATTGGCATTTGCCATTTTCCATCTATCAGTTGTTAACTGTCATTATTATTATTATTAAATTATCTACTTTGTCTTAACTGCCATTTGTCAATTGTCATCTATCAATGGCCATCTGTCAATTGTCATTTGTTAACTGTTATCTATAATCTGTTATCAGTCAAATGTCATTTTGAATGTATGATCGTCAAGGATTATTACAAATATTTATTATTAAATGCGTTCAGCATTTTATTGATATAAAAAATGTATTATCTGCCAACTCTTAATTATCAACTGTAATCTTTCATATACAATCTTCAAAGAGTCCTGTGTATTATTTTAATTAAATGCGTTTTATTGATACAACAATTTATTATCATTTATCAACAAACTTTAAACTGTTATTTGACATCTATCAATAGTTTCAACTGTTATCTGCTAAGTGTCATCTTTAACTGTCATAATTATTAGTTTTAATAAATACGTATAGCGTTTTATTGTGATTACAATTTTTGTACCTATCATCTGCCAACTAACTAAATTGTCATCTATCAATTATTATTTGTCAACTGTTATCTGTCAAATTTTATTTGTTTTCACCATATTTGCTCTGTGATCTTAAAAGATTTCTATAAATTATTATTGTATTTTACGTCACCAAAAACATCATTAACAAGCTGAAGCCACTGAGATGGGCCAAAGGTGCGAAAATAAATGCCAACACCTGAACCAAAGCGTCGTTTCCATTTTTTGTTATTGTAATTCATCTGTTTGTACCATGACATGTATCTAAATAAATGTTTTAAATGTGTTTAATGTTGAATTGATATAATAACTTTATTATTAACTGTCATCTATCATTTGTCAATTGTTAATTGTTATATGTCAACTGAAGTTGACACAATCAAGAAAAGGTCATTTCTTAGTTGCGATCGATAAATTTATTATTTGTCATATTCAATATTTCCTCTGTTGTTTGCCATCGGGTAGTTGTCATTTGTCATCTGCTTTTGGTAACTGTCATTAACTTATTTTATCTGTTTGGTATAATATTTTCTTAAAGTGATATTTTTGTTTAAATAAATTGGATTTTGCATTGGTAATGTTATTTGTTAACCGGTGAAAACATTTTGTAGAAGGGAACTAATTTACGTGGTTGAATAAAATATAATTTAATAAAAACAATATTATTACAGCAAATAATTCTCTCATTTATTTTTATATCTTTCTGATATAAATCTGTTATCGCATTTACATGATGATGGACACATTGCATCAGGCAATTGAAACATCTCTTGAATGAAATCGGTTTTATGTGATCCACGTAGTGTAATGTAATCAGATAATTTTTTTTATGTCGTAAACACGTACTTGACACTGGATATCTCTGTGTGTCTACCAACGTAATATGTACGCATGTTTGTGATTTGAACCGTCCCACTTCAAAACTGGTGTTTACTACTTTACAAACATTTTTCAACGGCCTTCCACGGATGCACGTGCTGAGAGATAAAACAGATTATTTGCGTAGGCAATTTTAAAAATTCGGCCCCATTTAAAAAATAATTTTTCGTACTTTCACCGCACTTTGAAAATCTAATATTAATTACACTCGTTAAAATTCACTCATTGTTCTTTTCAAGGCTGAGTGACGTTTGGAGACGTCACTAACTAAAGTCCGAATTAGGGAAAACTGGTTTTGTAGGAAATTTATAAATTGGAACGGAAAGGGTCGCATTTTATTTACAATACAAAAATTCACATTGTATTATAATGTGAAATAAAACTTTCACCGCGATGACACTGCAAAGCGTTTTTGTTTTTTGAACAATTACGAATATTTTAAACGCACAGTATGCAAATTATTAAACGTATTTATATATTCCACCGTTGGAGTTAGTTAAAGTATGTCCGTGAATTAATTATGTTTTAATAATATTTATGTTTTATAAGAATTCTTATTGCAATAATTAATTAAAAGCAATAAAATTTATATTAATAATATGTAAATTATTTCAGTAATTTATATAATTACACAATGTTATCAATTCCTTTTAAATTAATATAAAACATCAATGATTTTATAAACACATAAATATTTTCTTCGACACATTTATCATAATGAAAATATATTTATATTTAAACTGTTTACACTGAATAATATTGTATTTTGTACAGTTATTGAAAATGTTTACATAATAAACGAAATGTAAACACACCTATAGTGCAAATTAATTTGTAAATAATAAAATTAATTAATTAAATACAATTTTATATTACTTTAGGTATAACACGATAATATATTTTAGTAATTCATTAAATTAATCTCACGTTTATTTTTATACTTTCTAGGCACGTGTCGTTCTTCATTCCCACAGCCATAATTAAGAATTGTCAAGTGAATGTTTATCTTTATTGGCATGAGGTTCATTATAAATGGTTGTTATAAACAAACCAAAACAATTGCCGGGGAAACCGAAACGTAATTACTATAATTACAAAATTGCCCGTCATTATGAGATAAAGTAAATGACGGGGCATATCTTTTACTAATACCAATCAACCAATTTTATATACTGAATAGTTGTTTCTCTGTCAACAGCAATTACGGACCGGTTTGACGTTTTTACACGGTGTTTTCTTTTTTGGACACCTTCCTTGATTTCCTCGGGGTTGTGAGAGAAGCCTAATTAATATTAGAGTTAATAAAAATGTATTAAAGTCCTTTCCGTTGTAGAAAATTAACTAATTATTGATTAATAGAGTTGATAAGGTTGTGCCAATTTGGGGGCTCCCTTATTTCACCCCTTAGAATTGCACTGTTGCCCAACTGCATGTTTTGTACACCAGCGGTCTGTGTGCCAGATATTGTTTTTATTTTCTGGATGATTACGATGAATTTTCATTACTTGAGAATTATTGTATGTGTAAATGAGCGTATTACTTTAAACTCTAAACCATTATAAACTAAATCCCAATAGCTAAGAGTACCCATCCGATTGCAGACCAAGACCAACGGTGCTGCACTTTCTTATGTTTTATTGGGGGTAAGCTCCCATTACTGCTTTTTTTAACACTTTTGTAATACAATATATTATACATTATTCGTCAATCATTTCATTGCTGCAAATAGAGTTGCCTATCCTAATCATATTTATTTAATTTAAAATTTTTGAGTGGGTAACCATTTGTTATTGAGATGCAACTAATAGCGTTTAAAACAAATAATAAGTTTGTCTATATACACTGCAGTTTATAAATACACAAATTACATGATTGATAAAATATATAACTGACAATTTTACAATAATATCTCTCAGATATTTTTCCAATCATGTAATTCGTGTATTCACAGTGATTTCCAGTTTAATAAGAGAAAGATTAAGATTTTGTAACTAATATGTGACTACTATTATAACAAAAACAGGAAAAAACTATATAAAACAAATATCAAACATTTACGACAATTAAAATTTATTTAATTTTTATTTTCTGTTAACAACAGCTACGGTACCAGTTTTAATCTATTTTGAAGCTCGTCAGCATAGAGAAGTTGAAGTCAGAGGGGTTTTACTTTAGAGTTTGTGGTGATAATAAAATTAAATTTTTAAATATTTTTTAAATTATTAAAATTTTTCAATCAACGATAATACCATTAAGGTACCACCTATTGTCTGATTATCGGTGGTTATTCACCCCAGTCTAGGGAATCATAGTTCAACGCTCAGACAATAGATTGCACCTTATCTTGATTAAACTTCCCAATTTTTTTATTTCAATACTAAACAAAATGTTTACGTAAGGCTCGTATTTAAACCTTTCATTAGAGAAAAGTTATTTTTATACTAAAGACTGCTTTTCTTTATAATTTCAATTAAAAATTGTTGTTAAATTGTAATCACATCTTATTTGTGTAAATTAAGTTGCCTATCATCAAATCCTTATTTGATTCAACTTATTTGAAATATACATAAAATAGTCTCAATTAAAATTTTCTAAACTACACTTAGGACAGAAAATAATTTTTGTTTGTAAAAATACTTACAGTTTTCATAATTTTATTTAAAATTATTTTCAAGTTATAGTTTAGTTTTATAAGTTTTATTAAATGCGCTTGCTAACAAAGAGTTTCTATATAGTAAGGCACATGCTTATAAATAAATAAGTCTGCTACCGTCTGAGAAGTCTGACTGCAGTTACAATCTCAAGTGAAATCAATCAACTCTGAAACGTGATTTACGTCATATTAAAACGAATCACATCTTATTGGTGCAAGTAGAGTTGCCTATCGTATCGCATTCTCATTAAATTTTTAAGCTATTAAAAATCAATTAAATTTGTAAGAGGAGACACGTTGATTTTGTTTTACCACTTCTATATAAAACTACATGTGACTATCAAGATGTACCACAAAGTAAACGCCTCCACAACTAAACATTAAATTAAATTTCTAGGTATATAAAAGTTCAATAAACCACACATCTCACTGAATGTAAAATCAAACTTTGCTATACTATACTTATTATAATATAAATAAATAATTATATACTATATAAGTTATTGCATAATTTTGAATTTCATGTGTATATTTCAAAAGTTTCAATTGAATAGGAATGTAAAGCAGGCAACTTTATTTACATCATAAAAATAACTGATAAATACCAAACAACAACACCTACTGTGTTTTTACCACTAGATTTTAGCATTCAGTGGTTTAGTATAGTGTGTATTGTGAATTACAACGTAATGACCGTCGTAAGCACTATAATAAAACTTTGCTTTAATTGCACCACGCCGACGAGTCAAATATATGTATGTAGCTCTTGTCTACAGGGAAACAATAATTTTACGTTTTATTTTGGTTTACTTGTGAGTTACGTGAAGAGAATTCAAATACAAATTCAACCTAAATAGATTTACATATGATTTTTACTTTTTGACTTCCTATTAGCTAAGTTGTTGCATCTAATGGTCAACATTTTAAGTACACGTACTTGTTTCATGTTTTCCATTATGTTTTTTCCTTTTAAATCTATCTGAACCTACTTATAAATATATGTAACTATAATTAATAACATAAGTTAGATTTTCTGCGAAGAAAGTACAATGTAATTTATATTATTAATTAATATCAATGTTATTAAACATAATTGACGGTTACTACGTGGTAATTCGCAATAACTAAAATACTTGATGCTAAAAATTAGTAGTAAAAACATAGTTTTATTTTGGTATTTATCAGTTATTTTATAATGTAAATAAAGTTGCCTACTATACATGCCCGATTAAACTGTTGAAAGTGTTTTTGTTTTGTATTTATCATTTGTTTGCATGATGCAAATTGTCTTTTTTGACAGTCATAAACCAATCTCCAAGAAAATGGAAGATAGACCTAAATTAAGGCAAAAATAATAGTAAATAGAAAGAAAGAAACAAGGGTTAGAGAGCAGCTGCGATGACTGCATGAACTCCCCCCAGCTTTATCCATTCAAAATTTTGACATGTTTTGCCAATTTCTAATAAACTGTTGGTGTTACATGATTTTTTTTTAAATTCTAAATACCTTTTACCTTTCGGTGATGAAATTTTTATAAAACAAAATAATTGTAGAGAATTAAAAAGTGAACAAATTATTAAGAATAGACTTTTTGCGTAGACATCGTTTTTGAGTAAAATATAAGGCAAGTTTGTATTTTTATATGTGTTGAAACGGAAGTTAAAGTCTAATAAACATAAACATGCAAATTGTGTTGCATATAATACATTTTAGCAATTTGAAATTTATATTAAATTCAAACTTTCACAATAGTTTTAAATACACACAAACCCTTTCAATTTACTTTCATAAAAATTTAGACAAAGAATTATTTTATAAAATACCTATTATACCATTCTATTTTAATATTTTGTATTAATATGTATTATTGCTGCAAATTGTAAATTAAGTTGCCTACCATACCATCCCCAACAGTTTTTAAACTTTTAAAATATACATCGAATTCATTATCATTTCAGAAGAACTTCAAATATTTACAAGTTTTCATCTATCTATAATAGATAAGTAATATTAATGGATCAATTTAAAGTGCGCCTGCAGTTATATTATGTACATAACCTTAAAAAATATTATCTATTTTAAAGCCTCAAAATCATGACTTAATACAAAAATATAAGGTTTAGATAATTATGTACTTCAAAAAAGTTAATTTTACGTGGAGAAATATTTGTATCTGTGGACACAACATAATAACAAAATATCGGCTCAGTGTTTAATAATAATAAAATGATTCGTTCTCTTCTGAGTAGTTATTTTAACAGATAAATTAGTTGTTATTAAGGACAGTAATTAAAAAAATAGTGCGAAGGATTATTTATTATTAATCTTGAAATGGAAAGTAAGCATTAAAATTCTTGTGTTATAAGTGCTTGTCGTTGAGTAAATAAACTGTAAGGGATTCTCCGCCGTAGTCATTTCAACAGGTGGAACAGTGAATAAACAAAATAGAGGTTTAAAAATCGCTACAAAGGATGATTTTCTATTAATGGTGTAACAGAAAATAAATAATAAATAGTGTGTTTTGTGTGTGCAAACATTGATTAATAATTTATTAAATTGAAATTTATTTGTCTTCTATTTAGTTAATTGATAAGATTAACAGACACTAAGATAAAAGAAGGTGATTTATTATTAATCGTGCAAATTAAGTGTTTGATGTGTAAAATTCTAGTTGGATTTGGATTTGTTTGATGGGAGGGCAGAGAAGTCTGCTAAGGTCTAGTGTTACAAGTACCTAAAAGGGGCCTAGTAGCCAAGGCCATTAAGCACGCAACACAACAACAACAACAAGTACCTAAAAGGTTAATAGATAAATAAATAAACAATTCAATTTTCTTATTTGTTGTAATTTAAGTGAAAATTGTTACAAATCATTTATTTTTAATTAAGCAACCACTATTCTTATTCTGGTGAATTATTAGCAAAATTTATCTGTTATTTCACAAATTGTTGACTTATTAATTAATAACAGATTCTAAGGAATATTACAATTATATTTAAAAGTGTATAAGATGAGGATACGTAAGAGTTTTATACCGAAAACTGTGCAGGATTTTACGGTGACGACCTTCGTTTCCCTGATAATCCCCACAGTTTACTGGTTCGAGGTTTTCGTGGTGTTGCCCACATTCTACGAACAGTGGTCGTGCATTTACAACTTCCACTTCGTCCTCGGAACCTTCATCCTGTTGAACATAACCACAAACTTCGTCGGCGTTATAATATGCGAGACCAGCATACGAGGACTGGTGTTGCCCGTTAAATTGGAACCGAACTGGAGGTTTTGTTCAGTTTGTGAATCCGTAGCACCTCCACGCTCCTGGCACTGCAACACCTGCAAGACCTGCGTACTGAAAAGGGACCACCACTGCATATTCACCGGATGCTGTATAGGACACCACAACTTTCGCTACTTTCTGGTGTTCGTTTTCTACATGTTTATAGCGACGACGTATGCCAGTTATTACAATATATTTTTCATTATAAATTCGGTGGATTTAAACACGTGGATGACTTTAGTTAAGCTGGTGTTTCCTCTAGCGATGCTGTTTGTGGAATACAGTTTAAATCAGCTGTTTCTATTTCTCGTATTGATTGTTACAGTCGGGTGTGTATTCACCGGAGTACTGCTTTATTTCCACACGAATTTAATGTGTAAAGGTTTAGTGACGTACGAGAGGAAATTAAAAAGGAATTTATATGATTATGGTTTGAGGGAAAATGTTAAGTCGGCGTTAGGTGATTGTTGGTATTTAACGTGGATTTCTCCTTTTGTTAAAAGTGATTTAAGTAAGGACGGTGTGTACTGGGAGCCGGTCGAGAGTTTAAAGGATCAATAATTGGCATATCAAGTGATTTTTTTAAATTATTATAAAACTTGATAATGACTTTGTTTTTTTATTTAAAATATAATATAAAATTTAAGTTTTACGATTGATTGGATAAATCAATTTCTGTATTTATTTGTTGTTATTTTAAAGATGATTTAATTAAGTATGTACTTAAAATTGTTATCTTGTTAATATAAGTTTGTAAAAGTCATTTATAATTGTTTATTGTTATAGCGTTAAATATTAAATGTATGATTATAGCGTTAAATATTATATGTAGATCTTGATGTTTAGATTTACTCACAAAAATGAAATTGTAAGTAATAATATTTTTAATTAATGTGTTACGATTGATAGATATATTGTTTATTGTTTGCTTAAATATTTGTTATGTTATTGCTATAACAGATTTTGTTTAATTAAATAAACAATTAGTTGAAATTGTGAATATATGAATATAAAAAGCACTGTCAATTTGATAATAATATATTAGTAGTAAATAAATTTTAGTTTATTTTATATTTATCAAGATTATTCTGTATAGATTACTTTTAACAATACATTTTGAGTGTAAAGAATAGTCTTCTGATTGTATGAAGTTTACACACGTTATTAATTATTGATGTTAATTATCTTTAAATATTTACATTATAAATCTGTTAATTGTTAATGTAAACATATTATAAAGTTGTACGACTATTGTCTGCAGTGTAAACCTATGGGGCCAATACTAAACACAAATTGTATTCACCACGTACATTATTTATTATATGTATAAAAAAATATCAGTATAAAATTGTTAACATAGATAATAATAAATATATTTTATGGACTTTATCACTTGCGTATTGCATCCGGGTGCCAAAGTAAAGAAATCACACGCATTTACAATGTATATCATATGTATAATTTATATACATGTATATGTATAAAATTAATTTAGGTAACACGTTTCAGATGTCACTTTTCGATCACATTAACGTCTCAATAAAGCGTTTTGTTTATATATATATTAAAAGACTGCTTCTTCCTGGCTGTTCCTGTTGGGTGCCCTGGTCTGCAGGAGTTCCCTTATCAGGCTCGCCTTTTCCCTTTCCAGTATGGATATCCTCTCGCTTTTTTTACTCACTTCCTGAAATGATAATAATTTTTTTAAATACTTAATTCAATTGTTTACAAAATGTTTTAAGCAGCAAAAATTGCACATTATGAAGAAGTAAATCAATTAAAATGATACTACAATTAGTTAAAAAATTAAGAGAAAAAATTCTAAAACGACGTTGTTTAAAACAATTTTTTTCTGAAAACAAATTGAAAATTTTCAGAAATAATTTAAATTTTGGTATGATAAGGAGATTTTGTAAAAAAAAATATTTCATCATCATAAAGCAGTTGAAATTTTAATTAAAAAAACCATTAAAATATTTTAAAAACAGTTTGGATGTTAAAAAATAACAAGAAAATAATTCATTAAAATAGGTCCTATGATGTTTTTTTTTTAATTCTAAGGTAAGAGATTTTTTTATTGTCGCACACATTCCTTACAATAATTCTTTTACGTTCTTACAGTTATCCACTTTATTTCTTCTTTATACTCTCACAATGTAAATTGCTGTGGCATGTTACTCACCAACATAATTTATGTTAGAAGAGTGAACGCGCTGAATTGCTTCGTTTTTTTTTTTTATTTCGCCGCTTATATTATGCACACGCTATTTGTGTTATTGTTATATTTGCAAAGAATGCGAGCAATAGAATCTGTGATGTGAAGAAGTGTATCAACTTTCACGTTCCGCTGACGCGTTTACTCCAAACGATTTAATAACATAACACGTGTAAAACATTTTAACGCGTGTATAATTTGTTGTTTCGAGATATAATAAAATATAATTAAATTATTTGTGTGTGTGTATATAACTTACTTCTGTAAGTAGGTGGTTTTGTTGTTTCAGCCTTGTGGTGAGATCCTGCGGTTGGGGATAGTGATGTACGGCCAGGTTCATGTGCAGGGGCAGACCGCCCCGCTCCCAACTGTCGGTAAGGGCCGCTAAATGCCTATTGACCTCCAGCACCCTCGCCCTTTGCAGCTCGAGTTTTTCCTGTTGCGCCTCCGACCACGGTTCCTAAACAAGATCGTGATTTATGTATTTATGAAATTGAAATACCGACGATAGAAATTTATGCAAATCGAGACCGTGCGATCGGTTTATCGTTCAGTGGGCACCACGTAACGGAAACAACGAAGAAGCGCTTCGCGTGGGACCATTACGGACAATCATGAGAGAACGCGCGTTACATTAAGAAAAGTGGGTTAGATTCTTTCGCAATTAGTGTTGTTCTCACCACGTGCCCCATCCTGCCCAGATACTTCATCTTCTCCTGCACGACGGATATCTGCTTCAGGTACCACTCCCTCGCCTTCTCGATGGCGTTCAGGCCCTGCATTAAAACGTCCTTCTCCTGTTCGATCTGCTTCATCCGCTTCAGCATGTTGTAGTCGATGCCGTTTTGAAGGGTGTGCCTCCTAGGTTCGCGTCTACGCACGTTGGGTTTTTTCTGGTAGATGCCGCCAGCTGAGGGTACGTCGGATTGGGCTGCCTTACCATCGCCTAACGATCGTCCCGTGCGTAATAAACCTGGATACTGTTGCTGCTGTTGTTGTTGCTGTTGTTGTTGATTCCTCTTATCTTTGTTATCCTGATCGCCCATCATGAGACCCATCTGCCAGTTTTGTAAAGCGGTGCGGATTTCCGCCCTGTCGATATTGGTATTGGGTAATGGTACACCTGAATAGAAATGTATTTGTAGTAAAGTAAGTTTGGAATATGCTTTAACAAATAATAAAATACTGATATCAGTTAAGAGTACGCAAGTATTAAAAAAACTTTGGGATTGGCCTTTATTGGAGAAAGTGGCGACACTCAGAATAGAGATTGAAAGAAGCAAGGAATCGAATGAAATGAGCCTTGTGGCCAGGTTGAGAGAAAAAAAATATTTTCATTTCACTAAAAGCGAAAAATAACTTTTATTTTTATTAACATTGATGGCCTACAGTTAATTAGAGTGTTGACAGTTGATACTTAAGTGTTGGCAAATAACAGATGATACGTGACAGATGGCTAATGACAACTGACATATGACAGATATTAGGTAATACATAATAGAAACATTTCATTTATAATTTACATTTTTTCAAATTTTTCAAAATAAAAATAAACAAACTCACATAATTTCATATATAGATAATTTTGAAAGTTTATACATAGTTGCAAAATGGAAAATGACAGATGACAATAGATGACAGATGACAGAACATAATCGACGTATGACAATAGATGACATAATGACCCAAATAACTATAGACCAATCCTACTTTTACCTATACTCCAAGGTCTTAGTAAGAATACTGTTTGAGCAGATAATAAATTATTTTGAGGAGCATAATATCTTCTCAATTGAAAAATTTAACCCATACTGTTCATTTGAGAAAACGTTATGCTCCTCAAAATAATTTATTAACTGCTCAAATAGTATTCTTACTAGAACCTTGGAAAATCAACGAGAGATGCAATAAACAAAGGTTCTTAAAATAGGATGTACTCTATAGCCACATTGATAGACCTAACTAAGGTTTTGGACAATGTCTCTCACGAGCATTTTTTGCGGAAACTATATTTCTATAATTTTGACCCAAAGTCATATAGGTTGTTGTGCAGCTATCTAATCAATAGAACACACTATATCAGATCAAATAACAAGTCATCATATGAACTAACGACAAAACATGTTATTCCCTAAGGATCAATATTGGGGCTGCTCTTGTTTATTATATACATATAATACCTTCCTAAAATCAGCAATGTTGGTTCAATGGTACTATATGCTGATGAAACTACGCTAAAGAACATAGATACAAATAAAGAAATTGCAGGTGAAATAAGGTGTGTGTAAAGCAAGCCATGGAATGGCTTATTGCAAACAAGTTAACCATCAATATAGATAAAACAGCAAATATAGTTCTCTTTGCGATTGGATACTAAGCTCAGAACAGAAAAATTTCTAGATATACACCTAATTAATTTCCACACTAAAGTGGCATGACCAACAAGAGTATCTGGCTAAAAAATTATATGTAAATATATACAGAATTCGACAACTCAACAAAGTAGTACAAAAAGTTGCACTCAAAATGGCTTATCATGCATTAATCGAAAGCCATTTAATATACAGTATTTTATTGTTGGGGCGATTATGTCAAGAATTTTTGGCTATAAGGGTAATAAACCAGATACAATATCGGAGTGACAGCAAATCATCTTTTTCTAAATTGGATATTCTAACTGTTCCAAGTTTATACATAATGGAATCTCTCATATAAATTCGCAAAAACATCAATTTATACAATATAAAAACCGAGCATCACGATCACTACACTCGGTCTGCTCATCTTTTACACTTGAAATGCTTCAGATTAAACAAATCCTAAACTGGAGTCAGTTTCATTGGTCCAAAACTCTATTTTGAAAGATAAAATCAAACGAATATACACAAATTCGAATAATTTCATTTAAAAAAAGTTTAACAGAAACGTAAACATTCATTGTCATAATCATTGATGACAGATACTAGATGATATTATAGCTTATGGTTCAAAGGATTCAGAAATAAGAAAAAGAAACGAAATGATGGGGATAATAGTTGGCAGATGCAGTTAACAAGTTTAGAGATAATAGATTGTTGACTGTTGGTAGAAGATAGTTGACAGTTGACATCCACACTTGGTATTTGATAGATAAGAAAATAAATAAATCGATACAATTCAAAATATGATATTTTAATTCAGAAAAAAGGAATAATATAAAAAAAGAGATTCGAAACATAAGACCTTTATAGAAAAGTTTTAAAGTTCAACAGAAACTGGATTGATAAGGCTGTTACTTTTTGAAACTCCATATCACTCAATAAAATACTTTTCAAAAACGTTTTTATTATTTTACAACAATGTTTCACGTTTTTGAAACCATATACTGTGTTTAACAGAAACCTAAAAATTATATTACATCAACATTGATTACAAATGAGATATGACATGACAACTATTATCTGTCATGTCATACAGATGACAATTGACAGTGAGATATAACATGACAGATAATAAACTTATAATGAAAAACACGATCGTTTTGAGTTTAGCTTTGTTTTGTAGATACTGCTACAATTGTTTCATCACACAGTGGCTTCATCAGGCAGATGAATTATTCATCTCTTCTCTATTACTCAAAATGATAATGTTTTTCATTATAAGTTCATAATGGAGTTTCGCCAAGTAACAGCCTTATCAATCCAGTATTTGACAGATAATAGTTGAGAAATAATACAGATGACAATTGACAGTTGATAGTTTCAGTAGACAATTGACAAATAAAAAGATTAGTAAAATTAGAGGAGAGATAATAGAGAAACTTACATTTATGAAGAAAAAAAAAATAGTTTAACAAAAACCTAAAAATCAATTAAATTAATATTGATGACCGATGACGCATGACATGTTTTATAACTAGGATGGAAGAGGATAGTTTTGGAGGCAAAATCCTCTTGAGGGACGTAAAAGCCAAAGAAAGAAAGATTTCAAGCATCATCATATAGTGCTTGATACCCAACATGACAGTTAGCGTGCAAAATAACAGTAGTACAAAAGAAATAGTAGTTATTCTAAAGGTTACTAGATTGAAATTTTTCAATTCTCTCAAATTAGAACTAAAACAGATAAGTTTTAATCTGTTTGTAGATTTCAGATCTGAATGTGTACGAATTTAATTTTTTTTGCATCAAAATTAAATCAATTTTTATTTTTATAGCTAAAAGTTGATGGTATACGTGGAAGACAGGTTATAGTTGACAGCTGATATTTGACAATTGGCAAATGACAGATGACAGGTGACAGATCGCCGATGACAAATGACCGACACATATAATTTATAATTTATTTTCAGAAAATAAAAAAAAAACGAACTCACAAGAACTTTTACGAACCCTAAAATTAATTGTTATTAACAATGATGTGATGACATGACAGATTATAATTCAAAGTTAACAATTCACAAATTAGAGAGAGATGATAAACGACTGATAATAATTGATAGTTACCAGTTGGCAGATGCAATATGAAGTTTACAGTTAACAGATGATAGTTGACTGTTGGCAGTTGACAGTTGATATTCGATAGGAGACAGAAGACAAACAACAGATGATAGCTGACAGATGACTGATGACATATGACAAAAGATATGCGGCATATGATGAGGATTCAAAGAACTAAATTAATAAAAAATATTGAATATTTCAGAGAAACCTATAAATTCAATTGAAATTAATCTTGATGGCAGATGACACGTGACTTAATTATAGCTATAAGCTTGTACAAACAAGACAGCACGTATCAGTTGAAATTTAATATTTGACAGTTGGAAAATAATATAATAGGTGACAGAAGGCCGATGATAAATATTGGAATATGAAGCAAAACGAATTCCCAAGAACATTTACGAACTTTAAAATACATAGTTGTTATTAAGATTGATGACTTAAGAGAGATTAGATTTTAACGTTGATCATTCACAATTAAGAGAGATATACCAAATAACAAATGGCATTTGCAGTTAGCAGTTTACAGGTGACAGATGATATTTTACTGTTGACAGTCGATAGATGACAGATGACGGATGATATCTCACAGAAGATTTATGAGAGGTTATAAATGAAGATTTGAGGAATTACACTTATAATTAAATTTTGATAGCTTCAGAAAAACCTAAAAATCAATGGAAATTAATATTGATGGCGGATAAGCCACAATTAGTTGTTAGGGTACAAATAAGACAGGTTATAGTTGTAATTTAATAAATGACCTAACAGGCAACTTATAGCCGATAACAATTGACAGATGGCCGTAAACAAATGAAACATGGATATAACAGATAAGAGACTTTTATTAATAAAATAGTTATTTAAGGTACAAGTGTAAAAAGTGATGCCTTATTGCACGAACTGGCGTTTAAAAACACGAGCGAGGAACGAGCGAGTTTTTTTAAAACCAGGAGTGCAATAAAGAAACTTTTTACACGTGTGCCTTACAAAATTTTATCTTCGATCGTAAAGGATTTCAAAGAATATATTCTTATGAGTAATATTTTAATGTCATTTCAATAATTCAATTAATGAAAACATATTTTACCCACAGTGCACTAATGAAAGCGTTACTTAGCAACCAGTAAACAAGTTGCACAAATGTCGTCCGCCATCATTATTTATGGAAAAATGTTCCCTTTCTTGTAATCGCTTCGACCTGCATTAAATGAAATCTTCAGAGTTCTTAAATCTGCCATTTCGTTTGTATTATATATTTTATTTATAGTTTATCAGTTATTTGTATAAATTAATAAAAAATTAAGCTTTTCGTCGAAAATTTGTGCTATAATATATTCATCTGTCAAATTTGACATTTCTGTGCAATAAAAACAGTTTGACATTACCGTGCAATAAAAACGTAAAAAAGCACTAGTGCTTTAAAAAGCCACTTTTACAATGAAAAATGATGCAAAAAGCGTCTACTTTCTTTCTGTACGATCGTAGATAAATGTATTAAAGTCCTTTAAGTTGTAGAAAATTAAGTAATAATTTTAGGAGACAACGAAAAACATAATTTCGAACAACTGCATATATATAACTATTTGGAGTAGATAGTTGAACAATGACAGATGACAATATGTGACAGATGATAGGTGACAGATGATAGATGACAGATAATAGATGACAGATGATAATTGACAGATAATATGTGACATATACTGTATAATTTTAATGAAAAATGAAGGAATACCAATTCAAATAATTTTGAAAAATTTAATTTTTGTAATTATCATTGATGATAGATTAAAAATAACATGATGGATTTTATTGATTAATTGTTGAGGCGTTAACTTCGTGATACATCTTGGAAAATTTAACAAAAACGTTTACTTTGTTGATATCACACTTTATAAAATAAAAATAAAGTGTGATATCAACAAAGTAAACGTTTTTGTTTAATGATAGATTATAAAATAAAGCACTAAAAGCCTTTCTTCACACAATATCAATACCAATATTTCAAATAAACTGTGTGAAGAAGGGTTTTTAGTGCTTTATTATATAATCAAGTTTATCTTCACGTAACTGATCCAATTAATTTATAATAACATTATCGATGATAGTTCAAAGTATAAACTCACAAATAAGATAGAAATACCCATTGACAGATAATAGCTGGTAGATGTAGTTAACAGTTTACAGATGATGTTTATATTTCTAAAACTGGAGGGTGGAATAGTGGCCACCCACTACACATACAACAAAACTTAAACTAAAACAGTGCTTAAAAATTTCTTGACAACACCTTCAGAATTTTGCTTTCGTTTCGGGAAACTAAAACATTTAATGTGATTAATATACAATTGTACATGTAGGGTGGATGGGTGGCCTCTATCCCACCCTCCAACTAAGAGATCATTTATGCGTGTCATGCTGAATATTAATTTGAATGCAAGTAGATTTATACTTTTTAAACTTCTTGCAAACATTGTCTTTTTTAATATATAATTTTTCATAAGAAAACCGTCGCCTATAATACAAAACTGGAGGGTACGATAGTGGACACCCACCCACCCTACAAATATAATAAAATTTAAGGTACAACAGTGCTTATAAAGTCATAGATAACATCTACAAAATCTGTTTTTGTTTTGGGGAACATCCACAGTTACACTGTTAAAAGTACCAATAAATATGTAGGGTGGGTGGGTGGCCTCTATCACACCCTCCAACCTAAGGATCATTTATGCGTGTCATGCTGAATATTAATTTGAATACAAGTAGATTTATACCTTTTTAAACTTCTTGCAAACATTGCCTTTTCTAATATATAATTTTTCATAAGAAAACCATCGCCTATAATATGAAACTGGAGGGTAGGATAGTGGCCACCCACCCACCCTACAAATATATTAAGATTTAAGGTACAACAGTTCTTGTACAATCATTGACAACATCTACAAAATTTGGTTTTGTTTTGGGGAACATCCACAGTTACACTGTTAAAAGTACCAATAAATATGAAGGGTGGGTGGGCGGCCTCTATCACACCCTCCAACATAAAGATCATTTGCGAGTGTTTTGCTCAATCATAATTTGATTACAAGCGCATTTACACTCTTCAAACTTTTTGGAAACATTTTCATTTCTAATATTTATTTTTTAGAGACGACTGTTGGCGATTGTTAGTTGATAGTCGACAGATGCCTGATAATAGATGATAGATGACAGATGACTGAAGACAGATGGGAAATGACATATAACAAAAGATATACGGGAGATGATACATGGGGATTCAAAGAATTATATTTATTATTTATAATTTTGAAAGTTTAACAGAAATCAAAGAATAAAAATCATTCAAGAATGTTGTCGGCGTTTACTTGGTGGTACATTTTGATTAAAACTAAATAAAACACCTGAAAAGTGTTTTATCAAATCTGAATAAAAATCAATTGAAATTAATATTGATGACAGATGACATATATCTAGATTCGAGCTATAGGTTGATAGTTTACAGTTAACAGTGTTCACAAATGACAAATGACAAATGACAGATGGCAAAAGCTTCAGATAACAGGGAAATATATTTTTTATAATTTGCATTTTATTAAATTTTAGAAAATAGAGAAAAATGAACTTATCAGAACATTTGGGAACTTAGAGAAAAATGAACTCACCAGTACATTTAGCAACATAAAAAATTAATTGTTATTAACATTAATGATTAATGATAGACAAGAGACGACTTAAACGATTAAAGTTTAAAGTTGACAATTAACGAATATGGGAGAGATACAGAATGACAGAAAATAGTTGACAGTTAACAGTTTACAGATGACTGTTGGCAGTTGATAGTTGATAGAGAATGGATGGCAGATAATAGATGATAGATGACAGATAACATATGAGAGACACATGGCAGAAAATACACAAGATATGCTAAATAGGAATTCGAGAAATTTCATTGATATAAAATTTTAAAACCTAAAAATCAATTGAAATTAATGTTGATGACAGACGGCACATAATTACATTATAACTGTAAGTTATAAATAGCAGAGGTTACAGTTGAAAGTAGATAGTTATCAGTTGGCAAAAGACAGATGACAGGTGATCGATGAAAATATATAATTTATATCTTACAAATTTTTAAAAAATAACCCAAACAAATTTTCCCATGTAGAACATTTTATAAGATGGAATCTGATAGTTGCCAGTTAGAAAATGATAAATGTCAACAGGTAACAGAAGAATGATAATTGAAATTGTATTACAAATTGTAGTTTAATATTTTTTTTTTAACAGCCTCATCGATTCAATATATGGTAGTTTAAAGTTGACATTTCACAAATAGTCGATAGCTCTCAAATGACAATTGACATATAACAGTTAATAGATGATAGATGACAGATCGCAGATGACATATAGATATCGACACTTTTCAGAACTTAAAGATGTGAAAATCTTTTAAATCTTTTTACAAAGAAACAATTTATTCATAGTAGAAAATTTTGAAAATAAAGGGAAAAATTCCTAATTAACATGTCTTTATAGAAAGAAATGAATAATAAAAGCCTTAGAAAATCTTGAGGAATGTAAACACATCAATTTATTACTTAAGGTAATTTCGAGTCCAATGTGACGGAAAACATTTCTCTCTCGTAAAATTCATGAACAGTTACTTCTAAAGTTGTAAAGTTCTGACCTGATCTCGTTTCCTGCCGTTTGAAAATAAATGACGCGGAACCGTTACTGATTGAAATTAACGCATGAATATTATTGGTAATTAATCAATTAATTAATTCCAAGCGTCCTATTTAATCACAATAAAATACATTTAGTTGAAAAAATAAACATAAATCTTTAATTATAATTGATGTAGATACAGTTGGAATTTTTAATTGATTAAAATTTATTTAAAATTAGTTCATGAATTATTATAGCTTCTACTTATGATGTGATATTTAAATCAAATTCCGTCAAAGTAAAGCATGTATCTTTGGAAAAAACTCCTTGATTAATTTTAAAAAAAATTACCAAAAGAATGGAAACTGTTTCTACTATTTCAAGACTAAGAAGTGATTTGTTTAGAACTTTAATTTCAGCATCTACAACGAATGTGATAAATTAATTACTCCAATTTTACCACAACAAAATTAAAAATTGAAATATAGAAACTCTTAATAGAAATATAGTGGAAAACAATGTTATCCAGTTTAATGTTATCGTTTTGACAGATTTTCAGTCATTTTCAAAAATCTGTCGAAACTATAGTCACATTAAAGATAAAAGTTTGTGATATATAAAAGGTATTTACAATAATTTATTTAGGATAACATTAAACTGGATAACATTGTTTTCCACTAGAGGCCTCCACAATTATCTATTTAATGTTATCATATTCAAGATCAAATATTTTTGCAGACATAAAAATTTAAGTGATTTGCATGTAAATAATGTTTTTTTCTGTTTTTACCTAAAGCAGTACGCGGTGGCTTCGGGGGACCGTAAAGCGTGGGTTTGTTTACGTTGGGAACAGGTTTCTCGAACCCGTGGACATCGGTGTTCTCGGCGGCGCTCTCCTTGCGCTCCACCAGCAACTGCGGCATCGACAGCGTCCTTTGTTGGGAAATCACGTTATTCGGACGGATCGCCGCCGTGTTGGTCGTCCAATTCGCCTTATTGGGCGGCACGTCCAAATCCAGAAGCGGCGCACTGGGCGGCCGATTCTGCTGCTGTTGTTGTTGCTGTTGCTGCTGCTGTTGCTGTTGCTGCACGTCCAAACCGCCGCGGACGTTTTTGCCGCTGTTCCGGTGTTCCACCTGGTTCCGCAATAGGCAAATCTTTAAACCCGCGCAGAAACGCTCGAACGACAACAGTCCGTTGGGCGGCGTGACCTTTCTCAGGCTCTCGATCACACCTTTCGGCAATCCCTTCGACCCATCGTCCTGCCACCTGTTTTCGATATCGGCGAAATTCACGAAACCGCTGCGCTTATCGTCCATGATATCGAAGAGCGTCCGCATCGCCGTCACGAACTGTTTGGGCAGCCCGTCCAGAGTGGACGATTGCGAGGTCATCTCCACTTTGGCGTAGAGCACGCGCGACACTCAAACACAAACTAAACTAATCGTGCCCACCACAACCACCACCACCATCACTACTCTACACACACAAACACACCTGAGCCAGGTAACTGTAAACGACCTTCGTCTTTCCGGCGGTAAAATCTCGTTTGAATCTCGACCCCGATTCAATACGGATTGGCTTTCACTCAGGTAAGTAATTGTCGCCTGGTGCCTAGAAGAAGCAAACACACACACTCGCACTAACAAGCACAATAGTCCCACACGTTAAATTAAGTTTTACTACGTCCATTAAGTGAGTTGAACTGATCTCTCGACGTGCTCTGCTGAATGCGAACAATTAGGATCGTTGAATTATTCATACCGTCGTGTAGATGATGGATATCAATGGATTTTATCCGTGTATACTGTGATTACTAAATTACCATGTGTATACCGTTGATTTTTGCAAATTACTTTTACCATCGTAGTAGGTCATGACTAACGTAAACCTTGATTTTGGCACAAATAAATTTGCCTCTGATAATTGGACTAAACTGTTTTTAAATCTAGGATGAGTGGGTGGTTTTAACCCACAATACAATCCATTCAGTTGACTCATCTACGAAATTTATTAATAAATTCAAAATTTTATCTGCTAATTATTTTGAATAATTATTCTTATTGAAAATAACGCTATTATCAAATGATTGATGTATTTGATGTTTCGGAGTTTTATATAAACGTCTGATTATTGTCAAGTAATTGGAGGGTGGGATTATTTTGTACAAGATATATATAAAAAATTAAAAATTCAATTTTTCAAAAATTCTTATATTTATAAACTACCTAATAAAAATAAAAAAATTCAAGTTTTCATAAATTTAGAAATTTAAAAATTCAATAATTTTAAAATTGAAAAAATAAAAAAAAAATCTAAGGCTGAAAGACCGCGGGTCGATAGCCGTTTGACATAAAAAATAAATTATTGTATAATTCCATTGTCATTTTATTAATTGCATGTAAATTATCTTCTTTCTTTTTCTGTAAATAAAGATTTTTATTTTTAAATTGATAAAAGCGGTTCAAACTTCAATTTACTATTATAATTGAAAATTATTTAAAATAGTTGAAATTATATAAAAAAAAACAATTGAATGTTGGTCCAGAAGTTAGAGATTTGTGACAAAACTTCAATTAATAATCGATAGAAACATTGTTCGAAATTATTGATAAAATGGTTTAGACACAGAATAAAACAATTGAAAATCATTTAAAACCGTTGAAATTACCGAGAGCAATAAAAACAATTCTTGAAAAAAAAAAACAATTGACAATCGATAAAAGCGCCGATTGGCAGAAGGAAGTAAATTAAAGAACGGAACAATTGAAAATTCTTTAAAACAGTTAAAAGAAGTTGAATAAAAACAGTTGAAAATTGATGAAAAAGAGTTGTACATTTAAGTAAATTATTGAAAATTATTAAAAAACAAAACAAACAATTTTAATGAAACTGATGAAAGCAACCGTTGACATTGCCTAAAGGGATGAATGAAAACAATTGGAAGTCGCATTTGAGAAAACAACTAAAAAATTGGAAATAAGTAAAAAAAGCGATAGATAATTGATAAAATCAATAAAATAATTGAAATTGTCAAGGATCAAAAAGAACTTTAAACTCTAAACTCTATTCTCTAAATCCTAAACTCTAAATTTATTTAAATATTCAAAAATTCAAAACTTTTAAAATTTCATAAATATTCGCAATTTCAAAATTACAAAATTCGAATGGTTCAAATATTCATAGATTAAATATTAAAAAATTCAAAAGTTCAAAAATTCAAAACTTTGAAAATTGTTAAAATTATAACAAAATGTAAAATCAATTAAAAGTTAAAAAAATCAGACGAAAATATAAAAATACAAGTCTCAAATTCTAATAAAATAACTCAAAACTCTAATCTCTAATCTCCAAAATCTAAACTTTAAACCCAATAAAAAAATTAAATATTTAACAAATGAAATATTCAAAAATTGCAAATTTCAAAAATTCACAAATTGAAAAATATTTCAAAAATTCAAAAATTTCTAATTTAAATATGTATTGAAAAATTGTAAAATTCAAAAGATCAAAAAAAACTCTAAACTGATGACTTATAACTCTAAACTTGAAAGTGCAAACTCTTAACACTTAACATTAAACACTAAAAAATTGAAATCTTCATAATTTAAATATTAAAAAATAAAATAAAAATTAAACGTAAACTCTAACCTCTAAACTCTAACCTTTAAGCTCTAAACCCAAATAAAATTAAAATTTAAAAATTCATATATTCTCAAATTCAAAACTAACATTTAAAAATTGAAATATTCAAAAATTCCAAATTTCAAAAATTTCAAAATTTTAAATTCAAAAACTTATAATTTAAATATTAAAACATTCAAAAATTAAAAAAAAACTCTAAATTAGAAATTTAAACTCCAGACTAAACTTTTAACTCTTAGTTATTCACTCTCAACTCTTAACTCTAAAAAATTAAAAATTAAAAAAAAATTACATTCAGAAATTAAACATTTAAAAAATTTAAACATTAAAAAATTTCATAAATTACACAAATTTACAAATTCAAAAATTCAAAAACCTCTAAACTCTTAATTATTAATTCTTAATTGTTAACTATTAACTCCAGAAAAATTTAAACATTCAAAAATTAAACAATTTCAAGTTTCACAAATCCACAAATTCAAAAATTTACAATTTAAATATTAAAGAATTGAGAAATTCAAAAATCCAAAAGAACTCTAAATTACAAACTTAAACTCTAAACTCTTAACGTAAAAATTTAAGAATTGAAGTATTAAACATTTAAAATATTCAAATATTCGGAATTTCCAAACTTCAAATATTCAAATATTGAAAACATAAAAAAATCAAAAACTCTAAACTCTTAATTGTTAACTATTAACTCGTAACTCTTAAATCTTAAGAAATCTAGAAAAAAAATTCACAATTCAAAAATTGTATACATTCAAAAATTAAACATTTAACAAATTGAAATATTAAATAAAATTCATAAATTCACAAATTCAAAAATGTGAAAAATCCATAACTCCAAACCCAATAAAAAATTAAATATTTAACAAATGAAATATTTAAAAATTGCAAATTTCAAAAATTCACAAATTCAAAAATATTTCAAAAATTCAAAAATTTATTGTTTAAATATGTATTGAAGAATTGTAAAATTCAAAAAATCAAAAAACTCTAAAATGATGACTTTTAACTCTAAACTTGAAAGTGCAAACTCTCAACTCTTAATACTTAACATTAAACACTAAAAAAATTGAAATCTTCATAATTTAAATATTAAAAAACAAAATATAAACTACACCCTAAACTCTAACCTCTAAATTCTAAGCTCTAAACTCTTAACCCAAATAAAATCAAAATTTAAAAATTCTAATATTCTCAAATTCAAAACTAACATTTAAAAATTGAAACATTCAAAAATTCCAAATTTTAAAAATTTAAAAATTTCAAAAATGTCAAAATATTAAATTCAAAAATTTATAATTTAAATATTTAAACATTCAAGAATTAAAAAAACTCTAAACTAGAAATTTAAACTCCAAACTCTAAACTTTTACTTCTCTTAGTTGTTCACCCTTAACTCACAACTCTTAACTCTAAAAAATTTAAAAATTCAAAAAAAATTACATTCAGTAATTAAACATTTAAAAAATTGAAAATTTCAAAAATTTCATAAATTCAAAAATCCAAAAACCTCTAAACTCGTAATTCTTAATTGTTAACTATTAACTTTAAAAAAAATGTAAAAATCAAAAAATCAAAAAACTCTAAACTGATGACTTTTAACTCTAAACTTGAAAGTGCAAACTCTTAACACTTAACATTAAACAACTAAAAAAAAATTGAAACCTTCATAATTTAAATATTAAAAAACAAAATATAAACTAAACCCTAAACTCTAAACGTAAACTCTAATCTCTAAACTCTTAACCCAAATAAAATCAAAATTTAAAAATTCAGATATTCTCAAATTCAAAACTAACATTTAAAAATTGAATTATTCAAAAATTCCAAATTTCAACAATTTACAAATTCAAAAATTTCAAAATTCAAAAATTTCAAAATTTCAAATTCAAAAACTTATAGTTTAAATATTAAAACATTCGAGAATTAAAAAAAAAACTCTAAACTAGAAATTGAAACTCCAAACTCTAAACTTTTACTTCTCTTAGTTATTCACCCTTAACTCTCAACTCTTAACTCTAAAAAATTGAAAAATTCAAAAAAAATTACATTCAGAAATTAAACATTTAAAATTTTTATAAATTTCATAAATTTACAAATTCAAAAATTAAAAAATCCAAAAACCTCTAAACTCTTAATTATTAATTCTTAATTGTTAACTATTAACTCTTAACCTTAACTCTTTACTCCATAAAAATTTAAACATTCAATAATTCAAAAATTTAAACATTCAAAAATTAAACAATTTCAAGTTTCATAAATCTACAAATTCAAATAATTCAAAAATTTAAAATGTAAATATTAGAGAATTGAGAAATTCAAAAATCCAAAAGAACTCTTAAACTACAAACTTAAACTTTTAACACAAAAATTTAAGAATTCAAATAACAAACATTTAAAATATTCAAATATTCGGAATTTCCAAACTTCAAAAATTCAAATATTCAAATGTTGAAACAAAACATCAAAAATCCAAGAAACTCTAAACTTTTAATTGTAAACTATTAACTCTTAAATCTTAAGAAATCTAGAAAAAAATTCAAAAATTTTATACATTCAAAAATTAAACATTTAACAGATTGAAATATTAAAAAAATTCATACATTCACAAATTCAAAAATGTGAAAATCCATAACACCCTAAACTAGAAATTTAAACTCTTAACTCCAAACTCTTAACTCTTTTAACTCTAAACTTAAAGCTTTAAACTCTAAACTCCAAATTCTTAATCCAATATAAAAAACAAAAATTAATAAAGAATCAAAAATTCAAACATTAAACACTTAGAAAATTGAAAAATGTAATCAAAAGTTCGAGATTTCAGAAATTCACAAATTCAAATATTTACAGATCAAATTTTAAAAATTCATAATTTAAATATTGAAAAATGAAAAATTTAAATGTTAAAAAATAAAATAATTCAAAAATGTGAAAAATCCATAACACCCTAAACTAGAAATTTAAACTCTTAACTCCAAACTCTTAACTCTTTTAACTCTAAACTTAAAGCTTTAAACTCTAAACTCCAAATTCTTAACACAATAAAAGAACAAAAATTAATAAAGAATCAAAAATTCAAACATTAAACACTTAGAAAATTGAAAAATGCAATCAAAAGTTCGAAATTTCTGAAATTCACAAATTCAAATATTCACAGATCAAATTTTAAAAATTCATAATTTAAATATTGAAAAATGAAAAATTTAAAAGTTAAATAAAAAAAATCTAAACTAGAAACTTAAACACAAAACTCTTAATTATTATTAACTATTAACTCCTAACTCTTAATTCTTCACTTTTAACCTTAACACTTAACTCTAAAAAAATTAAATAATTCAACAATTCAATAAATTAAAAATTTCATAAATTCGAAAATTCAAATATTGAAAATTTAAACATTTAAAAAAATTAAAAACTGAAACATTTTAGAAATATTTTGCAATATTCAAAAATTTTAAAATTTAATAAATTCAAAAATTTTTAGAAATCACAATTTAAATATTCAAAAATTGGAAAATTCAAAAATCCAAAAATTCCAAACTAGAAACTGAAACTCCAAACTTCAAACTCTTAATTGTTGATTTTTAATTGTTAACTATTAACACCTAATTCTTAATTCTTCACTGTTAACCTTAACTCATAACTCTAAAAACCTAAATAATTCAACAATTCAGAAAATTAAAAATTAAAAATTTCGAAAATTCAAATATTGAAAATTTAAACATTTAAAAAAATAAAAATTGAAACATTTTAGAAATTGCAATATTCATAAATCCAAAAATTTTTAGAAATCACAATTTAAATATTCAAAACTTGAAAAATTCAAAAATACAAAAATTCCAAACTAGAAACTGAAACTCCAAACTTCAAACTCTTAATTGTTGATTTTTAATTGTTAACTATTAACTCCTAATTCTTAATTCTTCACTTTTAACCTTAACTCTAAAAAATTAAATAATTCAACAATTCAATAAATCAAAAATTTCATAAATTCGAAAATTCAAATATTGAAAATTTAAACATTTAAAAAATTAAAAAAAGAAACGTTTTAGAAATTGTAATATTCAAAAATTTCAAATTTCATAAATTCAAAATTTTTTAGAAATCACAATTTAAATATTCAAAAATTGAAAAATCCAAAAACTCCAAAGTAGAAACTGAAACTCCATACTTCAAACTCTTAATTGTCGATTCTTAATTGTTAACTATTAACTCCTAATTCTTAATTCTTCACTGTTAACCTTAACTCCTAATTCTAAAAAATTAAATAAATCAACAATTCAAAAAATTAAAAATTTCGAAAATTCAAATATTGAAAATTTTAACATTTAAAAAATTAAAAAATTAAACGTTTAAGAAATTTCAATATTCAAACTTTTCAAATTTCATAAATTCAAATCTTTTTAAAAATCACAAATTAAATATTCAAAAATGAAAAATTCAAAAATCCAAAAAATTCCAAACTAGAAACTGAAACTCCAAACTTCAAACTCTTAATTGTTGATTTTTAATTGTTACCTATTAACACCTAATTCTTAATTCTTCACTGTTAACCTTAACTCCTAACTCTAAAAAAACTAAATAATTCAACAATTCAAAAAATTAAAAATTTCAAAAATTCGAAAATTCAAATATTGAAAATTTAAACATTTAAAAAATTAAAAACTGAAACATTTTAGAAATTGCAATATTCAAAAATTTAAAATTTCATAAATTCAAAAATCCAAAAATTCCAAACTAGAAACTTAAACTCCAAACTTCAAACTCTTAATTGTTGATTCTTAATTGTTAACTATTAACCCTAATTCTTAATTTTTCACTGTTAACCTTAAATCCTAACTCTAAAAAATTAAATAATTCAACAATTCAGAAAATTAAACATTTCAAAAATTCGAAAATTCAAATATTGAAAATTGAAACATTTAAAAAATTAAAAATTGAAACATTTTAGAAATTGCAATATTCAAAAATTTCAAATTTCATAAATTCAAAAATTTTTAGAAATCACAATTTAAATATTCAAAAATTGAAAAATTCAAAAATCCAAAAAATTCCAAACTTCAAACTCTTAATTGTTGATTTTTAATTGTTAACTATTAACACCTAATTCTTAATTCTTCACTGTTAACCTTATCTCCTAACTCTAAAAAATTAAGTAATTCAACAATTCAGAAAATTAAACATTAAAAATTTCGAAAATTCAAATATTGAAAATTTAAATATTTAAAAAATTAAAAAATGAAACGTTTAAGAAATTTCAATATTCAAACTTTTCAAATTTCATAAATTCAAATCTGTTTAAAAATCACAAATTAAATATTCAAAAATGAAAAATTCAAAAATCCAAAAATTCCAAATTAGAAACTTAAACTTCAAACTCTAAACTCTTAATTGTTGATTCTTAATTGTTAACTATTGTTAACTCCTAACTCTTAATTCTTCACTCTTAACCTTAACTCTTAACTATAAAAAAATTTAAAAATTCGAAAATTCATAATTTCAAAAATTGAAAAATTAAACATTTCGGAAATTGCAATATTCAAAAATTTCAAATTGCATAAATTTACAAATTTAAAAATTTTCAAAAAAATGATAAATCAAAAAAACTAGAAACTCTAAACTGTTAATTTTAAACTCTAAACTCCAAACGCATAACTTTTAACTCTTAACTCTAAAAACAATAAAATTCAAATATTAAAAATTTCAAAAAATAAAAACTTAATAAACAATAAAATAATTAAAAATATAATCTAAATCCTAAACTCTAAACTGTAAACTCTAAACTCAATAAAAATTTAAAAAATTCAAACATTCACAAATTTAAAAATTCAAAAATTCAAACATTTAAAAAATGAAATATTCAAAATTTTACAGATATGTACAAAATTAAAAATTTCAAAAGTTCATAAATTCATAAATTAAATATTAAAAATTGAAAAATTAAAATATTAAAAAACTCTTAACTAGAAATTTAAAATCTAAACTCCAAACTATAAACTAAAACGAAACAAATTCTGCAGAAATAACTCTAAACTCAAAAATTTAAAATTTAAAATTCTACATTTCAAAAATTAAAATATTCAAACATTCAAATAGTTTAAAAAGTAAAATTATAATAAAAAAAATCAATCAATAAAATTATTTAAGTGAAAAAGAATCAGTTGAAAATAATATATTTGGAAATTCTTTAGAAACAACTCTAAACTTCAAACTCTAAAATTACCCAAAATGCCTCTAAACTCTAGACTCTAAACTTTAAAGTCTGATCTCTAAACTCTGAAATTTACCCTCTAAACTCTAAAACTCTTTAAACTAAATTTTAAAATTCAAATTTAAAAAAAAAAACATGAACAAAAATTCAAGCACTGAAATATTCAAATTTAATTTTGGAGTTTGATTGAAGCTATTCACACTTGAACAAAATAACAAAATAATTAAAAATTATTTAAAACAGTTGAAACTATCAAAATGCATTTGAATGTTAATCCAGAAAATAGTTTAAAATTTATGAAAAAGTAATAATTTAAAGAAACTCTAAACTCTTAACTCTGAACTCTAATTGAATTAAAAATTCTAAAACTCAAAAATTCAAAAACTTCAAATATCAAAAATTCAAATTTGAAAATTTTGAATTTTTGAATAGTTAATCTAGAAAATAGTTTAAACTTTTTGACAAAAAAAAAACCAATTATTAATTGATAGGCAAAAGCAAATAATAATAATAATTTCAAAAAAATCAATCAACATTCGGTTAGGCACTGAAATTGTCAAAAGCGAAAAACAATTGAAAGTGGTAAACACTAAATTCTAAACTCTATAACTAAACTCTGAAATTATTCAAAATGCCTCTAAACTCTACACTCTAATCTCAAAACTTTAAACATTAAACTCTAAACTCCAAAATTATTCAAAAATTTTAAAATTTAAAAAAATAGGATGAAACGAAACTATTGAAAATTAACAAAAAACATATGAAATTAATCATCGATTGAAAAGAATTAGAAGTCAGACTAAAAAAATATTTAAAATGTTAAGAATTTGTAAAAAAAAATACGATTAAAAATTGATAAAAGTGACTAAACAATTGAAATTGAAATTGTCGAAAAAGACAAAACAATTGAATATCATTTGTAATTTAGAATTTCTAATTTATATTTAAGACAATGTTAATTTAAAATAACAGTCATGACAATTAACAATTGAAACAATTTAAAATCATTAAAAACAGATACAATTGTCAAAAATGATAAAAACAATTCCATCTCAATGCAGAAAACAGTTGAATTTGCTGAAAACTTCTGAAAAGAATAATTGATGTTATACAGACAATCGGAAAATTAATGAAACAGTTGAAATTGTCAAAAGAAAATAAAAAGAATTGCATGTTACATCGTAAATAATTAATATTTGAAAGAAAAAAATCAATTGACTTTCGGTTGGTATTGAAATTCAGCGAAAAACAATTGTAAATAGTATATATTTGTAAAAAAAAAAAACCATTGACAATCGACAAAAGTAAGAAAAACAATTGAATCGAAAATTAGTTAAAACAGTTGGAAATGAATAAAAACAATTTAATAATTTAATGTTACTTCAGTAAATAATAGTAATTAGTATTTACTTCTAAAAAGAAAAATCAATTAATAATCGTTACAGAAAAACAATTGACATTGGTATACTTTTGTAAAAACAAAAAACAATTGATCATCAACTAAAAGCGAAACAAAAATATAGAATCGAAAATCAGTTGAAAGAGTTTAAAGCAAATAAAAACAATTTAATGTTTCTTCAGTAAACAATTGAAATTGGTATAAATGTATGAAAAAAAAAAACAAATGAATAACGCTTTTTAACGTTGTTTGTATAATTGAGAGTTTATTAAGTGACAAAGTTAAAAAGTGTTTCATTTGTGAATAACGTTGTATAATTTATACGGTGGTAAAAAGAAAACAATTGACATTCATTGAAAATAGTTAAAGATAAACAGAAGAAATAATTGAAAAATATTAAAAAACAGTCCCAAAATAATTGAATACTACTGCGGAAAACAATTGGGAAAAATATTTAAGAAGTTAGGAGAAATATATTAAAAAAACAGTTGAATTGCAAATAGCGCCTGAACAATTGAATACCACTCCAGAAAACAATTGGAAGTCACAACACAAGGGAAAAATATTTAATAAGTTAGGAATTTGTAAACGAGAGATTGATAATTGATAAAAGTAGTAAGACAAATGAAACGGTCAAACGGGACAAAAACTATTGTATATTATTAAAAGCAATTGTAATTCATAGAAAAACAAAATGCTAACTGACAATTGATTACAGCAGTTAAGACAATTGAAGAAATAAGTGAAAATTGTTTAAAACAGTTAAAAGTGATAAAAACAATTGCATCTAAATGCAGAAAACAGTTGAAATTGTTGACAAAAGGAGTTAGGTGAAAATTATTGAAAAAATTGATATCAAAACTTAAAAATTTAAGAAAATCAATTGATATCCGATTGGGCATTGAAATTGTTTTCAATTTTTTATCTTTGTTTTTGTCTGTAGAATTAATAATTACATTATTATAAACAACTGCAATTGTTTTTTTTTTTCATTTATTATAATAACACTTAAAAATGATTGTAATTCACTTATTTTTACAAATAACTATGTCATATGTGATATCGGATTAAAGAGAAAAAAATAATCTATCGAATGAGGCCATAGCCAACTATGATTTCCAGAAAAAAAATGTAAGTTTGTGTCATATCTCGGAAAATAATGGAGGTAAACATTTTCTGAATATATTTTATTAATCTGCGTAAAATTATCTACAATTTTGTCCTTTGCCGTTTTTTTCTATCTGTCATAATAAGCGAGATATGCTGATTTAAAAAAAAATACTATTTTCAAAATATCTAGCTACGCTTGACTTTTTTGAAAACTTTGAAAGTGGAATTTTATTCATCTCGCAAAACTACACTTTTTTCCTCATTCAACCGTTTTTCTACCTCTTATAGTTTCCAAAATCCTCAAAGAGAACATCTAACAATTTGAAAATTTGAAAAAAATAACTCACATGTATAAAAAATTTAATTTAATCTAAAATAACATAGTGTTTATAAATTGTATTAACTCGTTATCTAAACATTTTCTTTTTCTCTTCCTAGAAAGTTTCGTATCGATTTTTTTTTAAATTGATATTTGAATTATTATTGCATACGATTATAAAAATCAGCTCGACCTAATTTTTCCCAAACGAGAACTTTATTCTTCTAAATGGAAAGGCGGGCGCGCATGCAGGTAAGCATTGCATAATTGGAATGTTTGATAATCCAACGCGGATTTCATTCCATAATCGTCTAATGGTAAGCAAATGTCGATGTTGTTATCCGCATAGCAACGTACAGCTTGTTACTTCTACGTGAACGAGTTTATAATGATGAAAGAATAATATTATGATTAAAAAAACTTTTGGTTTTTATTTTTCTCTTCGATTAGTTGGAGAAAAATAATAAAAACAGTGAAACTATACAAAGTTATGGTGAATGAAATAAAATTCCTTACTTCACTTATATACAAAGTGTTTTTTAATCATAAAATTAATACAAAAATGTTTTATCACAATTTAAGGTGAGAAATTAATTTAGAATATTAATTTAATTAAAAAAATGAACTAATAAAATATAGCAAAAAAATTGCCTATAAATGAATTTATTCATTTCACATCGTCTCGATGTATGAATTAAATTACAATTCAATCTCCCAAACAATGGATATTGTAACGTGTTGCTCACCCAGTTCTGGTTTATGATTGTCTCCAGCAGACGTCTATTTCACGCCTCTCGTTTTTAATTGTTTTAATTGTCTGCTCGTTCCCTTGAGTGCTTCAACCACTCACGTTCTGGTGGAAAATAAATAGAACACCAAGCATTCTTATCATCAATAGATTAATATTTAAATTTAAAAAAGTATACAGCATTTTAAATACAATTATACACATAATTAACTTTTAATTAACTTCTTGTATCTATTAAACGAAACAATTAATCCACGTCTCAGTTAGTATTTATTTAATTAACCAATTAACTCCTGAGGGGGAGAAAAGTTTCGCGGCAATCCGATGGGAAAAGTTTTACAACATCGCGGCGGCGAAAAAGTTTCGCAATTTTACCTCACCTCTAATTATTTATTACACCAATTAAGATAAATAACAAGAAAACGTTCTCTTGATAAAAATGGAATTTATTCATATTTATATATATATACAATAGATCATAATATAATAATAATTGTGTTGATAGTAATAAACTATATTAATATCTATAACAACAATATATACAGCTTTAAACACATCAAAAATATACATATATCATTAATAAATAATTGAGTTACAGGTAAATAGATCGAGACATGGACGAAGCTGACCTGCAGCGAATTATAATTCACTTTAGAGAACGCACAGAAACTATTTCTCTCACTCACTCTCTTATTATTTTCTTTTTTATAATTTAATCAATCCCTACGATTAATACTGATGAATAAATATAAAAATAATTTCAATTCAATCGATAAATTTTGAAATATAAAAATACTCACGAATGGATTTTTATTTTCAAATTTAAAATAGTTTTTCTCTGGTTGTTGATTATGTTTATTATTAGGTTGCTTATCGTTATAATTGGTTTAATTGCGAATAGTTGTGCGTTCTCTTATCGATATAATATTTTTTTTTTCATTGAGTCGAC
The DNA here is from genome assembly GCA_963969525.1 of Ontholestes murinus. NCBI lineage: Eukaryota > Metazoa > Arthropoda > Insecta > Coleoptera > Staphylinidae > Ontholestes > Ontholestes murinus. The sequence continues at coordinate 76,348,993 of OZ018390.1, read as the reverse complement.
TCGTGAGCATATCCAGGATGATGCATAAGTTTTCTTTTTCTCGTTTTTTTAATTCGGGTTTCACTCGTTATCAGTCCAGGGGGTACCAAGTTGCTGTTGGACTCGCTGTTCGATTTGCTGTAACATTTATTTATTATTATTAATACAGAATGTTTAAATCACCAAATAATAAAACAAATTTTATAATTGGTTTAAAAAAAAAGTTCATGCACGTTTCTCATGTTAGTTTAATGAATTTTGTTAGCGTGTCGATGATGAGGGTAGTAAGGTTTGGTTAGTAGGATAAAGCATTATTCATATAAAACCCTTTTTTTAATAATTAAAACACACATATTTTGTTGTTATAATAACAACAACAACATTAAAACCATATCCGGTGTTAAACATTAAAAACAATTGAAATCGTTACGGTATAGTTTTCCAAATTTTAGCGCTTATTTTTAAGGTTATAAACTAAAAATATTAGCCTAGTGATTTAAGAAATTTTACCTATAAAATAAGTTATGATTTTTTTATAGATATTCTACAACAACGTTAAAATCGTGATTGGATTTTAAAATACAGCAAACGTTAAAATCGTTGCGTAATTGTTTTGCAAATTTTAGCGCCTATTTCTAAGATTATACGCTGGGAAAATCAGTTACATGCTTTGAAAAATTTTACCTATAAAAAAAGTTATGATTTTTTAAAACACATTCAACAAAAACGTTAAAATCATGATTAAAATGGGAAAAACAGATGAAATCGTTATGTTATTGTTTTGCAAATTTTACCACTAATTTCTAAGATTATTAACTATAAAATTCAGTTTAATGCATTGCGAAATGTTTACTAAAAAAAAAGTTATCATGTTTTTAAAAATATTCTGCAACAAGTTTAAAAGTCATGTTTGTAATTAAAAATACGAAAACAGTTGAAATAGTTACGCCATTGTTTTGCAAATTCTAGAACTTAGTTCTAAAATATTACCTTTTGAAAAGAAGCTTATTGCTTTTGTAAAATTTTATCTACAATTTCCTAATGATTTTTTAAATTCTGTAAAAAACGATAAAATTATTGGAATTAAAACAGTTAAAATCGTTACGTTATTGCTTTTCAAATTTTGGTACTTATTTCTACGATAATACGCTTAAAAAATCAGCTTATTGCTTTGGAAAAATTCGCTTATAAACAAAGTTATGATTTTTTAAAATATATTCTACAATAACGTTAAAATCATGGTTGGATTTAAAAGGAGGAAAACTGTTTAAAATCGTTACGACATTCTTTTGCAAATTCTAACGCGTATTAATAAAATTATAAAATAAAAAAATCAGCTTGCAGTTTCGAAAATTTTTCACTAGAAAATTAAAATCAGCTTAGTGCTTTGAAAAATTTTAACTACAAAAAAGTTACGATTTTTTTAAAGTTATTCTGCAACAACGTTAAATTTATACACGAAAACAGTTGAATTCGATACATGATTGTTTTTGCAAATACTAGCACTTGTTTCTTATAATTATACACTAATAAAATCAGCTTATTGCTTTAGAAAATTTTGCTTGCAAAAAATGTTATGATTTTTCTAAAGATATTCTGCAACAATGTTAAAATCATGGTTGGAATTAACTATATGAAAACCAAGACATCGTTATATAAATTCTAGGGCTTGTTACTAAGACTACAAGTTAACAAAATCAGCTTAGTTTTTAGAAAAATTCGTATTACGAAAAAAGTTATGATGTTTTTAAAAGTATTCTGCAACAACGTTAAAATCATGGTTGGAATTAAATATATGAAAACAATTGAAATCGTTAAGACATCGTTTTATAAATTCTCTGGCTTATTGCTAAGACTATAAGCTAACAAAATCAGCTTACATTTTCGAAAAATGCTTACTACAAAGAAAGTTATAATTTTTTAAAAGTCTTTTGCAACAATGTTAAAATCGTAGTTGGAATTAAATATATGAAAACAATTGAAATCGCTAAGTCATTGTTTTATAAATTCTAGGGCTTGTTGCTAAAACTATAAGCTAATAAAATCAGCTTACCTTTTGGAAAAAATTTTACTACAAAAAAAGCTATGATTTTTCTAAAGATATTCTGCAACTATGTTAAAATCATGGTTGGAATTAAATGTAAGAAAACAATTGAAATCGTTAAGACATCGTTTTATAAATTTTAGGGCTTGTTGCTAAGGCTACAAGCTAACAAAATCAGCTTACATTTTCGAAAAATGCTTACTACAAAGAAAGTTATAATTTTTTAAAAGTGTTTTGCAACAATGTTAAAATCGTGGTTGGAATTAAATATACGAAAACAATTGAAATCGTTAAGTCATTATTTTATAAATTCTAGTACTTGTTGCTAAGACTATAAGCTAACAAAATCAGCTTACTTTTTGGAAAAATGTTTACTACAGAAAAAGTTATGATTTTTTTAAAATTATTCTGCAACAACGTTAAAATGATGGTTGGAATTAAAAATTCGAAAACAATTGAAATCATTAAGACATCGTTTTATAAATTTTAGGGCTTGTTGCTAAGACTATAAACTAACAAAATCAGCTTACTTTTTGAAAAAAATTTTACTACAAAGAAAATTATGATGTTTTTAAAATTATTCTGCATCAACGTTAAAATCATGGTTGAGAATTAAAAATACGAAAATAATTGAAATCATTAAGACATTATTTTATAAATTCTAGGGCTTGTTGCTAAGACTATAAGCTAACAAAATCAGCTTACATTTTCGAAAAATGCTTACTACAAAGAAAGTTATAATTTTTTAAAAGTGTTTTGCAACAATGTTAAAATCGTGGTTGGAATTAAATATACGAAAACAATTGAAATCGTTAAGTCATTATTTTATAAATTCTAGTACTTGTTGCTAAGACTATAAGCTAACAAAATCAGCTTACTTTTTGGAAAAATGTTTACTACAGAAAAAGTTATGATTTTTTTAAAATTATTCTGCAACAACGTTAAAATGATGGTTGGAATTAAAAATTCGAAAACAATTGAAATCATTAAGACATCGTTTTATAAATTTTAGGGCTTGTTGCTAAGACTATAAACTAACAAAATCAGCTTACTTTTTGAAAAAAATTTTACTACAAAAAAAATTATGATGTTTTTAAAATTATTCTGCATCAACGTTAAAATCATGGTTGAGAATTAAAAATACGAAAATAATTGAAATCATTAAGACATTATTTTATAAATTCTAGGGCTTGTTCGTAAGACTATAAGCTAACAAAATCAGCTTACATTTTCGAAAAATGCTTACTACAAAGAAAGTTATAATTTTTTAAAAGTGTTTTGCAACAATGTTAAAATCGTGGTTGGAATTAAACATATGAAAACAATTGAAATCGTTAAGACATCGTTTTATAAAATCTAGGGCTTGTTGCTAAGACTATAAACTAACAAAATCAGCTTACTTTTTGAAAAAAAATTTACTACAAAAAAAATTATGATGTTTTTAAAATTATTCTGCATCAACGTTAAAATCATGGTTGAGAATTAAAAATACGAAAATAATTGAAATCATTAAGACATTATTTTATAAATTCTAGGGCTTGTTGCTAAGACTATAAGCTAACAAAATTAGCTTACTTTTTGGAAAAATTTGTACGAGAAAAAAAGTTATAATGTTTTTAAAATTATTCTGCAACAACGTTAAAATCATGGTTGGAATTAAATATACGAAAACAATTGAAATCGTTTTATAAATTCTAGGACTTATTACTAAAACTATTAGCTAACAAAATCAGCTTACTTTTTAAAAAAAATGTTTACTACTAAAAAAATGATAGTGTTTTTAACAGTATTCTGCAGCAACGTTAAAATCATGTTTGTAATTAAAAATACGTAAACAGTTGAAAATGTTACGTCATTGTTTTGCAAATTGTAGTACTAATTTTTAAGATTATAAACTAAAAGAAACAGTATACTGCTTTCGAAAAATTTGTACAAGAAAAAAAGTTATGATTTAAAAAATAATAATCTGCAACAACGTTATTTTCATGTTTGGAATTTAATATACGAAAACAGTTGAAACCGTTACGTCATTGTTTTACAACTTTAAGTGCTTATTTCTAAGATTATAAGCTAAGAAAATCTGCTTATTGCTTTTGAAAATTTAGCTTAGAAAAAAAGTTATGATTTTTCTAAAGATATTCTGCAACAACGTTAAAATCGCGATTGGAATTAAATATATGAAAACAATTGAAGGCGTTACGACATTGTTTTACAAATTTTAGCACTTATTACTAAGATTATAAACTAAAAAAATCAGCTTACCGTTTCGAAAAAATGTTTACTAGAAAAAAGTTTAGCTTATGACTTAATAAAAGTTATGTTTGTTTTTAAATATTCAGTGATAACGTTAAAAGTATGTTTGGAATTATAAATAAATTTACAAAAAAAGAAAAAAAAAGTTTTTGGAAAATTCTAAAATTCTGGAGGAGAAATTTCTGAAAAAGTTTAAACAAAATATGAATAAAAAGTCTTCTGAAAATTTAAACACAAATTGCTTGAGAAAAAAATCTAGAACTTTCTTAAAGAAATAGAAGATGGGAAAGTTTTCAAAAAATTTATGCAAAATTTAGAAATTTGGAAAAGGTTTAGAATCCGCCCAAAAAATTTAATAAAAAAACGTTACAGAAATTTAGAAATCTTGAAGAATAATTATGGAAAATTTTTTTGTTTTGTTTTAGAAATCTGGAAAATTACTTTAACTCGCAAAAAATAATAAAATAAAAGATAAACTGGCGGAAATTTCTAGAAATATAGAAAAATAAAGTGCTGGAAAAGTATAACAACATGAAATTTTAAGATCTTCCAAGAAGTAATGAAAAATTCTAAAAAGGAAATTAATGGAAAGAAACAGAAATGTTTCCGAAAAGTCGAATTGTTGTAAAATTCTAAAATTCTGAATTAAAAGTGGTTTTCTAAAAAAATATTGAAAATACGAGACAAAAAATGCTAAAAAATTAAAATTTAGATCCTTTGATGAAACTTATATTACACTGGAAAGTTAAAAAAATCAATATAAGCAGTAGAAATTTATTTTGAAAGTATGTAAAAGTAGCTAAGAATTTTTGAAACTTCAAAGCCTCAAAGAAGCTTCTAGAAATCAAGTTAAAATTGATGGGAATTTTTAAAAGCCAATGGAAAATCTTATAATCATCGATAAAACTTCTAGAAGTATAGAAATAGAAAAGTTCTAAAAGCTTCGAACAATAGAAAATTATTTTAAAATGGAAAAAACGTTGTCGAAAAATCTTAAATATAAATAAATCTATAAATCTTAAAGAATGATGAGAATTCTAGAACCTCTAAAGAAGCTTCTAAAAATTTGGAAAATGTTTGAATGCCTTGCAAAGAAATTTATTAGAAATTGATGAAAACACGAAATAGAAATCTGGAAGAATAATTCTTGAACATTTTAGAACTCTTCAAGAAAATCGTAGAAATCTTGAAAATTCCTCAATCCTCAAAGAAATAAAGGAAGATAAATTGCTGGAAAACTCTTTCAATCTAATAACAATTATTTAGAAATTCTAAAAATATGAACAAATTTAGGAACTTTGAAAATTCCTCAATCCTCAAGGAAATAAAGGAAGATACATTGCTGGAAAACTCTTTGAATCTAATAACAATTATTGGGAAATTCTAAAAATATCAACAAAAGTTAGGAACTTTGAAGAAAGAATTCTCAAATTCTCAAAAAATAGAAAATGGGGGCCGAAAGACCAATGGTCGCTAGTCCATTCACAATTAAAGCTCAAATGTAATATTATATTGTAAAGGAGATAAAACATGTGAATAAAGATTATTATTATTATTATTATTAGAAAGTGGTGAACAAAAATCTAGGTCGTTCAACGAATTACTGCAAAATTCTTGAAAAAAAAAATTTAGAAAAAAGGAAAAATAAGTGTCTGAAAAATATTAAATTTCAGGGAAAGGAACCGTCTGAATATAAAGAATAGTTTTGCTCGAAAAATCTAGAACCTTCGAAATCTAAAATTCTTGAAGAATTAATATAAAGAATAGTCTTGCTGAAAAATTTAGGAAGTTTTCCAAATAGTAACGAAATATTACTGTAGATAAAAAAATATATAGAATTTTGTTTGCAAAGTAAGTAATAAGAAATTCAGAAATTTATAAATGAATTTGTTTGGGAATCTTTTAAAAATTATTTAAAAAAAGGAAAAGTAAAGTAAAAGAATAATTATTATTTCTAGAACCGTTAAAAAAAACTTCTAGAAATTTGGAAAATACTTAGGACCATTGCAAATAAATTAATGGAATATTGAAAAGAACATGCTAAAATAGTTTAGAAATCTAAAGGGATAATTGTTGAAAAAATCTAAAATAATGTCCTAGAAATCTAGAACAGAAGTTTCTGGAATTTTGATTAACCAATAAAGAAATTATAGAAGATGTATTACTGAAAAATTCTAGAAATCTTAAAAAAAAGTTGCTGAAATTTAACCTCGAAAAAATAATTTTCTAAGAAAGAAAATCGTTTAGCAAAATTTAAATTAGAAATAAATTTATAATTTAAAAAAAAAAATCTGTAACAATGTTTTAACCAGAAGTGGGATCAAAAATACGAAAACAGTTGACATCCTTATTTTATTGTTTAGCATTTATTTTTAAGATTATAAGCTAAAAAAGCAAGAAATACATTTTTGCTTATAATCTTAAAAATAAGTGTTAAAATTTTCACAACAATAAAATAAGGATTTCGACTATTTTTCACTATAAAAAAACGTTATACTGCAATAATGTTAAAATTATGATTGCATTTAAAAATATGTAAGCAATTGAATTAAAATACGTCATTGTTTTGTAACTTCCAACGCGCATTTCGCAAGATTATTAATTCAAAAAGCAGCTTATTATTTTGGAAATTTATGACTATAAAAAAATAAATGATTCTGCAATAACGTTAAAATTATGGAATTAAAAATACAATCCGTTGAAAAAATTAGGTCTTTGTTTTGCACTTGTTAAACTAAGAAAATCTTTCTTGAATAATTTTCTTACTTATCTTTTGGTAAAATATGAAATCACAACACAATCAGTGAAACAAACCGAGTGTTTATCAATTCTCTACCTATTATAAGAAAATCTTGCTTTGATTTGATTTGAAATATTATCTCTACAAAAAAAGTTCTGATTTTTTTTTATCTTCTTCATTAACTACTTCCCGCATAGATTACGACCATTTCCCCCCAATTATACATCTATTGTTAAATTTGTTAGTATCAAAAGAAAAACGGTTAGATTAGTAAAGATTATATATTATATTATTATGTAAGCTAATAATATCAGCTTAGGGCTTTGAAAAATTTTGCCTACAAAGAATGTTATGGTCTTTTAAAAGTATATTCTGCAATAACGTTAAAATCACGATTGGAATTAAATACACGAAAACAGTTGAAATCGTTATGTCATTATTTTGCAACTTTAAGCACATATTCCAAAGATTATAAGCTAAGAAAATCAGCTCATAGCTTTTGAAAATTTTGACTAGAAAAAAAGTTATGGTTTTAAAAAAAATATTCTGCTATACCCTTAAAATCATGGTTGGAATTTAAAACACAAAAACCGTTAAAATCGTTAAGTAATTGTTTTGCAAATTTTAGTGCTTATTTTTAATATATTCAAGTAAGAAAATCAGCTTACTGCTTTCTAAAATTTTGCCTTCGAAAATAGTTATATTTTTTTGAAAAATATTCTGCAATAACGTAAAATGTATCGTTATAAATTAAAATACGAAAACAGTTGAAATCTTTACGGGATTGTTTTGCAAATTTTAGTAATAATTTCTAAGATTATACACAAAAATATTCAGTTTACTGCTTTGATAAATTTTCATTACAAAAAAAGTTATGACTAAAAAAATATATATTCTGCAACAACATTAAAATCATGGTTGGAATTAGAAACAGTTGAAATCGTTTCGTCATTGTTTTGCAAATTCTAGAGCTTATTTTTAAGGTTATAAACTTACAAAATTAGCTTACTGTCTTTGAAAATTTTAATTACAAAAAGGGTTATTTATGACTTAAAAAAAAAAACATTCTGCAATAACGTTAAATTTATCGTCAGAAATTGAAATACGAAAACAGTTGAAATCGTTACGTTATTGTTTTGCAAATTCTGGCGCCTAATTTTAGAATTAGGAGCTAAAAATATCAGCTTAGTGCTTTGAAAAATTTTGCCTATAACGAATGTTATGATCTTTGAAAAGTGTAAAAATCATGATTGTAATTAAGTATCCGCAAACAGTTGAAATCGTTGCATTATTGTTTTGCAAATATTTTTAAGACGATAAACTAAACAAAACAGCTTGTTTCATCAGAAAATTCTGCTTACAAAAAAGTTATGATTTTTTTAAAGATATTTTGTAACTACGTTAAAACATGGTTGGAATTAAATATACGCAAACAATTGTAATCGTTACTTGATGTTTTGACAATTTTAGAACTTATTTCTAAGATTGCAAACTAAAAAAATCAGCTTATTGTTTCAAAAAAGTTTCAGTACAGAAAAAGTTATTTTTTATAAAATATTCTGCAAAAACGTTAAAATCATTATTAAATATTGGAATTTAAAACATGAAAACAATTGAAATCAGTACGTGATTGTTTCAAAAATTCTAGCGCTTCTTTCTAAAACTATAAACTAAAAGAATCAGTTTACTGCTTTAGAAAATTTTGTTTAGAAAAAAAGTTATGATTTTTCTAAAGATATTCTGCAACAACGTTGAAATCGTGATTGAAATTAAAAATACGAAAACAGTTGAAATCGTTACGTTAATGTTTTGCAAATTCTGGGGTTTATATTTTAGACTAAAAACTAAAAAAAAACTCAGCTTATTGCTTTTAAAAATTTTGTCTAGGAAAAAACTTATGATTTTACGAAAATTATAACTGAAATCGTAAGTAAGTTTATCTTTTAAATAATCTTTTAAGATTATAATCTAAAAATAAATCAGCTCATAGCTTTTGAATTAAAAAAAGTTATGGTTTTTTGAAAAATATTCAGTTATAACGTTAAATCATGTTTGGAATTATAAATAAATAAATAAGTAAAAGAAGTTTTTGGGAAATTCTGAAAGAGAAATTTTTGGAAAATCTTAAAAGATATATGAATAAAAAGTCTTCTTAAAATTTAATCAAACATTGTAAGTAAGTAAAAGTAGCTAAGAATTTTAGAAATTCTTGAGAAGGCTTCTAGAAATTAAGAAAATAAATTTCTGGGAAATTCTAAAATCTTTGAAAAAAGCAATGGACATTTATTTCAAAATGGATAATAAGTAAGGAATTTAAAAGAATACTTATTTGCGAATTATAGAACGTTAAAAGAAATTTCTAGAAATTTGGAAAAGATTTTAAAATTGTGAAAATTAAAGGAAAAAAAAACAGTTTACAACCTTACTATTTCAAAAATGAAAGAAAACAAGAAATTAATTTTAAAAAATTTCCGAAACTAACTAGTGGTAGTAAAGATGAAAACCCCAATAACAATCCTAGAATTCTTAAAAATGCTTCTAGAAGTATGGAAATAAATTGTTCTAAAACCTTTGAACGAATAATAGATAATTATTTTAAAATTAAGAAGAAAAGTTGTCGAGATTCTATAAATTCTAAAATTCTCTTATCATCATGCTTTTACGATTAGAAAATTCTAGAACAATGAAAGAATCTTTTAGACTTATGAAAATAATTTAAATTCTACGCAAAACATTTAATGGAAAATTAAAGAAAACATGCTAAAACATTTTAGAAATTTGAAAGAATAATTCTTTTAGAACTCTTCAAGAAAGTCCTTGAAAAACTTTAAAATTCCTCAACCCTCGAAGAAATAAAGGAAGATAAATTACTAGAAAATTCTACGAATCTATAAATAATAATTGAATGAAAATTGGAAAAATATGAACACAAATTTATGACCTTTGAAGATATAATTTTAAAAAAATTAGAAAAAGGAGAAGAAACATTTCTGGATAATTGTAAATTAAAATGAGAAATTGGTGAAAAAATCTAAAATTCTTGAAGAAAATAAGGATGAAAATGGTTCTCCGAAAAGCTTTAAAATTTAAAGAAAAATTGCTGAAAAACTTTTCAAAAACTTAATATTTTACAAAATTCAAGCAAAATTATAGAATTTTCAAAAAGTAAGTAGTAGTTGGGAATTTTTAAAGTAGTAGTAGTAATAGCAAAAGTAGCTGCGATATTGGAAACCCCAAAAAATCTAGAACTGAAGAAACTCCTAGAAATTCAGAAATCTAATTTTTGCGAAATTCTAAAATCGTAAAAAATTATTTACAAATGGAATAAAAGTTGGCGATATTCTATAAATCTACGAAAATAATAATTAGAGAATTCCAGAACCTTGAAACGAACTCCTAGAAATTTGGAAAAAATTCTGAACCATCGCAAAAATATATTAAGGAATAATCGAAGAAAACATTTTAAAACATTTTAGAAATCTGAAAGAATAATTGTTGAAAAGTTCTGAAACACTTTAGGTAAGTTCTAGATATCTGGAAAGATCTTTAACCCTCAAAGAAATAATGGAAGAAGAATAGTTGGAAAATGAAATAAAATTTGTTGAAAAAATCTTTAAAAAAATCTAAAGTTGTCAATAAAAAATAGAAATAGGAAAACGAAGTTTTGTTTCTCGAAAATTTCAAAATTGCAGAACAGAATATGCTGGAAAATTACAAAATTCTTAAAGAAATTATGAATAAACAATAATTTTCCAAAATTTTGAAAAATTTAAGAAAAAATGCTGAAAAAAGCTTATTATCTTGCTGGATAAATAAAAAAAGAAATTATTATAGATTCTTTTTGAAAGTAAGTAGTAGAGTAGTAAAAGTAGCTAGGAGTTTTTAAAACTGCAAAGAAAATTGTAGAATTCTTGAAGGAGCTTCTAGAAATTTAGAAACGAAACTTTAAAATCTTAGACAATTCTAAGAAGTTGAACAAAAATTTAGGATCTTCAAAGAAATAAGGCAAAATTTTTAAAAAAGTATAAAAGAAGGGAAAGGAAAGTTTCTGAATATTTCTTAATCTTAAGGAATAGTTTTCCAAAATTTTAAAGAAAAATTGTTATAAAATGAAATTTATTATTACAAAAATCAAAGAAAATTTTCATTCACATAATTAAAGAAAATTGCGATAGAAAGGAAAAATAAATTATTATAGATTATTTTTAGAAGTAATTAGTAGAGTAGTAAAAATAAAAAAAAAATTCAAACTTATTAAAGAAAATTGTAGAATTCTTGAAAAAGTTTCAAGAAATTTAGAATTGAAACATCTGGGAAATTCTAAAATATTAGAAAATCCTACAAACCTGGACAAAAATCTAGGACCTTCAAATCATTACTGCAAGATTTTCAAAAAAATATAGGAAAAGAAAAGTTTCTGGAAATTCTGAAATTCAGGAGAAGAAATTGCTGGAAAATTCTAAAATTCTTGAAGAAATGTTGAATATGAAGAATAGTTGTGGTGAAAACTCTTGAACCTTCAAAAAAACTTATAGAAAGTTTTCCAAAAATTAAAGAAAAATTACTCCATACAAAAAATATAGAAATTGGTTTGTAAAGTAAGTAATAATAATAGTAAAAGGTATCTGCGAGTTTTTGAATCTCTAAAGAAAATTCTTCCTAGAAATTTAGAAATGAAAATAGAAGATTTAAATTTTAAAAGTGTTTTAATAAATCTTTTATTTAACATAAAAATGTTTCAGTGAGAAGTTAATTAATCGCTAGAAATGAAATTTCAAATTTCAAATCTTTTGAAAATTATTTACAAATGGAAGAAAAGTTGTTGAAATTCTTTAAATCTAAAAGAATTATATTATTTTTTAAACCTTTAAAAATACTTCTAGAAATTTGGAGAATTAATGGAAAATTGTAGAAATCATGCTTAAAAATTTTAGAATCTGATAACTGGAGGAATAATTGTTGAAAAAATCTAAAACCCTCCAGGAAAATCCTAGAAATTTCTTTTACAAATTGTTTAACCCTCTAAGAAATAATGGAAATTGCTGGAAAATTGCTGGAAAATTCTAGAAATCTAAAAAAACAGTTGTTGAAATTTAATCCTCGAAGAAATAATGAAAAAAAAAAGAAAGGTTTCTAGAAAATTCTAATAGTAGAACTTATTTCTAAGATTACATACTAAGAAAGAACGTTTATTGTTTTGGAAAGTTTAAGTTATGATTTTTTCAAAAAATTCTGCAACAATGTTTAAATCATAATTAGGATAAAAAAATACGAAAACACTTGACGTCCTTATTTTATGGTTGTGCAAATTTTAGCACTTACTTTTAGGATTATAAGCTAAAAAGGCAAGAAATACGTTAATTTTTTGTTTATAATCTTAAAAGTAAGTGGTGAAAATTGCACAACAATAAAATAAGGACTGTTTTAGTAAACAATTTTGACTACAGAAAAATTATCCTGCAATAATGTTAAAATTATGATTGGATTTAAAAATATGAAAAAAACAAATGAAATCGATACGTCATTGTTTTGTAACTTCAAGCTCTTAATTCTAAGATTATAAGGAACTTTATCAAATGATAAATAAAACTTACTTTGTTAATATCACACACGGAATTTATTTCGTAACTATAGTTTCAACCTTACAAGGCCATTATCAAACGTACAGTTGGCCTTGTAAGGTTGAAACTATAGTTACGAAATAAATTCCGTGTGTGATATTAACAAAGTAAGTTTTATTTATCATTTGATAAAGTTCCTGATTCAATATGTATCACAAAGTTATGGCTTCAAGCATCCAACATACTAAGATTATAAATTAGGAATTATTATTAATTAATTATTATTTTGGAAATTGTTGACTATAAAAAAGTAATGATTCCGCAATAACGTTAAAATCATGGAATTAAAATTACGAAATCAGTTGAAATAGTTAGGTTTTGCAAATTCTTGCACTTATTGCTAAGATGTTAAAGTAAGAAATTCTTTCCTGAATAATTTTCTCACTTATCTCTTGGTGAAACATTATGAAATAATAGGTAGAGAATTGATAAACACAATCATTGAAACAAACCAAGTGTTTATCAATTTTCTACCTATTATAAGAAAATCTTGCTTATTTGAAAAATTTTTACTACAAAAAAGTTCTGATTTAATTTGTTTCTTCTGCATTAAAATGTTAAAATCATGTTTGGAAGTAAAAATAAGTGAACAGTTTAAAAAATAAATAAAACACTTTTCACTTCGTTTTACCACAATAGATATTTATTGACTGTGACTTTAGTTTCGATCTTAAACTGATCATTATCAAGTCAATTAATATCTATTGTGGTAAAACAAAGTGAAAAGTGATTTATTTATTTTTAATTAAAATTTACCACCAAGTAATCGCTGACAACTTCGAGAATTAGTTGAACAGTTTTATTTTACAATTTGATATTTTATGATTACGACCATTTCCCCCTAATTTTACATCTATTGTTAAATTTGTTAGTATTAAAAAAAAACGGTTAGATTAGTAAAGATTATATACAAAAAAATTACCCAGCCACCAGCAATGTCTTATCAATCAATCAATCAATTAAAATCTTACCCTGTGTATATCATTGTTACGCTGGTGTCTGGCTAGCAACTCGAGCTCAGATAGGTAAGCCAAACTCTCCGATTTGATAATCGCCCCCTCTAATTCCGCGCACAATTTCGGTTGCGCTTGCTTCTTCCTATTATTTCTCAGCAACGATCTGACGTTCCAACCGTGAGATGATGACGAAGAAGAAGACTTTTGCGCCCCTCTATCCCCACCATCTACACAATCGTTACCACCATCATCATCGACGGCGGTTTCGTGATTATGATCGTTATTATTACTAATATTATTGATAATATTATTGGTAACGTTATGATTTGTTGAGGTGGAGGAGGGGTTGATATTGACTAGTGTGACCGATTTTCCTTTGGATTTGAGCGTGTCTGGATCGTATAGGGAGATGACGGCTGTGGATTTGGTGTTGTGGATGGTGTAAGCGAGTTCGTTATGGCTTCCATTGAGGGATGATGTGGTGGACCAGCCTTTGTGGTTGTTATGTGTGGGTGAACTGTAGCCGGAGGTGCTTTGAGAGTCGCTGTGGCGGACGACGATGCGCGCTGCCTTACCGTTCGGTGCGGGCTTGAAGGTGTAAAGTTCTGGTTGGCACTCGTTCAGTGGGGATCCGATCTCGGCTAGGGAGCCGACGGCACTCAGGGTTTTCTCACTGTCACTCCTGCTGTTCCTCCACACTGTTAAAGGTTTTACGTCCTTTTCCTTACTCTCCGAAGGAGTTTCTATCGTGTTTGGGCTTTCCAAATCTTGGATTAACTGCAGGGCAGCTTCTAGTTCTTTGGAGAATTCCGCGTCCGAATTCTTACCGTCTGAACGCGATGAATCCTGCCGGCTACTACTCTTAGAATTAGTTTGGGTTCTAGCTATACTTTCCGAATTACTAGGCGGGGATGTTACGTTCGGATCCTTCTTATTACCAATGGCTTTCTGCAACTCCTTCATGAGGGAGGCGTACTGGACCTGCTCCACCTGCGGACTAGAGGAATCCGCTCTGCGGATCCCCATCACTTGCGGCGCTTGATACTGCGGTTCTTCCCGGTTACTCAACGCGCTGCTCAACCTGGACCGGAAGGTGTCCGGTTGGGTTAACTTCTCCAGGCACTCGTAAATCGGTGCTGAGTTGTTATGTGTTAAACTAATCTGCGAGGAACTGGCGGATAAAACGGCTGGGGATGCCGAACGCGAAAAACTTTTCATGTAACACAATTTCCGATCACTGTTACTGTTACTGTCATCGGACGCCTCTTCGATATGCACCATGGGATTATCTATGAGATAGGTGGTGTCGTTCAGCACGCCGTTCTCCAACTCCGCGCCGCTCTTCTTCCTCGTCGGCGAACGCTTCGGGGTGCCATCCTGCGGGAGCTTCAGATACGGCGACTCGGACTTGTTGGCGGCGTTCTCCGCGTCGAACACCCAGCTCTGCGTGTACGCGTTGTACACCTGCGGCTTGGCACTCTTCGCCTGCGAATGCGAACAGACAGAATTGCGAATTGAGCACACACGGCGCGTTTATGCAACGCACAAGTTACATCACTCACCCTGGGAATTATGTATTCGATATCGGAAACCTGTTCGTGCGAGCCGCGCAGTTTCTTCTTGTTGGCGGCCGCCGTCGCCGTGGTCTGCATCGAGCAGAACGCCAGCTGGCTGTCCAGAAAGGAGACGACGATGGCTGCTGCCGCTGCGATCCGCGTTGCGAAAGATGCTGCGAACCAGAATTTAGTGTTATGCACAACAGGTAATAGGTGGTATGCATATTGACCGCGGGTAATTGCCTAATTTGGACGGTCGGTCGGAGATTGTCGATTAACGAGTCCGACGACTTTACGTTGTTGTTCTTTATTTAATTTTTTTTTTTTTGAAAATTTAAATTTAACACGAAAACACATTAGAGCTCGACGCAGACGAAACGAACGGTTAAGTGTATTTTAATACACGCTAATTATATGTTTTCATTATTTGCACACGTGTAATATCCATTACAGATTTTGAAATGTTTAATTACCACTCATGTAGAGTCAAGAAGAATATGAAAAATATATGTATAAAAAACAAACAGCATATGATAAAATACAAATAAAAATCATGGATTTTCACTTCGTAGTATATTTTCAATGAATAACAGAAAAACGTTAAACTTTTTTATACTACTTTTAATTACTGTGTAATTGAAACTACTCATCAACTATTGTGTAAAAATAAAAAGTAGTATAAAAAAGTTCGACGTTTTTCTGTTATTCAAATTAAAAGCAAGTAGGCTTTGAAAAGTATCCATGCAAAAATTAAAAAAAAACCTGAAAAACATACAAATCATTTCAGCATAGAAATAAGAAGCTAATAAAAAATCTACGTACATAAATCAAGAAGTATGTGATTAAAAATAAGTATGCATAAAGAAGCACATAAAATATATTCGTACAACAATGAAGAAAAATAACGGCATATAAAAATTACGTACATAAATTAAGAAAAGAATCAAGAAGCCTATAAAAAAAATCAAGAAGCCTATTAAAAATCGAAATAAAATGAAAAGCCAACGCAAAATCAAGAATCCTATTAGTAACCATAAGAAAAAATCAAGATACCCAATAGAGTAATATTCGTAAACAGAATCAAGAAGCCAATGATCAAATCTAAACAGAAATCAATACGGTTATGACTAAATGTAAATAGAAATTAAGGAACCTATGAAAACTATACGTATTGTATTGGCAAGAAACCAATGGAAAAGATACATATAAAAATCAAAAACCTATAATAAAAAGTCAAGGAGAAAAATGTATGTATAAAAATCAAGAAGCCTCTAAAATATACACTCACTAACATTAAAGAGAGCACGTAGAAACCAAGCTAATGATTAAGAAGTTTATAAAAAAATATAAGTACAAAAATCAAGAAATCTCGAAAAGTATATGTAAAAAAAAAATCAAGAAGCCTATGAAAATCAAGAAGCACATACAAAATCTACGTACAAAAATCAAGAGGCCTAAGACAAAATATAAGTTCAAGAATCCCATGAAAAATCAAAACGCCCTTAAAAAAAATTTACTGTAGAAAATGCCTATAAAAAATTTACGTGCAAAAATCAAGTGGTCTTTCAGAAAATCAAAAAGCTCTTGAAAAAAAGAAACCAAGAAGCCCATAGCTAAATATAAATAGAAATCGATAAGATTATGACTAAATATAAATATAAATTAAGAAGCTTATTAAAACAACACATACAAAAGTCAAAAAGCCTATATAAAATACATATAAAATTCAAGAAGCTTATACACTTGGGAAATAATAAAAACACTAACACTTACATCACAATTTACTTTTATTTTGCTAGATGTATATTTCGAGTACTATGTACTCATTATTAATAGCTTATGTAAAATAAAATTAAACTGTAAAGAAAGGTTAAACAAAAACGTTAACTTTGTTAATATCACACTTTATTTTTAAGTGACTCGAGTTTCGATCATTAACTGATCATTATCAAACTTAAAGTTCTTTAACTTTAAGTTAGTAATCAATCAATCTTCAAGTAATCAAACTTAAAGTTCTTTAACTTTAAGTTTGATAATGATAAGTTAATGATCGAAACTCGAGTCACTTAAAAATAAAGTGTGATATTAACAAAGTTAACGTTTTTGTTTAATTTTCCAAAATGTATCACGAAGTTAACGCCTCAACCATTAATCAATTAATGTAAAGAAAGGGTTAGTGTTTTTATTATTTTCTAAGTGTATAAAATAAATCTTCACGTAACTCAAGAACAAATTTCAAGAAGCTTACAATGAAATATAAAAAGAAATCAAGAAGATTTTGATAAATATACGTATAAAAATCAAGAAGCCTATGGAAGATATACATGCACCAAACATTTGGAAGCCCAAAAAAAGTAACTAAGAAGCCCAAGTCTTAATTTAAAATAAATAAATAAAAAACCTATAAAAAATCTATGTACTCGTACATTAATCAAGAAGCCCATAAAATATTTGTACAAAAATCAAGAAGTCTATGAAGAAAATAGCTAATGACTAAACATAAATAGAATATAATAAGCCGATAATAAAATCTGGGAAAAAAATTCGGACGAAAATCAAAAAACTTGTAAAAATTATATGTACAAAAATCAACAAGTCTATGACTTAATACAATATATAGACATCAAAAAGCCCATGAAGAATATAATATAGTAAATTTAAAAAAAAAACAATCTACGACTAAATATATTAAGAAATCAAGAAGTGCATTTAAACAATTTATATTAAAAAAAAAAAAACTCTGCGCCAAAAAAAAATTAAAAAATTTGCCCAAATTTAATTTTTTCTAAATAATAATTAAAATCTGATTTAAGTATTAATAACTTAATTAGGGCTGAAAGACCACTGGTCGATAGCCATGAAACAGAAGACCAACTATGTTAGAATTTATTTTATTTTATACATTACATGTATTATATTTTATTTTCATTCTGTGAATAAAGATGTTTAGTAGTAGTAACTTAATTAAAAAAATACATTTGAAGTTTTCTATGAAAAACAGTTGGAAACCTTCTGAAATATGGCTAAAACGATTTGAAATTTTACCAATATATTTTTTAAAAAATTACAGAAGAAATATTTAAAAATAGTTAGGTAAAATAAAAAATAATTGAAATTTGTATAAATGGATGAAAACTCGTAAGAAAAAATAGTTTAAAATTTACCTAATAAGTTATCATTTTTTGTAAAGTAAAAATTGATTCAAAACAAAAGAGTTAAAAATATGCTAAAAAGAATAGAACATTTTTGGGAAAAAAAAACCTTAAAAATGACTTGAAAACAATCAGCAAAAATATCTTTAAGGAATAAAAAATTGAAAATTTACTTTCATTTTTAAAACAATTGAATTGAATGCTCTAATTGCTTTATGTAAAAAGCCTATATATACAAAAATAATTGATTAAAAATTAGTTATAATTTGAATGAGTAAATAATAATATGAATCAATGAACTACCACAAAGTAACGGTCGTCAAAATTGCCATTTTAATTGTTTTTTGTTATACTAGAATAAAAATTAAGAAGCCTATAAAAATGTATGTGCAAAAATCAAGAAACCAATAGCCTATGAAAAATCTACCAAAAAAATCACCTATGACTAATAATAATTAGAAAAGTACCTACAAAAATCAAAGATAACTGAGTCTAAATATAATAATAATAATAATTTTAGTACATAATTAGTAAAATAATAATTTAAGTAATGACAATTTAAAATTTGCTTTAAACAGTTAGAATTTTACTAAAAAAAGAAACAACTAAAATTTGCAACCAAAAACAATAAAACATTTGCCTAAAAATAGTTAAAATTTTACCAAATTGTTCAAATTTTCTAAGGAAAAAATTAATTGAAAATTTTATTAAAAAAGTGTAAATATAAACAGAAATCTAGAAGTAAATGAAAATTAAGAACCCTAAAAGCTTAATAATTATATATACCTATAGAAATTAAAAAACATCCATTAAAAACATATGTACAAAAATCAAGACGCCTATGAAAATATATGTATTAAAAATTTACTTTAAAAAGTTTAAATTTCAGAAATTTGATATCTAAAACAATTGGCAATATTCTATAATATGGCCAAAAAGAGTTGGATTTTTACCAAATAACTTTAAATAAGTTCAAAATGTACAGAAGGGTAGTTTCAAATTTGCTCAAAAATAGTCAGCAGTTTACAAACATAAAAATGGAATTTGTTCTAAAAATGTTAAAATCTTATGAAACAAATTGAAATTTATTAAACATCTTAAAATTAATTTAAAACAGAACAGTTGAAAATTTGCCAAGAAATAGAAATAGAAATTTAATTGAAGTAAAATAAACCAAAATTTAGAAAAAAAAATGCTTTAAAACGGTTAAATTTTTAATTTTTAAAATATAAGAATATTAATACGTGGTAATTTATAATAAACACAAAACGTAGTAATTGTTAATTTTTAAAACCATTACAATTAATACTTAATTTATTTTTTGTAAGAAAGAAGCCTGTAAAAGTCCATGACTTTCAAAAATAAAAAAAATACTTGTGAAAACGATACGTACAAACATCAATAAGCCTATGATATAATATCAATAGTTATAAAGAAACGTATGATATATATCTACACAAAAAAACAAAGAAGCAAAAATAAGGTAGCACATGAAATATATACGTGGAAAAATCAAACAAGAAGATTAAACTATGACTAAGTATAATTCAAAACCAAGAAGGCCATGAAAAATAAATGTATTAAAAAATTGCTTGAAACAGTTTAAATTCTAAACACTAAACTAACACACTAAAAAATTTTAGTGGTAAAAACAGTAATTTATTGCTTTTATCATGAATTATCACGTAGTAACGGTCGCAAGAATAGTTGCGACCGTTACTACGTGATAGTTCATGATAAAAGCACTAAATTACTGTTTTTACCACTAAAAATGTAATGATTCAATTCATATTTTAGAAAAAATATTAAACAAAACAACCATCTAAAATTTACTCAAAAGTAATTTTTTGAACAACAAAAAAATAATAAAACTGTTTATAAAACATATTATGTTTTCAGTATTGCTTTAGAGTAAAAATTTTACGAAATATGCAATTTCATACCAAAAACCTTCGAATAATTTAAAACTGTTAATATACAGTTTAAAATAATAATACTTTAAATTATTTTAAAATGTAATAAAAAAAGACAATTTACATTTGCCTAATAAGTTGCATTTTTTGTTTTGAATAGAACAGATGAGCAGTTGCATATTTGCCAAGAATTTGTTTAAATTTAAAAAGACTTTTTCAAAAGCTAAAATAAAAAATAAAAATGCTGTATGATTCAAAACATAATAAAATAAAGCAAGTGGAAAATACAGAAGCTAATGACAATATAAATAGAAATCGAGAAACCTTTGAAAATTTTTAGATACAAAAATCAAAGATTCTATAACAAAAACCTACGTAAAAGAAATCAACGAAACTAACATTCTACATATAAATAGTAATCGAGAAACGCATTAAAAATATACGTACAAACATCAAGAAGCCCACGAACATTGGAAATATGAAAAACACGAAAAAAAAACGAAAATCTACAACAATCTACATCACTGTCGTGTTTTTCTAATTATTATTTAATTTTCTACAACGTAAAGGACTTTAATACAGAGAGAGAATAATATCTTTATTCGAACACTTAATACAATTTTGAGGAATATATACAGATGATTTACAATAATGGTTAGTCTGTCCGTTTGGACTATCGACCATCGTTCTTTCTGCCCACTTTAATACATTTTTTTAGAAATAAGAACATCACAAAGCCCATGAAAAATTAGCACACAAAAATCAAGAAGCCTTTGACTTTATAATACTAGAAACCAAGTCTATTAAAACTACATAAATCAAGAAAAGTTCAAGACAAATATCTGTTTGAAAACATTATCTGCATAAAAAACTAATATAAAATTGACTCAAAAGTAAATTTTCCTGAAGAATGACTGACAACTTGACAATTTAAATATTGACATTTTTAACACTGCCTTAAATAGTGTACACTTAAAAATAAATTAATAAAAGTTGGTTGGCATAGCCAAACTTTTAAATTTGAGTAAAAACTGTTGAAATTTTACAAAAACGACCTTCAAAATTTAGAATTGAACAGTTTAAAAATTTCTCAAAAATAGTATTTTATTACAAAAATGTAAAAATTATACTTTGCTCTAAAACTGTTAAAACAAAAAGAACAGTTGAAATTTGTTAAAATTGATGAAAATTTGTAAGAAAAAAACAGTTTAAAATTTGCCTAATGAGTTTTTTTTTTTTTTTTAAGTAACAATCAATTTAAAACAAAATATTTATTTATTTATCTTTGATCTTCTTTCTTGAACAGTTGAAAATATGCTAATAGAAAATTTTCTGAAAAAAAACTTGAAAACAGCCTAAAAATTACTTTAAAAAATAATAAATTGAAAATTTTGAAAAATAAAATTTGCTCAACATAGTTAAATATTTTTTAAACAATTGAAATTGTTGTTTTAATTGATTTTTGTAAAATTCCTTTTTATATAAAAAAATATAAAAAAACACTTCAAAAATGACTTAAAAATGGTAGAAAAATTTAAAAAAAAAAAATTTGCTTACAAAATAATTTAATAATAAAATATATAAGTTTTTACGTTGTAGAAAATTTACTAATAATTAGAAAAATATTTCGTAAAATCTACAACAAATGAGTCTTATTAAGACTACAAGAAACAAATCACTTTTGAAACAACTAAAACTTTAACATTAACTTTAAAATCAATTCTATAATAAAGCTGTACTGAAGAGATTGAAATATCGAAACACGTGTCTACAGATGGTTATAAAATTGAGTATTGAATTATTTAATTGCTTTTGCTAATTTATTTTTAATTACAACAACCTAAATTAATTTCTTTTTCCAAATTACCATAGTATAGTCACTCACAAACTATTTTAACGTACATTCAATCATTTTTAGTTCATTTTACAGAAAGAAATACGTTCAAACTAGTGTTGCTTTGATAGCCTTGCTATTTTGTAACACGCAAATTACTTTTGTATTATTCAATGTCTGTCGAAGTATTAGCTAGAGAAGTAGTTGTTTCAAAAGTGATTTGTTCTTGTAGTCTTAATAAGACTCATTTGTTGTAGATTTTACGAATATATTTTCGTGTTTTTTCTATTTATTAGAAATCAATAAGGTTATGACTAAATGTAAATAGAAATTAAGGAACCTATGAAAACTATACGTATTGTATTGGCAAGAAACCAATGGAAAAGATATATAGATAGATATATAAAAATCAAAAACCTATAATAAAAAGTCAAGGAGAAAAATGTATGTATAAAAATCAAGAAGCCTCTAAAATATACACTCACTAACATTAAAGAGAGCACGTAGAAACCAAGCTATTGATTAAGAAGTTTATAAAAAATATAAGTACAAAAATCAAGAAATCTCGAAAAGTATATGTAAAAAAAAATCAAGAAGCCTATGAAAATCAAGAAGCACATACAAAATCTATGTACAAACATTAAGAAACCTAAGACAAAATATAAGTTCAAGAATTCAAGAATCCCATGAAAAATCAAAACGCCCTTAAAAATTTACTGTACAAAATGCCTATAAAAAATTTACGTGCAATAATCAAGTGGTCTTTCAGAAAATCAAAAAGCTCTTGAAAAAAAGAAACCAAGAAGCCCATAGCTAAATATAAATAGAAATCGATAAGATTATGACTAACTATAAATAGAAATTAAGAAGCTCATTAAAACAACACATACAAAAGTCAAAAAGCCTATAAAAAATACATATAAAATTCAAGAAGCTTATACTCTTGGAAAATAATAAAAACACTAACACTTACATCACAATTTACTTTTGTCTACGATCGTACAGAAAGTAGACGCTTTTTGCATCATTTTTCGTTGTAAAAGTGGCTTTTTAAAGCACTAGTGCTTTTTTGCGTTTTTATTGCACGGTAATGTCAAACTGTTTTTATTGCACAGAAATGTCAAGTTTGACAGATGAATATATTATAGCACAAATTTTCGACGAAAAACTTAATTTTTTATTAATTGATACAAATAACTAAAAAACTATAAATAAAATATATAATACAAACGAAATGGCAGATTTAAGAACTTCGAAGATTTCATTTAATGCAAGTCGAAGCGATTACAATAAAGCGAACATTTTTCCATAAATAATAATGGCGGCCGACATTTGTGCAACTTGTTTACTGGTTGCTAAGTAACGCTTTCATTAGTGCACTGCGGGTAAAATATGCTTTCATTAATTGAATTATTGAAATGACATTAAAATATTACTCATAAGAATATATTGTTTGAAATCCTTTACGATCGAAGATAAAATTTTGTAAGGCACACGTGTAAAAAGTTACTTTATTGCACTCCTGGCTTTAAAAAAACTCGCTTGTTCCTCGCTCGTGTTTTTAAACGCCAGTTCGTGCGATAAAGCATCACTTTTTACACTTGTACCTTAAATAACTATTATTTTGCTAGATGTACATCTCAAGTACTATATACTCATTATTAATAGCTTATTAAATAAAATGAAACTGTAAAGAAAGGGTTAGTGTTTTTATTATTTTCCAAGTGTATAAAATAAATCTTCACGTAACTCATAAACAAATTTCAAGAAGCTTACAATGAAATATGAATAGAAATCAAGAAGATTTTGATAAATATACGAATAAAAATCAAGAAGCCTATGGAAGATATACATGTACCAAACATTTGGAAGCCCAAAAAAAGTAACTAAGAAGCCCAAGTCTTAATTTAAAATAAATAAATAAAAAACCTATAACCTATGTACTCGTACATTAATCAAGAAGCCCATAAAATATTTGTACAAAAATCAAGAAGTCTATCAAGAAAATAGCTAATGACTAAACATAAATAGAATATAATAAGCCGATAATAAAATCTGGGAAAAAATTTCGGACGAAAATCAAAAAAACTTGTAAAAATTATATGTACAAAAATCAACAAGTCTATGACTTAATACAATATATAGACATCAAAAAGCCCATGAAGAATATAGTAAATTTAATAAAAATCAATCTACAACTAAATATATTAAGAAATCAAGAAGTTCATTTAAACAATTTATATTAAAAAAAAAATAAAACTCTGCGCCAAAAAAAAATTAAAAAATTTGCCCAAATTTAATTTTTTCTAAATAATAATTAAAATCTGATTTAAGTATTAATAACTTAATTAGGGCTGAAAGACCACTGGTCGTTAGCCATGAAACAGAAGACAAACTATGTTAGAATTTATTTTATTTTATACATTACATGTATTATATTTTATTTTCATTCTGTGAATAAAGATGTTTAGTAGTAGTAACTTAATTAAAAAAATACATTTGAAGTTTTCTATGAAAAACAGTTGGTAACCTTCTGAAATATGGCTAAAAGGATTTGAAATTTTACCAATATATTTTTTTAAAAGTTACAGAAGAAATATTTAAAATTTCTCAAAAATAGTTAGGTAAAAATAAAAAATAATTGAAATTTATTTAAATCGATGAAAACTCGTAAGAAAAAATAGTTTAAAATTTACCTAATAAGTTATCATTTTTGGTAAAGTAAAAATTGATTTAAAACAGAACAGTTAAAAATATGCTAGAAAGAATAGAACATTTTTGGGAAAAAAAAACCTTAAAAATTACTTGAAAACAATCAGCAAAAATATTTTTAAGGAATCAAAAAATTGAAAATTTAGAAAAAGGAAATCTGCTTAATCTAGTTAAAACTTTCATATTTAAAACAATTGAATTCAATGCTCTAATTGCTTTATGTAAAAAGCCTATATATAAAAAAATAATTGATTAAAAATTATTTATAATTTGAATGAATATGAATCAATGAACTACCTCAAAGTAACGGTCGCCAAAATTGCCATTTTAATTGTTTTTTGTAATACTAGAATAAAAATCAAGAAGCCTATAAAAATTTATGTGCAAAAATCTAGAAACCAAAAGCCTATGAAAAATCCACCAAAAAAAATCAAGAACCCTATGAGTAATAATAATTAGAAATTAGACTTTATTTCTAATTATTATTACTCATAGGGTTCTTGATTTTTTTTGGTGGATTTTTCATAGGCTTTTGGTTTCTAGATTTTTGCACATAAATTTTTATAGGCTTCTTGATTTTGATTCTAGTATTACAAAAAACAATTAAAATGGCAATTTTGGCGACCGTTACTTTGAGGTAGTTCATATTTAAAATTTTTTGAAAACAGACAAAAATTTTCTTAGAAGAATAAAACACGAAAATTTTGAAACAATTACTTTAAAATAGATCACATTTTAATCTTTATATGTTTAGCGTTTGGTACTGTATCGTTTCTACAGCTATTTCAGTTATTTTAATTTTTATTTATTTAATTTTTATTTTTAATCTTAAGGTTGTCAAAGTTTTATGAATTAACTTTTTTCAGTTGTGCAAGATTAATCCTGTTAATAAAGGTATTATTATTATTATTCATATTTGAATTGTTTTTTTTGTTAGAAAGAAGCCTATAAATTTACCTGTAAAAAATCAAGAAGCCTATGAGTAAATTAAAATGTAAATCAAAAAAACTATAAAAAATATAAACAAAATTAACTGAAAAATATATGTACAAAAATTGTTGATGACTAAATATAGATAGTCATTAAGAAGAAGTAAAAGATAGGTAAAAGTGCCTACAAAAATAAAAGAAAACTGAGACTAAATATAATAATAATAACAATGTACTTTTTGTAAAATTGGAGATTTTTCCATTAATAAATGTATTGTTATTATTATATATTATTATAATTTAAATAAATATAAATAAATAAGCCTGAGAAAAATATATGTATTAAAAAGTTATCCCTGTTTAAAAAGCAATTTAAAATTTGCCCAGAAGTAAAATATTATCCAAAGAATAATTGAAAACTGATTAAAATGAGTTAAAAATAAAACATTTTCAAATTTTACAGAAACATTTATTCAAATTTCTTATCAAAAACAATTGAAAATTTACTAAAATTTGCTTTAAAATAGTAGAACTTTAAGAACCCTATGGTTAAATATATAAAGAAATCAAGAACCCCATGAAAACTATACAAACAAATATCGAGAATCTCATAATAAAATATAAATATAAATAAAAAACCTATAAAAAATGTCTGTAATATCTTCGTAAAAATATCAAGAAGGCTATGAACCAATATAAATAGAAATCAAGAAGTCTATGAAAAATGTACGTACAAAAATCAGGAAGACGATGAAAAATATTCGCACAAAAAAAAATCAAAAAGCCCAAGAAAAATCTGCTTTCAAATCTTAAGAAGCTTATAACTAAATTTAAATAGAAACTAGGAAACCTATAAAATATTGACATACAAAAATCAAGAGGCCCATAGAAAATTAACGCGCAAAAATCAAGAAGCCTATGACTTAATATAAATAGGAATCAAGAAGCATATGAAAAATATAGATAGAAATATCAAGAAGCCCATGATTAATATACGTGCTAAATATTTAGAAAGCCAATTAAAAACTCTCTAAAATTTACTAAAAAGTAAATTTATCATTAAAAACTAGTTTAAAAAATATTTTTTAATTAGTAGTTAAAATTAAACAAAAAAAAACAATTTAAATTTGTTGTCAGAGCCATGTTTTCAAAAGTTTGCTTAAAAATACTTGAATTTTTGATCGAAATCTTGAAAAAAAATTGCTTCAAATTTTTTTAAACAATCGAAATGAATATTTTAATAAATTTTATAAATAAAATACTTTTATATTTCAATCAATTAATTTGCCTATGAAAAATCTATATGCAAAAATCAAGAATCTAATGACACAAAATAAATAGAAATCGAAAAGCCCATGAAAAATATTCGTTCACTGTTAGGTGAATTCAAAATGGACTTTCAACAATTAAAAAGCCAATACAATCAAAAATATTCGTACAAAACAAAATCAAGAAATCCAAAAAAAAAACATACATACGTACAAGAACCACGAAGTATTAACAGAAAATTCAAGTGGAGCTTGACTAAACATAAATAGAAATTCAGGAGCTTATTAAAAATGTACGTACAAAACTCAAGAATCAATATAAATAAAAATGAAGAAATCTATGAAAGTCAGTGTTATACAAACAAAGTTAAAAAGTTTTTTATTTGTGAAGAATAATATATAATGAAGTAGAAGCCTCCGCCGTTAACAGTTTTCTATGAAAGCTTTATTTACGTAAATCAAGAAGCCCATAAGACGCATAAATACAAAAATCAAAAAAGTCTATTAAAAAATTACGTATAAAAATTAAGAAGCTTATAAAAATATAAATATATAATACTTATACGTACAAACATCAGGAAGTCCGTGAAATATATTTGTACAGAAATCAAGAAGCCTATGACTAAATATAAATAGAAATCAAGAAGTTATGAAAAAAAATCAATTTGAAATCAAGAATAAACTATAATAAAATGTATAAGTCTATAAAAAATATACGTACAAAAACTCAAGAAATCTACGACTATAAATAATTAGAAATCAAGAAGTTTATGAAGACTATATGCAAAAAACAATAAGCCTATGAAAAATATGCTATAAAATATTCAGAGAAAAACATCTAAAAAACAAAAATAACTAAAACTTAAAATATCCTAAAAAATATTTTTTTCTTAAGAATCTTTGAAAACTAGTTGAAATTCAATTTAAACAGTTGAATTTTTATAAAAACAAATCATTTACAATTGACTTTAAGAGACAAACTTCCTAAAACAGTTGAAATATTATTATAACAATCTATAAATTTCCTAGGAAAAATAATTCATTAAAAATACAGTTTTATATTTACTTAAAAAACAATTGAAATCGTAAAATCATTGTTTTGTTAAGTATGGCTTAAAATAAGCATAAATAAGGAAACACATGAAGTATATACGTGCAAAAATCAAACAAAACAAAAATAAAGCTATGATTAAGTATAATTAAAAATCAAGAAACCCATAAAAAATAAATGTACTAAAAAATTGCTTGCTATTTCTATTTTAGAAAAAAATTAAACTCTGTACCAATATAAATATTTAAAATTTCGTCAATCGTAACTTTTTCAATAAAAAAATAATAATTAAACTGTTTTAAAGATTACATTTTCAATATTGCTTTACAGTTAAAATTTTACAAAAAAAAATAATTGAAATTTTCTACCAAAACCTTCGAATAATTAAAAACTGTTAATAAGCAGTTTAAAATTTTCTTAAAAATCGTTAGAATTATACAAAAAATGTAAATATTGAATCTTTTAAAATTTATTAAAAAAATAATTCACATCTGCCTAATAAGTTTTATTTATTTTGATTTATAATAGAACAGATAAGCAGTTAAATATTTGCCAAGAAAAAAGAAAAAAATGACTAGAAAACGGTCAAAATTATTAAAATTTAAAAAAATCTTATGTTTACTTCAAAACAAAATAAAATAAAACAAGTGAAAAAATAAAGAAGTTGAGTACACTTTGTTCTTCCACTCTAGCCACATACTGCAAATTCAGACCTTCTGATAATCTCACTTGCTGACTACTGATGGCCATCCTGTCTTCATTTTGCTTAATAAAAAGCCCTATTTTGCGATTCAAAAGCTCTCGTTCAATTTTCAACCTGGTTGTCAAATTGACATTATAATAAATGGTAATCAAGAAAGTCATAAAAATATACGTACAAAAATCAAGAAGTCCACGAAGAATTATAAATAAGAGCATCAAAAAGTTCATGAAAAATTAGCATACAAAAATCAAGAAGCCTATGATTTTATAATATTAAAAATCAATAAGTCTATGAAAACTAGTCGCACACAAATCAAGCAATTCATGAAAAATATCCGTTATCTTTTTAATCTGCTTAAAAAAACTCTACAAAATTGACTCAAAATCATTGAAAACTAGTTGAAAGACAATTTAAAACATGACCGTTTTAAATCTGCTTCTTGGATTGAATTGAATTTTTACAAAACCAAAACAATTAAAACTGTAACAGCTAAACTTTGCTTAAAATAAGTTGAAATATTATTATAACAATTTTTAAATTTCCTAAGAAAAAAAAATGAATTAAAACGTCAAATTTACTTAAAAACAACCGAACACCATTATTTTGCAAATTCTAACACTTATTTCTAAGGTGTTAAGTTAGGATAATCTGCTTACTGATTTAAAAAAGATTGACAAGAAAATAAGGTTATAATTGAAAAAAAACTCAACAATAACGTTAAAATTATAATCTGAATTAAAGTCGCAAAAATAGATGAAATCGTTGCGTCATTGTTTTGGAAATTCTAGTACTTATTTTTAAGATGATAAGCTAAACAAATCAATTTTTTTTCTACTCAAAAAGTGAGCAGAAAACGTTATCATTAAAAAAATTAAAAATTCAGAAATAACGTTAAAATCATGATTGGAATTTAAGACACGAAAATAGATGAAATCGTTGCGTCATTGTTTTGCAAGTTCTAGCACTCAATTCTAAGATGATAAGCTCAAAAAAATCCGCTTACTTTTTCAAAAAATTTTGATTAGAGAAAAAGTTATGATTTAGAAAAATGTATATTCAGCAAAAACGTTAAAATCGTGATTGGAATTAGAAACAGAATAATAGATGAAATCGTTGCGTCATTATTTTCCAAATTCTAGGACTTATTTCTAGGATGATAAACCGAGAAATTCAGTTTTCAGATTAAAAATATTTTGAGCAGAAAAAAGTTATGAATAAAAAATATAAAAAAATTCAGCAATTACGTTTAAATCATGATTGTAATTAAAGTTATAAAAATTGATGAAATCGTTGCATCATTTTTTTTGCTAATTCTAACACTTAATTCTAAGCTAAGAAAATCAGTTTACTGCTTTAAAAAATCTTGAGCAGAAAATAAGTTACGATTTAAAAATTTTAAAATCTGCAATAACGTTAAAATTATGATTCTAATTAAAGACACGAAAATGATTGAAATCTTTGCGTCATTGTTTTGCAAGTTCTAGCACTTAATTCTAAGATGATGAACTCAGAAAATCAACTTATTGTTTCAAAAAAAGTTTGATTAGAGAAGAAGTTATGATTATAAAAAAGAATACTCAGCAATAACTTATGAAAATAAATAAATTGGAATTAAATACACGAAAATAGGTGAAATCGTTGCGTTTTGCTAATTCTAAAATTTATTTCTAAAATTATAAACTAAGAAAATCAGGTCACTGCTTTTAAAAACTTATGACTAGAAAAAAAGTTATGATTTAAGAAAATCACCAATAACGTTAAAATCATAATTGAAATTATAGACGCAAATATTGATGAAATCTTTGTATCAATGTTTTGCAAATTCTATGGCTCATTTATAAGATGACAAGCTAACAAAATCAGCTTACTACTTAAAAAAAACATACTACAAAAAGTTATGGATAAAAACATTAAAAATTCAGTAATAACGTAAAATCCTGATTGGAATTAAAGACACGAAAAATAGATGTCATCGTTGCATCATTAGTTTGCAAATTCTATGACTTATATCTAAGGAGATACGCTAAGAAAATCAGCTTACTGCTTCAAAAAAATTTGATTAGAGAAAAAGTTATGATTAAAAACATGTATATTCAGCAATAACGTTAAAATCGTGGTTGGAATTAAAGACACGAAAATAGATGAAATCGTGGCATAATTGTTTTGAAAATTCTATGACTTATTTTTAAGATGGTAAACTAAAAAAAATCAGTTTACGGCTTTAAAAAATTTTGAGCAGAAAAAAAGTTATGATTTAAAAAAAATATATAAAATTCACAATGACGTTAAAATCATAATTGCAATTAAAGATATGAAAATTGATGAAATCGTTGCGTCAATGTTTTGCAAATTCTAGGACTTATTTCTAAAATGTTAAGCTAAGAAAATCAGCTTAGTGCTTGAAAAAAATTTGATTAGAGAAAAAGTTATGATTAAAAACATGTATATTCAGCAATAACGTTAAAATCGTGGTTGGAATTAAAGACACGAAAATAGATGAAATCGTGGCATAATTGTTTTGAAAATTTTATGATTTATTTTCAAGATGATAAACTAAAAAAAATCAGTTTAATGCTTTAAAAAATTTTGAGCAGAAAAAAAGTTATGATTTAAAAAAATATATAAAATTCACAATGACGTTAAAATCATAATTGCAATTAAAGATGTGAAAATTGATGAAATCGTTGCGTCAATGTTTTGAAAATTCTAGGACTTATTTCTAAGATGATAAACTAAGAAAATCGGGTTACTGCTTGAAAATATTTTGACTAGAAAAAAAGTTATGATTAAAAAAAAATACAAAATTCAGCATTAATGTTAAAATCATAATTGGAATTAAAGACGTAAAAATAGATTAAATCGTGGATTTATTGTTTTGCAATTTTATAATAAATAAATTTTGTAATAAAAACAATTAAAATTCACGCGTAAGAATAGTTTATAATTGTAATCTGTTAAAATGGCTAAAAACTAAAACATTTCTTAAAGTAAAAACTATTAAAAAATAGGTAAAATAATAATTTAAATAAAAATGCGTAATTTCGTATCAACTATAATACTTTTTCGTATTACACGAGGAAGTTAAAAATGTGTATGAAAATCAAGACGCTTTTGAGAAGAAAAAATCAAGAAGGTTATGAAATAAATACAAGTGTAGACTAATTACGTACCAAGTACTAACTATTATTGCAGCCTGTTGTTGAGAGTGAAGCTATTTTCGCGCAACACTAATTCGATTACGTAATCATATGATGTTCCACAATTGAAAAAAAAAAACAATGATTCTATCTCTATTTTCTCTGTCGTCTAACACCGACACTACCTTTCCTACACTGATAGGTAAATTATACTACACGTGCCGACGCGATTTGCTCATTATTTTCTTGTTTTTTTTATATTTAGTTTTTGTTCTGACGACCTTCGAATATAATACGAATACCAAATTGCTATCGCGAATATCGGGAATAACCGGACATGCAATGAAAATTATTGTTATTCGACTCTGTCATCCGTACAGGTAGAAACAAACAAATTAAATACACGTAGACAAAAAAAAAGGATTTTCATCACAATCTCAATATTTCTTTTTTAATAATGTTTAATTAAAATAAAACAAATAATAATAATAAGAATATAATCAAACTGTTAACGGTGGAGGCTTCTATTTCGTTATACATTATTCTTCACAAATAAAAAACTTTTTAACTTTGTATGATTTCATCATGTATTCGTCTCGTCAACTCAATTTATATGTTTAATATTAATTGTCTCCTTTTTGACGGTTTTTGGAGGTTCGTTACTAACCATACTGTAATAGTGTGTGGTACTGGTGTTGCTGCAGAAGTTTGGGAAGGTCGTCGATGTAGTAGCCCCACTCTGACAGGATGGCGTTGATGATGTTGAAGGTGAGAATTGACACGGTCATGTAGAGGAGGGTTTCTTGCCGCTTAGGTGATATCTGGCCACAGCAGGCGACCATTCCCACTCCTATGCCCATGAATATATTCTGTAAAATATATTAAAACTTAAGATGTAATACATCAAATTTTTACAAGAAGTAAAATATTTATTTTAGATATTATAAGTTGGAGATGGGGAAATGGATTTAACTATGGAGAACTTTTATTTTCGATCTATTTTGGATCTCATAAGTGATTGATTTTATTGTGGAGTATCTTGCGTGGTATTATTATAACAAATTACTTACAAGTTACTTATTTCCTACCTATCGACTCGCGACGCACAGCTTTGACCCAGTGACCCAAATACGGACGCCACCCGCAGAAATATGTACATTCGCATGTTCACAGACTTTGCATTATTAATATTTATTACCTATGGGACCGACACGTCGTCCGTCCTCTAACAAACGGCCAACTTTCCTTTTTATCAAGTCGTAAATCACACTTTTTGCGAAACGCAAAAGTGTATCTATTTTGCATACGAACAATGACGAAGGTTATAAGACAAAAATATCATCATATTTAAAGTTAAAGTATTCTATGTTAATATATATATATATAAATTAATCTGTATTAACTAATTAAAGAGATTATTATTAAAGTGAAAGAAAGTTAAAGTGAAAGAGATAGAGAGTGAGAAAGAGAGACGAAGGTAGAGAGAGAAAGTGAGAGGAAGAGAGTTAGTGTGATACATTCTTAAAAGGTAATTAATCAGACTTAAATCATTGATTACTTAACAAAAGATATTATGATTTATCTATGAAAAAATTAAGGACCTTAATCATTTAATGATGATTTTGAACATTCATTTTTCAACCCCTTTTTGGATTTTGACACTTCTTTCTTTCACAAGCCTTTTAATGCCTTTCTTAATTCTTTAATTTCTAATGAAATTCAACGCTTAGATTTTCCATTAATACAAGTAATATCAATTTTTAATCAATCAATCTTCAAATCACTTCAAACATCCTGAAGATTAATTGAGCAAAAACTATTTTAAGCTTTTTAATCCTCACAAGAAATATTCGTTTCTAATTAATTAATCACCAAGACTAATCGAGTGAAAAACTTACTTAATCACATCCCCTATCTTCCATAATTATTACCAACTATACTAATAAAAGGATTTATCTTTTCATACAATTTTCATATGAATTTCATGTTTAAGTTTGAAGAGTTTTAAGTGCTTTTGGAAGGTAATCAAACACAAAGTTTCCATATCGTATCGATTAGTTGGAATGAAAACTGGCGAGAGGGGGAGGCGTCGGTGTTAATGGATTAAAACGAGACTTGCCCATAGTCCGGTGAGCAAATTGCAGGCTAATATGAGGGAGGGAAGAGCCAGGAGGAAGAAGATGCCGGCGACGAGTTGTGCAGCTCCGCTCGTAACATAGACAGCGCTCCATAGGACGTGCAGTATCGACCACACGCGTTCACAGCCCGAGCACATTACACTCCCTGGAAAACAAAACAAAACAGGAGATTAATTAAGGGTGAAAATTCTATTCGAAATTTAAAAAAAAAAATGAACAAAATTGAAGCTTATAACAAATATATACTATTTTAAGGAGTCTATTAACAATATAATAACAACTCATATTTTATTCAGAAGCGTTTTTAAACGTCATGATGAAGACCTCAATCTATATATTAATTAAAAAAATAATAATACAATTTGTTCGAACTCTTGTGTACATTGGGTTGCCTATCATTAAAGTTGTTTGTGTTATAAACATTAAATAAAATATTACTCATTATGTTTCTAATACTCTTTATTTTTTATGTAATATATTATATTTTTTTGTAATAATCATAATTTTAACGCTGTTTTTAATGTTACGTAAAACTTGTTTAAAATATAAAATAAATAGTTATGTTATAGAGTATATAAAACCCTAATTTATCTATTACATGATAAAAGCAGCTCTAATATTATATAGTTATATATATTTATCATTTAGATTTATTTGTTGCATCTGCAAATATTATTAGGAAACC
Source organism: Ontholestes murinus (assembly GCA_963969525.1). Taxonomy (NCBI): domain Eukaryota; kingdom Metazoa; phylum Arthropoda; class Insecta; order Coleoptera; family Staphylinidae; genus Ontholestes; species Ontholestes murinus. The sequence continues at coordinate 76,314,322 of OZ018390.1, read as the reverse complement.
TGTATCCAATAATTTTTTAAATGTGTGTGTATAAAGTTGCCTATATTGCATCTCAATATTATAGTAATAAATTGAAAAAGTTTAATACCGTTTGGATTTTATTTTATTTTAAAAATGTAATCTAGTCGTCCATGATGTTTATGTTTAAATCAGCATAACTCGGTTTAAAAATTGTGTTAAAATTAATATTTTCTAAAAACGTTTTCTAGCAAAAAATGTAAAAATGAAAATGATGTAATTTTTTATTTGTGTTGGTATTTAGCACGTAATTGCAAAATTTTTTTGTTAAAGTAATTATCTTCTTACTTGTACGGTTTTGATTTTATTTAATTTTAAAAATATAATCTAGTCATCCGTGTTACTTATATTTTAATCAAAGTAACACGGTTGTTTTTAAAGATAATCATATCGTGTTTCGGCTCAAATTGACTACGATTTTATAAACTTTTTAAAACTACTGTTAAAACTTAAATTCACCAAATCCTATTAGTAATAAAATGTGTTAAATTAAAATGTATAAACTTTATTATTCACATTGATGTTTAGCATGAAAATCTAAAGAGATTTTGTTAATATAATTTCCTTTTAACTAGTACGGTTGGGATTTTATTTCATTTTAAAAATGTAATCTAGTCGTCCATGATGTTTATATTTAAGTCAGCATAACTCAGTTGTTTTTAAAGATAACCTTAACGTGTTTAGGTTTAAAATTCCTAAAATTTTATCAACTTTTTAAAAATTGTGTTAAAATTAATATTTTATAAAAACGTTTTGTAGCAAAAAATGTAAAAATTAAAATTATGCAATTTTTTATTTGTGCTAGTGTTTAGCACGTAAATGCAAAAATTTTTTGTTAGAGTAATTTTTTCTTACTATTACGGTTAAGATTTTATTTAATTTTAAAAATGTAATCTAGTCATCCGTGATATTCATATTTTAATCAACGCAACACGGTTGTTTTTAAAGATAATCATATCGTGTTTCGGCTTAAATTGACTACGATTTTATAAACTTTTCAAAACAACTGTTAAAACTCAAATTCACCAAATCCTATTGGTAATAAAATGTGTAAAATTAAAATGTATAAACTTTATTATCCACATTAATGTTCAGCATTAAAATCTAAAGATATTTTGTTAATACAATTTCCTTTTAACTAGTACGGTTGGGGTTTTATTTCATTTCAAAAATGTAATCTAGTCGTCCATGATATTTATGTTTAAGTCAGCATAACTCGATTGTTTTTAAAGATAACCTTAACGTATTTGGGTTTAAAATTTCTAAAATTTTATCAACTTTTTAAAAATTGTGTTAAAATTAATATTTTATAAAAACTTTTTGTAGCAAAAAATGTAAAAATGAAAATTATGTAATTTTTTATTTGTGTTAGTATTTAGCACGTAATTACAAAGATTTTTTGTTAGAGTAATTTTCTTTATACTATTATGGTTAAGATTTTACTTACTTTTAAAAATATAATCTAGTCATCCGTGATATTTATATTTTAATCAACGTAACACAGTTGTTTTTAAAGATAATCATATCGTGTTTCGACTCAAATTGACTACGATTTTAAAAACTTTTTAAAACTACTGTTAAAACTCAAATTCACCAAATTCTATTAGTAATAAAATGTGTAAAATTAAAATGTATAAACTTTATTATTCACATTGATGTTTAGCATGAAAATCTAAAGATATTTTGTTAATATAATTTCCTTTTAACTAGTACGGTTGGGATTTTATTTCATTTTAAAAATGTAATCTAGTCGTCCATGATGTTTATGTTTAAGTCAGCATAACTCGGTTGTTTTTAAAGATAACCTTAACGTATTTCGGTTAAAAATTTCTAAAATTTTATCAACTTTTTAAAAATTGTGTTAAAATTAAAATTTTATAAAAAACTTTTTGTAGCAAAAAATGTAAAAATGAAAATTATATAATTTTTTATTTGTGTTGGTGTTTAGCACGTACTTGCAAAGATTTTTTGTTAGAGAAATTTTCTTCATACTAGTACGGTTTAGATTTTATTCAATTTTAAAAACGTAATCTAGTCATCCGTGATATTTATATTTTAATCAACGCAACACAGTTGTTTTTAAAGATAATCATATCGTGTTTCGGCTCAAATTGACTACAATTTTATAAACTTTTTAAAACAACTGTTAAAACTTAAATTCACCAAATCCTATTAGTAATACAATGTGTAAAAGTAAAATGTACAAACTTTATTATTTACATTAATGTTTAGCATGAAAATCTAAAGATATTTTGTTAATATAATTCTCTTTTAACTAGTACAGTTAGGATTTTATTTCATTTTAAAAATGTAATCTAGTCGTCCATGATGTTTATGTTTAAGTCAGCATAACTCGGTTGTTTTTAAAGATAACCTTAACGTATTTGGGTTTAAAATTCCTAAAATTTTATCAACTTTTTAAAAATTGTGTTAAAATTAATATTTTATAAAAACGTTTTGTAGCAAAAAATGTAAAAATGAAAATTATGTAATTTTTAATTTGTGTTGGTGTTTAGCAAGTGATTGCAAAGATTTTTTGTTAGAGTAATTTTCTTCCTACTAGTACGGTTTAGATTTTATTTAATTTTAAAAATGTAATCTAGTCATCCGTGATATTTATATTTTAATCAACGTAACACGGTTGTTTTTAAAGGTAATCATATCGTATTTCGGCTCAAATTGATTACGATTTTATAAACTTTTTAAAACAACTGTTAAAACTTAATTTCACCAAATCCTATTAGTAATAAAATGTGTAAAATTAAAATGTATAAACTTTATTATACACATTGACGTTTAACATGAAAATCTAAAGATATTTTGTTAATATAATTTCCTTTTAACTAGCACGGTTTGGATTTAATTTAATTTTAAAAATGTAATCTAGTCGTCCATGATATTTATGTTTAAGTCAGTATAACTCGGTTGTTTTTAAAGATAACCTTAACGTATTTGGGTTTAAAATTTCTAAAATTTTATCCACTTTTTAAAAATTGTGTTAAAATTAATATTTTATAAAAACGTTTTGTAGTAAAAAATGTAAAAATGAAAATTATGTAATTTTTTTATTTGTGTTGGTGTTTAGCACGTAATTACAAAGATTTTTTGTTAGAGTCATTTTCTTCTTACTAGTACGGTTTAGATTTTATTTAATTTTAAAAATATAATCTAGTCATCCGCGACATTTATATTTTAATCAACGTAACACGGTTGTTTTTAAAGATAATCATATCGTGTTTCGGCTCAAATTGACTACGATTTTATAAACTTTTTAAAACAACTGTTAAAACTTAAATTCACCAAATCCTATTAGTAATAAAATGTGTAAAATTAAAATGTATAAACTTTATTATTCATATTGATGTTTAGCATGAAAATCTAAAGATATTTTGTTAATATAATTTCCTTTTAACTAGTACGGTTTGGATTTAATTTAATTTTAAAAATGTAATCTAGTCGTCCATGATATTTATGTTTAAGTCAGCGTAACTCGGTTGTTTTTAAAGATAACCTTAACGTATTTAGGTTTAAAATTCCTAAAATTTTATCCATTTTTTAAAAATTGTGTTAAAATTAATATTTTATAAAAACTTTTTGTAGCAAAAAATGTAAAAATTAAAATTATGCAATTTTTTATTTGTGTTGGTGTTTGGCGCGTAATTGCAAAGATTTTTTGTTAGAGTAATTTTCTTCTTACTAGTACGGTTAAGATTTTATTCAATTTTAAAAACGTAATCTAGTCATCCGTGATATTTATATTTTAATCAACGTAACACGGTTGTTTTTAAAGATAATAATATCGTGTTTCGGCTCAAATTGACTACGATTTTATAAACTTTTTAAAATTACTGTTAAAACTTAAATTCACCAAATCCTATTAGTAATAAAATGTGTAAAATTAAAATGTATAAACTGTATTATTCACATTGATGTTTAGCATGGAAATCTAACGATATTTTCTTAATACAATTTCCTTTTAACTAGTACGGTTGGGATTTTATTGCATTTCAAAAATGTAATTTAGTCGTCCATGATATTTATGTTTAAGTCAGCATAACTCGGTTGTTTTTAAAGATAATATTAACGTATTTAGGTTTAAAATTCCTAAAATTTTATCAACTTTTTAAAAATTGTGTTAAAATTAATATTTTATAAAAACGTTTTGTAGCAAAAAATGTAAAAATTAAAATTATGTAATTTTTTATTTGTGCTAGTGTTTAGCACGTAAATGCAAAGATTTTTTGTTAGAGTAATTTTCTTCATACTATTACGGTTAAGATTTTATTTAATTTTAAAAACGTAATCTAGTCATCCGTGATATTTATATTTTAATCAACGTAACACGGTTGTTTTTAAAAATAATCATATCGTGTTTCGGCTCAATTTAACTACAATTTTATAAACCCTTTAAAACTACGGTTAAAACTTAAATTCACCAAATCCTACTAGTAGTAAAATGTGTAAAATTAAAATGTATAAACTTTATTATTCACATTGATGTTTAGCATGAAAATCTAAAGATATTTTGTTAATATAATTTTCTTTTAACTAGTACGGTTGGGATTTTATTTCATTTTAAAAATGTAATCTAGTCGTCCATGATATTTATGTTTAAGTCAGCATAACTCGGTTGTTTTTAAAGATAATCTTAACGTATTTAGGTTTAAAATTTCTAAAATTTTATCAACTTTTTAAAAATTGTGTTATAATTAATATTTTATAAAAACTTTTTGTAGCAAAAAATGTAAAAATTAAAATTATGTATTTTTTTATTTGTGTTGGTTTTTGGCACGTAATTGCAAAGATTTTTTGTTAGAGTAATTTTCTTCTTACTAGTACGGTTTAGATTTAATTTTATTTTAAAAATGTAATCTAGTCATCCGTGATATTTATATTTTAATCAACGTAACACGCTTGTTTTTAAAGATAATCATATCGTGTTTCGGCTCAAATTGACTACAATTTTATAAACTTTTTAAAACTACTGTTAAAACTTAAATTCACCAAATCCTATTAGTAATAAAATGTGTAAAATTAAAATGTATAAAATTTATTATTCACATTGATGTTAAGCATAAAAATCTAAAGATATTTTGTTAATACAATTTCCTTTTGACTAGTACGGTTGGGATTTTATTTCATTTCAAAAATGTAATCTAGTCGTCCATGATATTTATGTTCAAGTCAGCATAACTCGGTTGTTTTTAAAGATAACCTTAACGTATTTAGGTTTAAAATTTCTAAAATTTTATCAACTTTTTAAAAATTGTGTTAAAATTAATATTTTATAAAAGCTTTTTGTAGCAAAAAATGTAAAAATTTAAATTATATAATTTTTTATTTGTACTAGTATTTAGCACGTAAATGCAAAGATTTTTTGTTAGAGTAATTTTCTTCTTACTAGTACGGTTTAGATTTTATTTAATTTTAAAAATATAATCTAGTCATCCGTGCTATTATATTTCAATCGACGTAACACGGTTGTTTTTAAAGATAATCATATCGTGTTTCGGCTCAAATTGACTACGATTTTATAAACTTTTTAAAACTACTGTTAAAACTTAAATCCACCAAATCCTACTAGTAATAAAATGTGTTAAATTAAAATGTATAAACATTACATACATAAATTAATATTTTTATTATTTATTATTTAAGTATCAGGACAATTAGCGCTTAAAAAAATATTAAAACAAAGTTATTACTTTCCAAAGATTATTTATCTACAGAAACATCGCTGTAACTGATAACCTTCAAAGTTTCATTCTCGTCGAAGACACAAAAGAACCTTTTTTTCTTATAATATTGTTTGCGTTTCGCGTGTCGGAGAAAAAAGTTTATTGTGTAGGAAAAATGGGGGATTTTATTTCGTACGATCGTCGTCTTCCGTTTCACGTATATCCAGCGAAAAGCTCTGTACACGAAACGTATTCTTGTATTTCTTTGCAAAATGAAAAGTGCGTGAAAGGGCGAGTGACTTTCCACGTCTTGTATCAATCACCGAACTTTTTCCTTGTCGTTGTTGTTGTTGTTCACGCCCAAAGTGCTTTCATGTTTCGAAATGATGATGATCCCCCAATAATTTATTTTAATCTTGAAAAAGTATGAAAAACTAAACGATTAATAATTTAAAAATACGAAAACATTATTTTATTTTCGTATTTTGAAATTAGTTAATTTTCTACAACTAACTAAAGGATTTTAATATATTTTATTAACTAAACGATTCTTAGAGATGATAAATAGAGAAAATATTTGCAATATTAAATCCTGACTATGTACTTAATTCATGGCCAATGCTATTTCAAATATGTTCTTTATTAAATATTTTAATTATAATATACAGTGTAAGTTTTTTAGATATGGAGATTTCGGAAACTATAAGAGATAGAAAAACTATTAAATGAGGAAAGAAGTGTAATAAAATTGCAATTTCAACGTTCTCAAAAAAGTCAAGGGTGACTAGATATTTTGAAAAAAGCAAAAAGTGTTAATTTCTCAGATCACTACATCTTGGTTATTATGAGAGATAGCAAAAAACTGTAAAGGATAAAGTTGTAGATAACATGTTACTATAAAAAAGGTAAATAATAAATGTGGGAATAATCACCAACCAAAAAAAAAACTCACTTGACGATATTGGTTTGAAAATATGTGCTATAAAAAATCGAATGATTGATTTATAAATGTGCGTGCTGTTTTCGAATGTAAAAAATGAGATTAACCAGCATGAATCATTTTTGTTATTGGAAAAATCACGTAATTCTGTAAGTGGCGTGTCGAAAAAAAAAATCTGAACGTCTTCAAGGTCATGCAAGGACGTAGACATCGTCGGTTACGTTTCCGCAATGGAGATTAGCTCGGATTGTTATGTGTTTATTGCTGCGTGAAGAGGAAAATTTAATGTTGCACTCAAGAAATTAAAAATATATACACAGTGATGTTAAATATTTGGAAATTATAATCTTTGATGTGTTCTGTTTTGAAACTAATTCTACCGCTAATCAAAATACGTTCAAATACAATAACGATGCCATCATAAGGTAATATCTTGATTAACACTTTACCCGGAAAGTTAAATACTCTCAAGGTAAAACTCGTTTCCCAGTCTTCAACTAAGCTACACTGATGAGATCCGAAATAGATAGAAACCGGTCTGTAGCTGTTGTTGACAGGAAACAATAATTAATTGAATATATTTTATAATAATTTAAAAATACGAAATGTTTCGTAAATACGAAGAAACGTTAATTTGGAAACATTTGGAATTATACAAAAGTAAAACAATTAAAAATTGTTAAAAAAGATGTTTAAATATATTAAAAAGTTCGAAAAGTTAGAATGAAACAATTAAAATTTTAGAAGAAGAAAACTACAATTAATTGCAATCTTTTTAATTTTGATATATTTAATTATATTTAAAAAAAATAAAACTTATAGATATAATTAAATATATCAAAATATTTGATAATAATTAATAATAATAATTTCTTAAAACAATTAAAACTTTGTGGAAAAAAAGCAAATAAAATCTGCTATAAAACTTCCATTGTTTTATTACAGATTTCTTTTGTGGAAATTTTCATTAAAAAAAACATTTGTTCGAAACAGAGTTTACAAAATTAAACATGAAAAACAATTGAATTCTGTAATAAAACATTTGTACACTTTCAAAAAGAAAATATATTTTTTAAGACTCATTTAAAACATTTGAAATTTTACAAAACCGAATAAAAAATTAATGAATATCTAAAAATAACAGCTATAAATATTTAAAAAAAACACTTTTGAATGTTCACTTTTAAAACTTTGTGGAAAAAAAGCAAATAAAATCTGCTATAAAACTTCCATTGTTTTATTACAGATTCCTTTTGTGGAAATTTTCATTAAAAAAACATTTGTACGAAACAGATTTTACAAAATAAACATGAAAAACAATTGAATAATAAAACATTTGTATACTTTCAACAAAAAAATATATTTTTAAGACTCATTTAAAACATTTAAAATTTTACAAAACCGAATAAAAAATTAATGAATATCTAAAAATATCAGCCATAAATATTTAAAAAAAAACACTTTTGAATGTTCACTTTGAAAATGAAGCCAATTAAAATTACATTCACAAAACTAACTAAAAAAACAATTGAATATATAAACAATAACAGCACGCTTTTTAAAAGTGATTTTAAGCAAATGAATTTTATAAATTAAAACTGACAAAAAAACAATTGAAATCTGTAACAGCACAAATTTTCTCAAAAAAATATATGAAAATTGGGCCTAAACAATTAAAATTTTACAAAAACAATTAACAAGTTGAAATTTAATAAAACGGTCGTAAATTTTCTAAAAATAAGCATTTTTTTCAATACAGTTGAAATTTCACGAAGATAAATCTTTAAAAATTGAAAAAAATCGAGTAAAAAAGTTTGCATAGAAAAAGAATTCAAAGAAAATAAATTTGCTTAGAATTAGTTTACTTATTTACAAAAAAAAGCAAATAAAAATTTACAATCAACAGTCGTATATATTTTTCAGCTAAACATTTAAAAAACCGCTTAGAAAAATTGTAAAAAGCAAATGAAAATTTACAATCAACAGTCGTATATTTTTTTAAGCTAAACATTTAAAAATCCGCTAAGAAAAATTACAAATTTACAAAAACAAACTGAAAAATAATTAAAATCTAATAAAACAGTTGAAATATTCTAAAAAAAAACTTTTACCAAACATTTTAAATTTTATGTAAATGAAAAACAATTTAAAATTCATTAAAAAAAAGGAAGACATTTGAAAAATTACTTTAAACCAATTGAAATTTTGCAAAAAAAAAACATAAAAAAAACAACTGAAATATGTAATAAAACATATCTGTGATGAAATAAAATTTGAAAATGAAAAATAATTAATTCAAATCAGTTGTGTATTTAAAAAAAGAAGATATTTGAAAAAATACTTTAAAGCATTTGAAATTTTGCAAAAAAAACTAAAATGAAACAAGTGAAATCTGTGATAAAACAATTTCGTAAACGACATCTGTAATAAAACGAAATTTTGAAAATTAAAGATGAAAATAACTAAAACCTGTTTTAGGTAAATTTTGAATTGTTTTTTGTTTAGAAAATGTACAAATGTTGTATTTGTACATTTTGAATTGTTTTTTGTTTAGAAAATGTACAAATGTTGTATTTGTACATTTTCTAAACAAAAAACAATTCAAAATTCACTTAAAACAATTGAAATTTTACAAAACCAACTAAAAATAACATCTGTAGATTATTGAATTAATTAATTTCTTTTTTACAAAATTGATAATTTTAAAAACCAAAAACCAATAATTTGAACTTGTTTATATGTTACAAAAAAAGGGAATGGAAAATCAGTTTAAAAAAACTATAAACTTTTTATTAAAGAAAAACAATTGAGATTTTAAAATAAAAACCTAAAAAATCATTTTATGTTTCTGTAAAAAGTTCAAAAATTATTCAATAGAAATTTTACAAGAAAAGAAAAAAATAACGATTTTATAAAATTGAAAATTTTCGAAAATTTTGAAGAAATTGTCTTGGAAATCATAATAACATGTTTAATAGTTTAAACTGTGTACATATTACAAAAAGAAACAATTGAATATTTAAAAAATATCATAACATCTGTAGATTATTTTTTTTTTGCAAACTGGATAATTTTAAAAAACAAAACAATTCTCTTGAAAATCATAAGAAAATGTTTATAATTTGAATTTGTTTACGTGTTACAAAAAAAATTATGAAAAATCAGTTTAAAAGAAACTATAAACTTTTTATTAAAGGAAAACAATTGAGATTTTGAACTAAAAACCTAAAAAATCATTTTATATTTCTTTAAAAAGTTAAAAAATTATTCAATAGAACTTTTACAAAAAAAGAAAAAAACATAACTTTATGAAATTGAAAATTTTCGAAATTTTTGAAGATATTGTCTTGGAAATCATAAGAAAATGTTTAATAGTTTAAACTTGTTTACATAATACAAAAAACAATTGAATATTAAAAAAATTTACATCATGTAAATTAATTTTTTTGCCAAATTGATAATTTTTAAAACCAAAACCATTTTCTTCAAAATCATAAGAAACTGTTTAATAATTTGAGCTTGTTTACATGTTACAAAAAAAAAACAATGAAAAATCAGTTTAAAAGAAACTATAAACTTTTTATTAAAGAAAAACAACTGAGATTTTGAAAAAAAACCTTAAAAACAATTTATCTCTTTAAAAAGTTAAAAAAACTTTCAAAATTTTCAAAATTTTATAAGAAATTGTCTTGAAAATCATAAGAACATGTTTAATAGAATAAACTTGTTTACATATTACAAAACAAACAATTGAATATTAGTAAACAAAATTGATAATTTAAAAAAATCAAAACATTTCTCTTGAAAATCATAAGAAACAGTTTAACAATTTGAACTTGTTTACGTGTTACAAAAGAAAACAATGAAAAATCAGTTTAAAAAAACTATTTAAATCTCTTTAAAAAGTTAAAAAATGATTCAATAAAAATTTTACAAGAAAAAGAAAAAAATAGTTTTATGAAATTGAAAATTTTCGAAATTTTTGAAGAAATTGTCTTGGAAATCATAAGAAAATGTTTAATAGTTTAAACTTGTGTACATATTACAAAAAGAAACAATTGAATATTAGTAAGTAATTAGTAACATCTGTAGATTAATTTTTTTTTTTACAAAATTGATAATTTTAAAAACCAAAAACAATTCTCGTAAAAATCATAAAAAGATGTTTAATAATTTGAACTTGTTTAAGTGTTACAAAAGAAAACAATGGAAAATCAGTTTAAAAAAAACTTTTTAAATCTCTTTAAAAAGTTAAAAAATGATTCAATAACAATTTTACAAGAAAAAGAAAAAATAATTTTATGAAATTGAAAATTTTCGAAATTTTTGAAGAAATTGACTTGGAAATCATAAGAAAATGTTTAATAGTTTAAACTTGTGTATATATTACAAAAAAAAAACAATTGAATATTTAAAAAATATCATCTGTAGACTAATATTTTTTGCAAACTGGATAATGTAAAAAAAAACAAAGCAATTTTCTTGAAAATCATAAGAAACTGTTTAATAATTTGAACTTGTTTACGTGTTACAAAAAACAATGGAAAATCAGTAAACTATAAACTTTTTATTAAAGAAACACAATTGAGATTTTGAAAAAAAAAAACTAAAAAAAACCATTTAAATCTCTTCAAAATGTTAAAAAAGTTTCCAATAAAAATTTTACAAGGAAAAAAAAAGAATTTTATGAAATTGAAAAGTTTCAAATTTTTTTAAGAAATTGTCTTAGAAATCATAAGAACATGTTTAATAGTTTAAACTTGTGTACATATTACAAAAAGAAACAATTGAATATTTAAAAAATAACATCTGGTGATTATTTTTTTTACAAACTGGATAATAATTTTAAAATCCAAAACAGATCTCTTGAAAATCATAACTGTTTATAATTTTAAATTGTTTACGTGTTACAAAAAAAAAAAATGGAAAATCAGTTTAAAAAACTAAAAACTTTTTATTAAAGAAAAGCAATTGAGATTTTGAAAAAAAACCTACAAAAAACCTTTAAATAATCTCTTTAAAAAGTTAAAAAATTATTCAATAAAAATTTTACAAGAAAAGGAAAAAACCAATTTTATGAAATTGATAATTTACAAAAATTTAAAAGAAATTGTCTTTGAAATCATAAGAAAATAGTTTAACTTGTTTACATATTACAAAAAAAAACAATTGAAAGTCTATAACCATAAACTTTTAAAAGCAAAACAATACAGATTTAAGAAAAAAAACTTTAAAGAAAAATTTTAATCTGTAATAATAGAATTATATGTTTCCTTTGAAAATCTACTTATACCAATGAAAAATTTTATGAGAAAACTAAATGAATTTTAGTAATGTGCTTAAAAATAGATTAAATTTGTTTGTTTTGTTCTGTAACTCTAAAATAGCTAGAGATTTTAAACTGAAGCTATAGAATCAAAAAATCTGTAGCAAAAAATGAAACTCTTTAAAAATACTTAGAAGCAGTTGAAAACTTTTATAAAGAAAATAAAAATATATTCAATTTAAGTTTACGAAAAAGCTAAAGTTTTAAATTGGCTAAAGAAAAATTGATTAAAAACAAATCTGTTTATTGAAATTTTACAGTTGTTCTTTAAAAAAAATTGTTTCGATGGGATTAACAAGAAATTAAAACAGATTTTCATTTAATAAAGGAGCAGACAGGATGAGTTTGTATTAAAGTCCTTTAGTTTGTTGTAGAATGTTAACTAGTAATTATTACTACGAAAACATTTTGCAAATCTACAATAATAAGTCTTACTAAGACTACAAAACAAATGTCGACTTTATTTTACCACTTTATTTATACAAATCATCTCCTACTAATTTATTATATTTAAGATGTACAAAGTAAATACTTCATAATTAAAGATTTTCGTTTATTATCTTCCATAAAATTTCAACTTTTTCAAAAAACAAATAGTATTTTGCAGTTTTATTTTTTATAACCTCAATTGATTTAGTGTAGTTTCAGATATTGATATAAAAGAAAACGTAATTTTGTTTTTGTTTGTAAAATTTTAATTGATTTAAGTCAGTTTTCAAATATTTTTTATTTATAGATTAAAAATTCTTTTGTCAGCGATTTTTAATGAAAATGATTTTTTTTATATCAACTTTATTTTTGATATATATATTTTTAGCTGCTTCTTGAAAGTATGTTTCCAAATGCTTTTATAAATATCCATTATTATTATCTAATGATGGGTGAGTAATTACTTTCCAACTTATAATTTAATCAACTTAAAAACTATAAAGCAATCAAATTTAATGTAATTCTTCACTGAGTTTTGTTGAATTTGATTCTCGTTTATCACTATTACTAATGAAGGTTTAAATTAAATTACACTTGGTTTGTTTCACAATTTTTCTATATTTACTCAACTAGTTTCGCTTTTTACGGCATTATCAAGAGTGAATTACAAAAGAAATTTATCACGTGGTGAAACATGTTTAATATTAAGGGTTGTTCATAGAAAGAACAATAATTGTGAAACCAACCAAATGCCTTTCTATAAACAACTCTTAATCATTGAATTTTTTTAAATTAAAATCTATTCTTTGTTAATATTCAATAAAGATAATTTATCGTTTACTTTCCCTGGTAATTCTGTATAAAAATTGAAGCCGTTTAAGCTGTGCATTATAATAATCATCATCAGTCGACTCTCCCGGTAAGAATTTTACGTCTAACGTCTTAATATAATAAGTACACGGCGCGTAAATTAAGTGGATAATTTTCAATTTTCTCCGCGGAGCTTACGGAGAAGATGAAGAAAAAAAAAGATATATCGCGAGTTCATCTTGATTGAGTTGCGTGCGTAATTATACGCATGATTTATGAGATAAAACCATCGACGGTTTCCGATTATAAATATTAATTCCGCGCCTCGATTAAAATTATCTCCGTCGAGCGAATTTAAATTATATAACCGCCTAGATAAGCGTGCGTGATTAATTATTTTTCATTAGGTATTATTCAGGCATCCACTTTACAGCATTAAAATAGGCTTGAAATAAAAGTTTATATAGCCGAAACATTAAGAAATTTCTGAATTAATTAATTAATTATATTTATTTGTGTGTTATTTTTTAAATAGATCTTGTAAATAAACTAAACTAGATTATAATTATGATTAAGTTTGCAACATTAGGTCAGGAGTACGAATGGTTTATTGAGATAGGTCGGCAGTGCGCTATTAAAATTAATGCGTAGTGTTATGAATATTTTTTTTTAACGATTTATAACATTTATATTGAAATAATGATTAATTTTAAGTAATTTCCTAATGTGTTTCCAATCTTTATAACCGTAGATGTAATCATGCACGTTTACGATTAGCGTAATTCGAAGGATTGCAAATAAAAAATCAATGGTAAACAGCATAAACATCCACACCTTCTCATTTATAGACGAGGAGACGCGCAAATCATTAAAATTAAATACCAAATCGTGCTTATCCGCAGTAACGTTGCGTAATCGGCGATTTTCCTAAAAGAAACTAGGACGCGCCGAGCGTGGATTATGGGATTATAAAATTCCTCACTTGGCTTCGTTTACAATTTACGAATGGAAATCGATAGCCTCGCATCGCATTAACATTCACCTGTTTTACATCCATATAATAATAATAATAATAATCCTTTATTTATAATTCATATAAAATGTTTAAACAATTATTATCCTTAGAGAAAAAATGTATAACTTTTTGTTTAGTTTTTAGTTTAATCATATAAAGTTATTACAGTAGGGGGATAATTTATGAAAATTATTGCTGAATACGAGTGCATTTCGTAACGTAACCAGGAACAAATTATATGGAACACGAAGCGATTTCCCCCGAGGATGGTAAATTGTAAATTGCTCGCGCCGATAAATTACATTTGACCAATACGTCGATATCGAGCTGATAATATCTGCGTAATATGCGAGCAACTCATTATGACCGACTCTCACTCACTGATGGTAGGCAGTTAAAATGATAAAGTAATTCCGACCAATTACCCATCAACGTCTCCGTCAATTGATCCCACTTGACCTCCACCTCGATACACCTCTGTGTACTCAACCACCATTACCTTACTCATACACAAATATTACCTTAAAAATTTTGGAAAAATCTCTAAACGAAGATCATTACTTATTTTGAAATCAACTCTACTTAAAAATCTGCCTTATATATGGTTGATACTTGTAAAGAGTTTCAGGTAATCTGTGTATGCTAAAACTTGACAACTTAAGGAGTCCAGCAAAGAATTAATAAAAATAATAAAAAAGAGCGGTCCTATGTTCGAACCCTGAGGCACACCAGTATCCATTGAAAATTTATAGGAGTGATAGTCATGGAAAGCTACACTAGCTTATATAGGTACGATTATATAAGCAGTTGTAGATTCAGCATCAAATTCAGAAAGTTTTACAAGCAAGGTATTGTGTTCGAAGGTATCAAAGGCTCGGAAAAAATCGCCACCTATATCACATCCACGTTGCCTCTGTTATACAACACTTCGGAAATATATTGTGGGACAGATAGAAATGAATTGTAAACCTTTTCATTTGCTAAGGGTTTCCCAATTTACTCATATTTTTCATTACATTAACATTAACTATAGTATTACTTAATTTTCTACAACGAACTGAAGGATTTTAATATATTAAAAGATGGGGAATTAAATCTTATGGGTAGGGATTGTGATTTATTTACTTAGACGCTCAGTCTTAAAATTTCTTAGCTGCATCTCAATATCACG
This sequence comes from Ontholestes murinus, assembly GCA_963969525.1. Taxonomy (NCBI): domain Eukaryota; kingdom Metazoa; phylum Arthropoda; class Insecta; order Coleoptera; family Staphylinidae; genus Ontholestes; species Ontholestes murinus. The sequence goes on along the minus strand of OZ018390.1, from coordinate 76,298,935 downwards.
TAATGTATTTTTGGCAAATCATCGAATCAGACGATATTTGCGATTGTCTAAATTCGGAATTATTTTCTTTAACACTAAATATAAGCAAATTAGCAGAACTTTTATCTCTTTCTCCGATATTTCGTAGATCATTTTTTCCATTGCAATTTGCCCCTAATTTGATTCTAACAGTAAACGGTTTGGAATATTTGAAGGACGAAAATTCATTTTGTAAATTAATAATCGCGGCTTGTAGTGAAATTAAATCAACGCGGATTTGATCACAATCATCACAACTCCATTTCCATTCCACATAAATGAACTAGGGAGCTTCTGCAGTGGTTATGTCTGCACAGGTGTCATAATAATAAACGAGAGATGTATTATACATACATATTTTTTAAGGTGAATTCCTTTATTACGTGATTTATTTTCAGAAACTTCTTAATCGATAAGAAAATTTAACCAATCTTTAATTGGTTAAATAATAAGATAAGATTTTTTTTTAAATCGCGCGTATATTCACTCATAATGCTATCAGCTTTATTTTATAATCAAATAATTTTAGGATACTATAGTGGTAACCCATACGCCAAACATAAATTTTTAATTCCTTCAAACTCTATTTTTACATCGTTTACACATTTATTCATATTTATACAATCACAAATTAAACATACTACTTGTACCTTACATATAATTTTACCCGAGAAACCGACTTTAATGTGTTGATAATTATAGGGTAGGATAGTGGCCACCCACCCACCCTACATATACAAAATAACTCAAAATACAGCACTGATTTAATATCCTCAAACTCAATCATCCGTACTCTGATACCGTTTAAAAAAAATCAAACAGCAACAGTGAGAGTTGGTAGGTGTTTGGTTTTAACCTATCCTTCAATTATTTAAACATCAATACAAGATTTTCCGAAAAAAAACGCGCTAATCCAAAATAAACTTCATTTAAAAACTCGTGCGTATATTCGTTTATAAAACAGTTATCATTTAATTGTGATCAAGTACTTGCCCACTATACCACCCACCAATTACTTGATTATAAAACAAATCCAACTGTATTAAAAAACAAATACAGGGTGAGTTTTTTTCGATGTTCTCTATGGGGATCTCGGAAACTATAAGAGATAGAGAAACGGTTAAATGGGGAAAGAAGTGTAGATTTACGAGACGAATAAAATTCCACTTTCAAAGTTTTCAAAAAAGTCAAGGGTAACTAGATATTTTGAAAAAAGTAAAAAGTGTCAATTTTTTTAAATCAATATATCTCGGCTATTATAACAGATAGAAAAAAAACTGTAAAGGACAAAGTTTTAGATAATTTTATGCAGATTAATAAAAAATAATCAGAAAATTTTTATCGCCATTATTTTCCGAGATATGATGCAAACTTACATTTTTTTAAATGGAAACTATAGTTGGCTATGGCCTCATTCAAAGGGTAATTTTTTTCTCTTTAATCCAATATGACATACGACATAGTTATTTCTAAAAATAAGTGAGTTATAGTCATTTCAAATTTTATTATAAATAAAAAATGGGTAGCCATGAAAAAGATGAAAGTAAAACAATTGCAGTTGTTTATAATAATAGCAATATTGTAATTATTAGTTCTACAAAGTTAAATAAAAATGAAAAACCAGCATAAGAATAATAATTTTGTAATTATGAAATGGCCTTCTGTATGTGGTATAAACCCATTTGTCAAGAGGATAATACGTTTCTTACAAAAATATTATGAACAGATGAATCGCGATTCACTAATTGTGGTATTTTTAATCACCACAATGAACATAGATGAACTTAAGAGAATCCACGAGAAGTTTGACAGAGAAAACTACAAATTAAATTTGGGTTTAATCCATGGTGTGTTTGGATTAATAATCCTCGGTCCATATATTTTTGAAAGCTCACTAAGTGAAACTGATTACTTTCATTTTCTTTAGAAAACATTTGAAGATACGCTCGATTGTTTAAATGTATCATTACAAGCAAGATTAAAATGGTTCCAATATGACGGTGCTCCACCTAATAACATGTTGGCTTTACAAATTATTTAAATGATGCTTTTCCTAACTATAAGTGGGAAGAAATAAACCAATCCCAGGGCCACCTAGATCTCCCGATCTGCGCGTTTTAGAATTTTTTTCTGTAGGGTTATGTAAAAAACAAAATATATGCAAAATCATATCAATCTGTGGAGGATCATAAACTAGTTGTTATTGAAACATTTAATTCAATTTACATGAGAATAGTCAAAAAGCCATAAATTCAATTTTAAAAAGATATAATTTATGCCATAATAGTATTAATAGTGGACTCTTTGATCATATTTTTTTAATATTAAAATTTCTCTCCCATTGATATATTGATAATTACAGAAATACTTTATGCAGTTGTTTCATTTTGATTTATCTCTGTAAAACTAATAATTACAGTATTGCTAATATTATAAACAACTGCAATTGTTTTACTTTCATATTTTTCATGGCTACCCATGTTTTATTTATAATAAAATTTAAAATGACTATAACTCACTCATTTTTAGAAATAACTATGTCATATGCCATATTGGATTAAAGAGAAAAAAAATACCTTTTAAATGAGGTCACAGCCAACTATGGTTTCCATTTAAAAAAATGTAAGTTTGCGTCATATCTCGGAAAATAATGGCGATAAAAATTTTCTGATTATTTTTTATTAATCTGCATAAAATTATCTAAAACTTTGTCCTTTACAGTTTTTTTCTATCTGTTATAATAACCGAGATATATTGATTTGTAAAAATTGACACTTTTTACTTTTTTCAAAATATCTAGTTACCCTTGATTTTTTTGAAAAATTTGAAAGTGTAATTTTATTCGTCTCGTAAATCTACACTTCTTTCTCCATTTAACCGTTTCTCTATCTCTTATAGTTTCCGAGATCCCCATAGAGAACATCGAAAAAAACTCACCCTGTATATACACGATTTTAATTTTTAATTAAGTAAATTAAAAACACTGTTTTTCGTTTAGATTTAAATGTATTTTTTTAAATATAAACAAAACAATAAACTTGTATCGTGCGTACATTCGCTTGTAATACAGTGGATTATGTTTTTTGATCAAGTAATTATCAATTAATTTATCAAGTAAAAATCGCTTATAAAACAGTTGGCTTTGATTTATGATCAAGTAATTGGAGGGTGGGATAGTGGCCTCCCACCCACCCTACATATACATGAAAATTTAAACTACAACACTGATTTAAAGTTCTCAAACATCATCATCCACACACTAATAACGTTTTTTTAAAGAATTAAAACAGTAACAGTGGGGGATGTAAAATTATATATGTATAGTGGGTAGGTGGATGACTTCTAATCTATTCTTCAATTATTTAAACATTACTACAAGATTTTCCCCAATAAAAATACGCAACCAAAAAATATACTTAATTTAAAAAAAAACGTGGGTTTATTCGCTTATAAAACAGTTGGCTTTGATTTATAATCGAGTAATTGGAGGGTGGGATAGTGGCCACCCACCCACCCTACATAATTCTTTTAGCTTTCATTCGGGATGAGTGGGTGGCCTCTAACTTATCCCTCAACTTTTTTTAGAGATTAAAACTAGATTTTTTTTTAAATTAAATTTATTTTTTGTTTGCTTGTTTTTATTGGGAAAATCTTGCATTAATGTTTAAATAATTGAAGGTAAGTTTAAAACCACACTATATATAGACATTTTTACATCACCCACTGTTACTGTTTTAATTCTTAAAAAAACGGCATAAGTGTGTGGATGATGATGTTTGAGATCATTAAAGCAGTGTTGTAGTTTGAGTTTCCGAGGTGGGTGGGTGGCCACTATCCCACCCTATAATCAACAACACATTAACGTCGGTTTCTTGGGTAAAATTAAATATAAGGCACATGTAGTATGTTGCAATTGTAAAAATATGAATAAATGTGCAAACGATGTAAAAATATGGTTTGAAGGTACGTGTTGAAATTTATATTTGATGGGTCCTACCCTCAAATTACTTGATCATAAAATAAAGCCGATAGTGTTATGAGTGAATACACGCACGCTTTTTTTTTAATTTTCGCATTTTTTTATTAAGAAAATCTTAGCTTATTGTTTAACTAATTGAAAAATTATATTTTGAATATAAGAAGCTTCTACTTCGTTATACATGTTTGATAGCCATTCAAACACTTTACTCTTGTTTGTATAACACTTGTATTTTTACTAATATGTTGACTATAGTTAACATATTAATAAAAATCAAGTGTGAGATTTTTAGTGCTTATTAATTAATCAAAGTTAAAGTGTTTTACTAATTGAAAGATTGGTTGGATTTTCTTATTGATTAAGAAAATTTCGAAAATAAATTACGCAATAAAGGAATTCACCTTTTAAAATGTTAATTCAGTTGAAAATTGAATGGCAAAGCTTTAAATCTTAAGTTAGAAAGAAAATGTAATTCGCTTCTTGCATTTTGAAATATTCTCAAAATCGTATTACCAATGTGATTGGCTTTAAAATTCCTAATTATATTCAAAATTAACGTACCTTTTACATACTTCAAAACAATTGCTATAATTCGGTTGAAAATTGAATGGCAAAGCTTTAAATCTCAAGTTAGGAAAATATGTAATTCGTTTCTCGCATTTTGAAAAATTCTCAAAACAGTACTACCGCCGCGGCGCGCCGTGATTGGCTCAAAAATTTCTAAATATACTCAGAATTAACGTACCTTTTATATACCTAAAAACAATTGTTATAATCCGGTTGAAAATTGATTGTCAAAGTTTTAAATCTTTACTTACAAAAGTATATAATTCGCTTCTCGCATTTTGAAAAATTCTCAAAATAATACTACCAGCGTGATTGGCTTAAAAAATTCTAAATAAACTCAGAATTAACGTACCTTTTACATATCTGAAAACAAATTGCTATAGTTCGATTAAAATTAAATGGCAAAGCTTCTAACTTTAAATTTGAAAAATATGTAATTTGCTTCTCGCGTTTTAAAAAATTCTCAAAACAGTACTACCACCGTGATTGGTTTAAAACTTTCTAAATATACTCAGAATTAACATACTTTTTACATACCTAAAAACAATTGCTACAGTTCGGTTGAAAATTGAACGGAAACGCTTCAAACATTAATTTAGAAAAAAATGTAATTCGCTTCTCGCATTTTGAAAAATTCTCTAATCAGTACTACCAGCGTGATTGATTTAAAAATTTCTAAATGTACTCAAAATTAACGTACCTTTTACACACCCAAAAACAATTGCTATAATTCGCTTGAAAATTTAATGGCAAAGCTTCAAATCTCAAGTTAGGAAAATATGTAATTTGTTTTTTGCATTTTGAAAAATTCTCAACACAGTACTACTAGCGTAATTGGTTTAAAAATTTCTATATAAACTCGGAATTAACGTATCTTTTACATAACCAAAAACAATTGCTAGAATTCGGTCTAAAATCGAATGGCAAAGGTTCAAACCTTAAATTAGAAAAAAACATGTTATTCACTTCTCACATTATGAAACATTCTTAGAATAATACTACCAGCGTATTTGACTTAAACATTTCTGAATATACTTAGAATGGACGTACCTTTTAAGAGGCCATCCACCCATCTATTTATTTAAACTTTTATTGTAACTGTGTTTTATTTTTATTTATTTAAATACATACACTGTTCGTGTTTAAAATTTTATAAACTAATAACAGTGTTTGTAGTTTAGATTAATATGTATATGTAGGGTGGGTGGGTGGCCTCTAACCCACCCTCTAATTACCAAAACATTAACACCTAATTTTATTAAGAAAAACCTAATTTAAATTAAAAATAATAATTATAAGTCGTGTGTATATTTGCTCCTTATAGAATTGGTTTTAATTTATGATCACGAGATTGGAGGGTGGGATAGTGCTTACCCGTCCACCCTACATAATATATTATACAATATTTAGTAGTTTTATTATATAAGGTAATTGATAAAGAGTGATATCAACAAAGTAAACATTTTTGTTTAATATAAGGTAAGTTTTAAAATTCTCATGTATTTTAAAAACAATCATTAACTCTTGCAAAATTTTATTTGCGCTATTAGAAGGTATTAAAACGCGATGTGATGCGCCATAATATTACGTCTACTGCAATCAAGTTTCGTCTAAAACGACTTCCTAGTCGTTTCTCTCCACCGTCCGATACTTTTTTTCAGTTCGTATCGAATTCGTACGTTTATACGTTTTCACTTTCGTTTCTGGCAATCAGATACGCCACAAATGTACAACTAGAGGCAATTACTGTTAATTACTCGTTTGGTAATAAAACGTTTCACCATTAAAACCAATATTATTATTATTCTTTCGCATTGCACATTTAACAATTTTAACGCTCGAATAATTAATTTATATTCTGAAAGACTAGGTGAAGGATTTAATTGATTATTTTTTGAAGGTAAGTTGGATTATTACAAAAAAAAAATGGTAGTAATTACCCTTGAATCATATAGAGAGAAAATTGTATTATATTACAATTTTTAAAAAAATAAAAACTATATACCATCCATATATTATATATAATATTATATATTATGTATTGTATTTATTTTCTTTTGAATAAACTGTTAATTTATATATAATTACTTTATTTTTGTTGAAACATTTTGGTTTAAACTAAAAATGTAGTAATAAAAATGTATCCTTTACGTTTTAGAAAATGTTTTTGTATTTTTATAATGATTAAACTAAAAAATCACAGATATTTGTATTTAATACTTTGTTTCTCTTACTATAAATAAATTTATTACAAATGGTTAGATAAAAATAAATGAACTTAATTGTCAAAACTCTCTATGAAACAATAATATAGATAATTTATTATTCTATCTACAACAATAATTTATTATCGGTAATAAAAAAAGTGAATAACTTTCAACTTCAAATTATATTTTTAATAGACCACTCAAAAATTCAATAAAATCAATAAACAGCAATCTAAAATCGATATTGCTTCATTCATACTAAAGCATTTTTCGTTTCCTTTCCCACATTCGAATGGATTTATTTGTTAAGAACCGTAGAGCAATAATAATAATAACTGTACTTCTCCAATCCTACTCTTTCTCTCTAAACGTGTGTGTGTGCGGTATCTAAGAAACCGAACATTTTAAAATTATGAATCACACGACACGAATGCATTATGGACAAACGGAGAAAAATACAAGAAAACTAGCACAACCTGTTGCCTCGAGATAGTATTATTTAATTAAACGTCGATTTCGTGTCCTGACACCAATACGAATCGTTTATGTTATGTAAATACCCGGCGTACGGGTATGAAATTAATTAAACTAACACACTATGTAATTAAACGTAATAGAAAATTGTGAGTAATTAACCAAAAAAATAAAAATAACGAAGAAACAAACAGCATTTAAAAATCATGTGATATTCCCCATTTTATTGGTAATGTCCTGTTCGGTAATACATCAATAAGTGAGATTTTATATATATACAAAATAAAACCTATATAATAAAGTTATTATCTTATTTTTAATTCAACGCTATTAACTGCTGATGAATTAAATTTTTAATTATCACAATACGTACAACTTAACTTAAACTTACTTTCATTAAGATTATACCTATAACTATAAATAAATCCTTTCAATTATGTACTTTTCTCGCAATAAACGAAACGCAATTTATATTAACCACATGATTAGTGTCACAAGTAACATTTCGCGCGCACGTTCTCCGTGTTACGCAACCGTAACCAATAAATGTTTATATGAAATGCGCGACTTAATGAGCGAATGCATTTCGCCGTTTTTGCACGCACTTTATTGGGAATTAAATTATTTATTGGCTGGCGCGTTAGTAATCATTCGAGAGATTTCGCCATTTCTTCCCAGTTGCGAAACCTTGATTAATCGCAAATAAAAAATTGTCATAACCATTCAAAAATTTTAGCTAAGAAATCTTGAAACCAATCGTTTATCGCCCCATATATTCTTCTCAGTACCTTTCTCTCAAAGCGGTATAATAGTTCCATGGAGTTCCTATTGATTCGCTTCCGTAACATACAACCACCCACCCTACATATACATTTAAGTCTAAACGTAAATTAGAGTTTTTAATTAGATAAATTAAAAATTACAATCGTGCATATATTTATTTTTAATTCAGTTGTATTCGTTTTATGATGAAGTGATTGGAGGGTGGGATAGTGGCCACCCACCCACCCTACATATATCTTTTAACTATAATTGAAACCCTGTTTTATTTTCCTTTATTTAAAAGTTAACAAATTTTTATCTGCATTAATAACTCCACAAAGTTACACTATTTGTAATTTATATTTATATGTATATGTAGGGTGGGTGGGTGGCCACTATCCCACCTTTCAATTAGATGATTATAAAACCGATCAAACATTATCATAAATAAATATGTATATAAATTTTATTTTGAATTGAATTTTTTTGTTATGCGTAAAATTTTATTAAAAAATCTCTTGTTTATATTTAAATGATTGGAGGGTGGGACAGTGGCCACCCACCCACCCTACATATACATATGAATCTAAACCACAAACACTGTTATTAGCTTATAAAATTTATAAATACGAACTGTATGTGAATTTAAATAAATGAAAATAAAACACGGTTAAAATAAAAGTTTAAATAAATATTACGGTGGGTGGGTGGGTGGCATCTTAAAAAGTAAGTTAATTCTAAGTATATTTAGAAAATTTTAAACCAATCACACTGGTAGTACTGTTTTTAAAAAATTTTAAACTGCGAGAAACAAATTGCAAATTTTTCAAATTTAAACTTTGAAGCTATGCCATTCAATGTTCAACTAAACTATAGCAATTGTTTTCAGGTATATTAAAGGTGTGTTAAGGCGAATTACATATTTTACTAATTTAAAGTTTGAGCCTTTGCCACTCAATTTTTACCTGAATTATAGCAATTGTTTTTAGGTATGCAAAAGGTACGTTAATTCTGAGTATATTTAGATATTTTTAAGCGAATCACGCTGGTAGTACTCTTTTGAGAACTTTCTAAAATGCGAGAGGCGAATTACATATTTTACTAATTTAATGTTTGAGCCTTTGCCATTCAATTTTCACCTGAATTATAGCAATTGTTTTTGGGTGTGTGAAAGGTACGTCAATTCCGAGTATATTAAGAAATTTTTAAGCCACTTGCACTGGTACTACTGTTTTGAGAATTTTTCAAATTGCGAGAAGCGAATTACATCTTTTTCTAATTCAAGGTTTAAGCCTTTGCCATTCAATTTTCACCTGAATTATAGCAATTGTTTTTGGGTGTGTGAAAGGTACGTCAATTCCGAGTATATTAAGAAATTTTTAAGCCACTTGCACTGGTACTACTGTTTTGAGAATTTTTCAAATTGCGAGAAGCGAATTACATCTTTTTCTAATTTAAGGTTTGAAGCTTTGCCATTCAATTTTGAACGGAATTATAGCAATTGTTTCTAGGTATATAAAAGGTACGTCAATTCTGAGTACATTTAGAAATTTTTACGCCAATCACGATGGTAGTATTGATTTGAGAATTTGTTTAAACTGCGAGAAGCAAATTACCTATTTTTCAAATTTAATATTTGAAGCTTTGCCATTCAATTTTCAACAAAATCAGAGCAATTGTTTTTAGGTATGTTAAAAGTACGTTAATTCTGAGTATATTTAGAAATTTTTAAACCAACTACGCTGGTGGTGCTGTTTAGAAAATTTTTCAAAATTAGAGAAGCGAATTACATTTTTTTTCTAACTAACGATTTGAAGCTTTGCCATTCAATTTTCAATCGAATTCTACAAATTGTTTTTGGGTATGTAAAAGGTACGTTAATTCCGAGTATATTTAGAAATTTTTAAGCCACTTACAGCGGTAGTACTGTTTTGAGAAATTTTCAAAATGTGAGAGGCGAATTATATATTTTACTAATTTAAGGTTTGAGCTTTTGCCATTCAATTTTCACCTGAATTTAAGCAGTTGTTTTTGGGTATGTAAAAGGTACGTCAATTCTGAGTAAATTTAGAAATTTTTAAGCTAATCACACCGGTACTACTGTTTTGAGAATTTTTCAAAACGCAAGAAGCGAATTTCACATTTTGCTAATTTAAGGTTTGAGCCTTTGGCATTCAATTTTCACCTGAATTGTATCAATTGTTTTTAGGTATGTAAAAAGCACGTCCATTCTGAGTATATTTAGAAACTTTTAAACCAATCACGCTGGTACTACTGTTTTGAAAATTTTTCAATACGCGAGAAGCGAATTTCACATTTTACTAATTTAAGGTTTGAGCCTTTTCCACTCAATTTTCACCTCAATTATAGCATTTGTTTTTAGGTATGTAAAAGGTACGTTCATTCTGATTATATTTAGAAATGTTTAAGCGAATCACGCTGGTAGTACTCTTTTGAGAACTTTTCAAAATGCGAGAGGCGAATTACATATTTTACTAATTTAAGGTTTGAAGCTTCACCATTCAATTTCTACCTGAATTGTAGCAATTGTTTTATAGGTATGTGAAAGGTACGTCAATTCTGAGTATATTTGGAAATTTTTAAGCCAATCACGCTATTGGTACTGTTTTGAGAATTTTTCAAAATGCGAGAAGCGAATTTAACATTTTGCGAATTTAAGGTTTAAGCCATTGCCACTCAATTTTCATTTGAATTATAGCAATTGTTTTTAGGTATGTAAAACGTACGTTAATTCTGAGTATATTTAGAAATTTTTAAGCGAATTACGCTGGTAGTACTCTTTTGAGAACTTTTGAAAATGCGAGAGGTGAATTACATATTTTACTAATTTAAGATTTGAGCCTTTGCCACTCAATTTTCACCTGAATTGTATCAATTGTTTTTAGGTATGTAAAAGGCACGTCCATTCTGAGTATATTTAGAATCTTTTAAACCAATCACGCTGGTACTACTGTTTTGAGAATTTTTCAAAACGCGAGAGGCGAATTACATATTTTTATAATTTAAGGTTTGAACCTTTGCCATTCAATTTTCACCTCAATTGTAGCAATTATTTTTAGATATGTAAAAGGTACGTCAATTCTGAGTATGTTTAGAAATTTTTAAACCAATTACGCTGGTAGTACTTTTTTGAGAATTTTTCAAAATGCGAGAGGCGAATTTCAAATTTTACTAATTTAAGGTTTGAGCCTTTGCCACTCAATTTTCACCTGAATTGTAGCAATTGTTTTTAGGTATGTAAAAGGTACGTTTATTCTGCGTATATTTAGAAATTTTTAAGCGAATCACACTGGTAGTACGGTTTTAAAAAAAAATTAAACTGCGAGAAGTAAATTACATATTTTTCAAATTTAAAGTTTGAAGCTTTTCCATTTAGTTTTGAACCGAATTATAGCAGAAATTTTTAGGTATGTTAAAGGTACGTCAATTCTGAATATTTTTACATATTTTAAATCAATTACGCTAGTAGTACTATTTTGAAAATCTTTCAAAATGCGAGAGGCGAATTACATATTTTTCTAATTTAAGGTTTGAGCTTTTGCCATTCAATTTTCACCTGAATTTAAGCAGTTGTTTTTGGGTATGTAAAAGGTACGTTCATTTTGAGTATATTTAGAAATTTTTAAACCAATCACGCTGGTAGTACTGTTTTGAGAATTTTTCAAAATGCAAGGAGGGAATTACATATTTCACTAATTTAAGGTTTTAGCCTTTGCCATTCAATTTTCACCTGAATTGCAGCAATTGTTTTTAGATATATAAAAGGTACGTCAATTCTGAGTATATTTAGAAATTTTTAAGCCAATCATGCCGGTACTACTGTTTTGAGAATTTTTCAAAACGCGAGAGGCGAATTACATTTTTTATAATTTAATGTTTAAAGCTTCGCCATTCAATTTTCACATGAATTGTAGCAATTGTTTTTAGGTATATCAAAGGTACGGTAATTCTGAATATATTTAGAAGTTTTTAAACCAGTTACGTTGGTAGTACTGTTTTGAGAATTTTTTAAAATACGAGAGGTGAATTACATAATTTACTAATTTAAGGTTTGAGCCTTTGTCATTCAATTTTCCACAGAATTATAGCAATTGTTTTTAGGTATCATGAAGGTACGTAAATTTTAAGTTTATTAAGAAATTTTTAAGCCAATCTCTCTGGTAGTACTGTTTTTAGAATTTTTCAAAATGCAAGAGGCGAATTACATATTTTACTAATTTAAGGTTTGAAGCTATGCCATTCAATTTTCAACAGTATTATAGCAATTGTTTTTAGGTATGTAAAAGGTACATTAATTCTAAGTATATTTAGAAGTTTTTAAACCGATTACGCTGGTAGTACTGTTTTGAGAATTTTTCAAATGGCAAGAGGTGTATTACATATTTTACAAACTTAAAGTTTGAAGCTTTGCCATTCAATTTTCCACGAAATTATAGCAATTGTTTAGAGGTATGTTAAAATTACGTAAATTTTGAGTATTTTTAGAAGTTTTTAAATGGATTACTCTGGTAGTACTGTTTTGAGAAATTTTCAAAATACGAGAGGCGAATTATATATTTTACTTATTAAAGATTTGAAGCTTTGCCATTCAATTTTCAACCGAATTATAGCAATTGTTTTTAGGTACGTAAAAGGTACATCAATTCTGAGTATATTTAGAAGTTCTAAAACCGATTACACTGGTAGTACTGTTTTGAGAATTTTTCAAAACGCGAGAAGCGAATTTCACATTTTACTAATTTAAGGTTTGATCCTTTGCCATTCAATTTTCACCTGAATTGTAGCAATTGTTTTTAGGTATGTAAAAGGTACGTTCATTTCGAGTATATTTAGAAATTTTTAAGCGAATCACGCTGATAGTACTATTTTGAGAATTTTTTCAAAACGCGAGGAGCGAATTACAAATTTTACTAATTTAAGGTTTAAAGCTTCGCCATTTAATTTTCAACCGAATGGAAGCAATTATTTTTAGGAATGCAAAAGGAACGTTAATTATAAGTATATTTAGAATTTTTAAAGCTAATTACGCTAGTAGTTCCTTTTTTATTTTCGAGAATTTAACGATTCGAAAAACCGGACGACTCTGCTCACTTTCAGTCTTAATACCTTTTTAATACGTGTAATCGTCCGTCGCCGTTTTTTCCCCTTCACAGAATTACAGTCGTCAACATAAACAATAATAATAGGAAGAGCTTTTCCAGCGAATCCATGAAATTTTCAACTAATGACAGGAAGGAGGTGCGTTTCTTTCCCCCCTAACGCTCGGACGGTTCTAATTAAACACTCTGTTGGATAATCGAAAAGTATCGAAGGAAATATTCCGTATTAGTATTCAAGGTGTAATTAAATAATTTATGCGATTCCTTAATGTCATTCATTGCGTATCGGAGACCTTAGCACGTTTTCTCTAATCAAGTAGACACAACGTGACCGTCGAGGTCGGATAAGTCGAAAAAAATAATTATTCAGGTTGTTAATAATTTAATTCACCAAAATTTCGATAGATAAATGAATTATATTCCGACTTGTGCAAACCATGTAATGATAATTGCATTAATAAATATTATTATTATTATTATTATAGGATCTAGGGTATATAATGTAACATTTCGATGTATGAATAAGATCTAGAGTATAATCTCAACGACAATAATTACGCAAGCGTCCGAACGGAATTGATTTTATTGCTGCATTGCAACTTTTAGAACGGAGTAACTTTCACTGTGTGCAGATGCATAAGGATTGATTAATAATTTTCTCGGCTACCGTTTACTTTTACTCCGGTAATGCACCGCACAGGTGCTGTGCGAAGAGGTGAAAAAGCGTCGCAAACTTTCTTTGCTTTGACGGCGTTTGGAAAATCGAAACGAAAGTGAGAGCGGTGTATCGATTGTTGGCTCCATTACGGAATTCAAGCGTGGAAAATTGGCTACAATTATTAGAAAGGTGATGTACACGTCTTGTTTGAAAACATCACCACCACCATCATCATTATTATTATAATTTTAAACGCAAAAATAAAATAGAAAAGTAAGCAGTAATTAATAACCGGTGCGCACATGATTAATCAATACAGTAAAGTTTACTTTAATGCTGTCCGTCTCCTTGTTTACGATGGGAACATCCTGTGAAGAGGACACGGTTGAAGTGAGTTTCCAGGCAGAGAGGTATTAGCCACTCCAATTAGGGATCGCCTTTACCGCGTGAATATCTTTTGCGCATCCTTGACTCACACTTTCCTGCTGTAAGTACATCCGGTGGTTACTAGCCGCGACCTTCCGCTCTTCTGCACGTCCTGAATGTTAAACGCTGAAATTCCGTACACGATGTACTCGATTAGATCACTAAATAACTTTAAACAACAACAGCACGTTTTATTGTGACTAGGAAACAAATAAATCCACTGTTTGATGGAAGAAAAATTTCTTATGAGGATTGGAAAAATTGTAAAACTCGAATCATCAAAGAATTCATGTTGAAATTTAAAAGTTACATCTTAGAGTAAAGATTCTTGGGGATAAGCCAAAAATAATTAATGCAGGACGGCAAAAAACAAAACTACAACGCTTGAAACTTGAGGTGGAGAAATCAAAAATTGCTTCTGACGATTGGAAAAATTGTAAAACCCGAACCATCAAAGTACTTAAGTTGAAATTTATAAAATACATCCTTAAGTAACGTATCTTTGTGATAAGTAAAAAAAATTGATGCACGACTGCGGAAAATAAAACTAAAACACTTGAAACTTGAGGTGGAAAAGTCAAAAATTGCTTCTGACGATTGGAAAAATTATAAAATCCGAATCATCAAAGAATTCATGTTGAAATTTACAAAATACATCCTTAAGTAACGTATCTTGGTGATAAGAAAAGAACAATTGATGTACGACGGTGGAAAACAAAACTACAACGCTTAAAACTTGAGGTGGAGAAATCAAAAATTGCCTCTGACGATTAGAAAATTTGCAAAACTCGAACCATCAAAGAATTTATGTTAAAATGTACAAAATACATCCTTAAGTAGCGTATCTTGTTGATTAGAAAAAAACAATTGATGCACGACGGCTGAAAACAAAACTGCAACGCTTGAAACTCGAGGTGGAGAAATCAAAAATTTCTTCTGAGGATTGGAAAAATTGTAAAACCAAAACCATCAAAGAATTTATGTTGAAATTTACAAACTATTTTCTAGAGTAATGTATCTTGTTGAGAAGAAAAAAACAATTGATATACGATGGTGGAAAACAAAACTACAACGCTTGAAACTTGAGGTGGAAAAATTAAAAATTGCTCCTGACGATTAGAAACATTGTAAAAACCGAACCATCAAAGAATTCATGTTGAAATTTACAACATATATCCTTAAGTAACATATCTTGGTGATTAGAAGAAAACAATTGATGCACGACGACTGAAAATAAAACTACAACGCTTGAAACTTAAGGTGGAGAATTTAAAAATTGCTTCTGACGATTAGAAAAATTGTAAAACTTGAACCATCAAAGAATTTATGTTAAAATTTACAAAATACATCCTTAAGTAGCGTATCTTGTTAATTAGAAAAAAACAATTGATACACGATGGCTGAAAATGAAACTACAACGCTTGAAACTTGAGGTGGAGAAATCAAACATTTCTTCAGAGGATTGGAAAAATTGTAAAACCAAAACCATCAAAGAATTTATGTTGAAATTTACAAAATATTTTCTAGAGTAATGTATCTTGTTGAGAAGAAAAAAACAATTGATATACGATGGTGGAAAACAAAACTACAACGCTTGAAACTTGAGGTGGAGAAATCAAAAATTTCTTCAGAGGATTGGAAAAATTGTAAAACCAAAACCATCAAAGAATTTATGTTGAAATTTACAAAATATTTTCTAGAGTAATGTATCTTGTTGAGAAGAAAAAACAATTGATATACGATGGTGGAAAACAAAACTACAACGCTTGAAACTTGAGGTGGAGAAATCAAAAATTTCTTCTGACGATTAGAAAAATTGTAAAACTTGAACCATCAAAGAATTTATGTTAAAATTTACA
The DNA here is from genome assembly GCA_963969525.1 of Ontholestes murinus. Taxonomy (NCBI): domain Eukaryota; kingdom Metazoa; phylum Arthropoda; class Insecta; order Coleoptera; family Staphylinidae; genus Ontholestes; species Ontholestes murinus. Next base: position 76,282,865 of record OZ018390.1, on the reverse strand, counting down.
AAATACATCCTTAAGTAGCGTATCTTGTTAATTAGAAAAAAACAATTGATACACGATGGCTGAAAATGAAACTACAACGCTTGAAACTTGAGGTGGAGAAATCAAACATTTCTTCAGAGGATTGGAAAAATTGTAAAACCAAAACCATCAAAGAATTTATGTTGAAATTTACAAACTATTTTCTAGAGTAATGTATCTTGTTGAGAAGAAAAAAACAATTGATATACGATGGTGGAAAACAAAACTACAACGCTTGAAACTTGAGGTGGAAAAATTAAAAATTGCTCCTGACGATTAGAAACATTGTAAAAACCGAACCATCAAAGAATTCATGTTGAAATTTACAACATATATCCTTAAGTAACATATCTTGGTGATTAGAAGAAAACAATTGATGCACGACGACTGAAAATAAAACTACAACGCTTGAAACTTAAGGTGGAGAATTTAAAAATTGCTTCTGACGATTAGAAAAATTGTAAAACTTGAACCATCAAAGAATTTATGTTAAAATTTACAAAATACATCCTTAAGTAGCGTATCTTGTTAATTAGAAAAAAACAATTGATACACGATGGCTGAAAATGAAACTACAACGCTTGAAACTTGAGGTGGAGAAATCAAACATTTCTTCAGAGGATTGGAAAAATTGTAAAACCAAAACCATCAAAGAATTTATGTTGAAATTTACAAAATATTTTCTAGAGTAATGTATCTTGTTGAGAAGAAAAAAACAATTGATATACGATGGTGGAAAACAAAACTACAACGCTTGAAACTTGAGGTGGAGAAATCAAAAATTTCTTCAGAGGATTGGAAAAATTGTAAAACCAAAACCATCAAAGAATTTATGTTGAAATTTACAAACTATTTTCTAGAGTAATGTATCTTGTTGAGAAGAAAAAAACAATTGATATACGATGGTGGAAAACAAAACTACAACGCTTGAAACTTGAGGTGGAGAAATCAAAAATTTCTTCTGACGATTAGAAAAATTGTAAAACTTGAACCATCAAAGAATTTATGTTAAAATTTACAAAATACATCCTTAAGTAGCGTATCTTGTTAATTAGAAAAAAACAATTGATACACGATGGCTGAAAATGAAACTACAACGCTTGAAACTTGAGGTGGAGAAATCAAACATTTCTTCAGAGGATTGGAAAAATTGTAAAACCAAAACCATCAAAGAATTTATGTTGAAATTTACAAACTATTTTCTAGAGTAATGTATCTTGTTGAGAAGAAAAAAAAAATTGATATACGATGTTGGAAAACAAAACTACAACGCTTGAAACTTGAAGTGGAGAAATCAAAAATTGCTTCTGACGATTAGAAAAATTGTAAAATCTAAACCATTAAAGAATTTATGTTGAAATTCTCAAAATACATCCTAGAGTATCGTATCTTGGTGATAAGAAAAAATCAATTGATGCACGACGGCGGAAACTAAAACTACAACGCTTGAAACTTCAGGTGGAGAATTTAAAAATTGCTTCTGACGATTAGAAAAATTGTACAACCCGCACCATCAAAGAATTTATGTTGAAATTCAGAAAATACATTCAAGTGTAACGTATTTTGGTGGTAAGTAAAAAACAAATGATGTACGACGGCGAAAAACAAAACTACAACGCTTAAAACTTGAGGTGGAGAAATCAAAAATTGTTTCTGACGATTAGAAAAATTGTAAAACCCGAACAATCAAATAATTTATTTTGAAATAAACAAAATGCATTCTAAAGTGACGTATCTTGGTAATAAAATAAAACAATTGTTGCTACCTCCTGTCAAATGTCAATTGTCATCTTGAATTTCCACTTGATTATTGTACTTAAAACATCAACTATCATCTAAAAAAAGAGCACGTGACAAAAGATTGAATGAGAATTATCAGTTAGCAAATGACAACTGACAGTTGGTGATAAATGACAGTTAATAGATAACAGGTAACAGTTTGTAGATATTATATATCAGATATGTTAAATAAAACGTGATAAATACAAATGGTAAGCGATAGTTTATAGTTGACAATTGACAAATACAAAATGACAGTTGATAGATTATAAATTGTCGTATAGCCAAAAATGACAAATAACAGGTAGAACTGATTATAAATGACAGATGACAGATGATAAAAGTCAACATCCAGATGATAGGTGACAGTTTACAGATGACAAATGATGTGTTTGTTGACTAATGACGTATAAGAATTATTATTATTATAGTTGACTATTGTTATAATATTCAGTAAATTTCTGTTTATAATCGACATCTAATTTCTTCATCTGTCATCTGCCTCCTCTTGTCGGATTTTTTTTTTCGCATGGTTTGTGAGCTAATGTATCAACTATCATTAAAAAATAACATATGATAAAAGACAGAAGAGTTGTCAAAAAAATGACAAATGACCGTAGATATTTGCCAGACAATAGATGAGCAATGTTACGTAAAAGATAAATGACAGATGAGAAGTGACAAAGTTAAATGGCATATGATAAATAGTATGTCAAAATATCAAATGACATATGTCAGTTGTCATACGATATTATTATACCTTCTAGATTACTATTGTTTAATGTCTTAATTATCTGGTTTTTGTTCATATCTCACATCTAAATCTTTCTCATGTCATATGTCATCTATCAAATGTCAATAGTCATTAAAGATTTTCTCCGTTTGACTGATGTGTTAAATAACATATGACAGCCGTCATATGACACATAGATATCATGTTACCATCTAGATTACTGTTGTTATAATATCTTCATTATTTGATTTCTATTTATATCTGGCATTTAATTCTTTATCCTGTCATATGCCATATACCAAATGTCAATTGTCATCAAAGATTTTCTCAGTTGGGCTGACATGCCCTATACATTAACTATCATCTAAAAAATGACATGTGTCAAAAGAATTAAGACAACTAACAACAGCCAGATGAGAAATAAGAGTTGACAGACAATTATAGACAACAGATGGCAGATGTTATATACGAAATCGAAATAAATCAGATAATAAATTTAAAAAAAACAAATGAGATATGATAGATGGCAAGTAAACAATATCAAATGATAGAAGACATACGACTGTAGTCAAAAGAATAATGTCTAATGACAAATGACGGATGACAAATGATAGGTGACAGTTAACAGGTGTCAGATGACATATAACAAATGACAGGTAGCAATTGGCAGATGACAGATAGGTATTATAATAAATTTTAGATGTCTGTTGTTTTAACATCTATCTATAGTGATATGTTTTTGTTTGTATCTGGCATCAAAATCTTTCATTTGTCATATGTCTTCTGTAATATGTCATCGTGTAAAATATCAATTGTGAATCAAATTTTTCCTGCTTGGTTGATGAACTCTATACATCAAGTATTATCTAAACAAATACATTACATACGACAAAATATTAAAGAATTATTATATAGTAACTGTCAAATAACTGCTGACAGATAAGTGACAAGTGGCAGTTGAAAGGTGAATAGCAGGTAATAGATGAAAGTAGACAAATGACAACAACAACAGTTTGCTGATAAAAATATAAAATACAGATGAGATGTGATGAATGCAAAATGCCATATGATAGATGGGAAGTAAGAAAAACAAAACAAATAATAGCTAGAGTTTTCAGAGATATGTTTAATAATAACAAATGACGTATGATAAATGACAAATTCAAGATGACAATTAACAAACGACGGATGATATATAATAAATCACAAATGTCAGTTGACAGTTTACACAGAGGTGTTATGATACATTCTAGACGACAGTTATTAAATAATAATATTATTATCATCCGGTTTCTGTTTATACTTCATGTCAAAATATTTAATCTGTCATATGTCATCTATCAAATGTCAACTGTCATCCGGATTTTTTCAGCTTGGTTGGCGACCTCTGTAAATCAATTATTACTCCCAAAAAAATACACACAACGAAAGATAAATAAGAGTTATCAGTAAGCAACTGTCAACTGATAACTGACAGATTAGTGACACATGACAATTGATAAATGACAGGTAACAGTTGGTGCATATTATATATCAGAAAAGTTTAATAAAAAAAGTAATAAAAGACAATTACTAAGAGAGAGTTGATACTTACTAGATGACTAATTGACAATTGACAGATGTCAAATAGTTGGCTGATTATAAGTATATAAGGAAGACCAAAAATGACAATGTTTAGATGGCAGATAATATATGATAAATATTATATAGAAAATACGTTACATATTAATAACAAAAGAAAATAGACAAATGACAGATGACGAAATATGACTTACGACAGATGACAGTTGATACTGGTTATAGATGATACATATTATATACCAAATCAGTTTAAAAAAATAAGTAAAAAACAAAATGGCAGATAAGAAGTGACAAATACTAAATGACATATGATAGATAGTAAGTTAAACAAATATCAAATGATAGATATAGAGTAAAGAGGACTAATGACAAATGAAGAATAATAAATGACAAGATAGATGACAGTTTACATATGACAGATAATACATGACAAGTGACACAAAAGTAATACGGAAAAGTCTAGGTGATTGTTGTCTGAGATTTAAAATCTTTTCGCTCCTTTTAGTCTCCTATCATATGTCAATTATCATTCGAAACTTGGTTTGATTTCTGTGATCTGTACATCAATTATCATCTAAAAAACATATGACAACAAAACACAAATAAGAGTTATCGGATAGTTGACAGATAAATGACAGTTGACATTAATATTTGATGAACATTACACATCAGATATGTTAAATAAAAATTGACAAAAAAATAATAACAAGTAATTGTTGACAAATGTCAATGTTATGTTCAAAATATGTTACATAATAATAACAAGTGAAAATAGAGAAATAACAAATGACAATGCACTAATGAAAAATTGACATATGATAGATAGTAAGTAAAACAAATATAGAATGATAAATGACAGTTGTTAGAGAAAAGATGACTAATGACAAATAATAAATGACAAGTGCCAAATGATAGATGACAGTTTATAGATGAAAGGTAATATGTACTGTATATGACAAATAAATGACAGATGACACAAAAGTGTTACGAAATATTCTGGGTAACTCTTGTCTGACATTTAAAATCTTTTCAGCTGTCTCCTGCCATATATAGCCTGTCAAATATCAATTACAATCCAAAATTTTGTTTAATTGTGATCTGTACATCAATTATCACCAAAAAAAAACTTATGACAACAAAAAATGAATGACAGGTAATATTTGATAAAGGACAAGTAATATTTGAAGTATTTTATATATCAAATATAGCAAATAAAAATTAACAAAAGACAAATTATAGGGAATTGTTGATAATTGATAGATGATATATTGTAAGTATATAAGGTAGGTCATAAATATCAATGTTTTGTACAAAATATATTATATTATAATAACAGGTGAAAATAGAGAAACGACAGACCACAAAGAAAAATAACATAAGACAAATGACAATTGATATATGATAAAAAAAATAAACAACAAACGGATAAGAAGTGACAAATGTTAAATGACATATGACATAAATAGATAAGTAAAAAAAAATATAGAACACATATGACAGTTGTCAAAGCAATAGTGACTAATGACACAAGACGGATGATAAATGACAGTTAAGAGATGACAAATAATATATCATAAATAACAGGTGACAGTTTCAACGGTCTCTTGTCAAATGTCATCTGTTAAATGTTCATTGTCATCTTGAATTTCCACTTGGTTGTTGTGTTCTATAAATCAATAATCATCTGAGAAGATGACAGATGACAAAAGGTAAATGATAGCAACTGACAACCGATAGGTAACAAATGACAGTTAACAGATGACAGTTAATAGTTGGTGAATTTTAAATCAGAGAGTTTAAATAAGACGTGATAAAATGCAAATGATAGGCAATAGTTGATAGTTAACATATAATATATGATAATTGACAGTTGACAATTGAAAATGATAATTGATAGATAATAGATAGGTGGCAGATTATAAATATATAAGATGAAGTTAACGAGTAATAGATAATAATATTATACAGAGTGAAAAAGTAAAAATAGGCAAATGATTCACTGATTGACATAAGACAAACGACAGATGAGATATGGCAGTATAATATTTTTAATAAATCAGATAATATATAAAAGATATATTTAATTAATTGCTCACTAAATCCGTGGTGAAACATGTTTGAACTATCTTTATTAGAATAGAAACAAACCAAGTTTTTATTTTTAGTTTTGGTCAAGATGTCAAACATGTATGACAGATGAGAACTGACATATGATAAATTACGTACCTAGCATGATTTGTTTATAATTAAAATTATATTGACCAAAATAATCGTGTATGATCTATAAGCTGGAGGGTGTAATAGAGGCCGCCCACCCACCCTACATATACAATGAAACTTAAGCTACAATAGAACTTATGAAATCATTAACATCTAACTAATTTGTCAGCAAAATGCTGTTGTATGGTCTGTAGGTTGGAGGGTGGGAAAGTGACCACCCACCCACCCTACATACATATTGAAACTCCCAGCACTGTAACTGTTTTAGTTTTTTCTATTAACATTTTACTATAAAATTTCTTTTTCTTTGTACAAATAAATTTTTTAGAATGATTTGTTAATGATCAAATGATTGAAGGATCAGTTCAAGGCCTACTACTCATCCTACAAATTTAATTTACTTTAAGCTAAAATGCTGTAATATTGTGAAGTGTTAATCTAATATAATTCGTGTTCTAATTTTGTTTTCAGTCGGAAGCAGTGTTGTAATTTGAATATAAAAAATATATGTAGGGTGGGTGGGTGGCCTCTAACCCACAATTCAACCTGTTGATAATATGCAAGGGTTTCACAGAAATGCTTTTTTTAATCGATTACATAATTTACAACGTAATTAACTTTTTTATTTGCAATATTTTTAGAAAATTATTTGCTTACGTTCAAATACTTTGGGGTAGGTTAGAGGCCACCCAACTAGACTATACGTATATATTTTTCATTTAAACTACAAACAATGTTTCTGGATTTAAAGTAAAATTAAAGACAAAGTTTTGAAAAGAGTTTTAGACATCAACTATTTAAATATGACAAAAAATAAATGGAAGTAATCAGAGAACAACTGACAATTGACAGTTAAGTATATTTTGGTCGAAACGAAGTTTTTAATAAGGATGGAAGGGTGGTGAAATATTCTTAAGTAAATATTTATGCAAGAGACCAATATTGCAAATTGATAAATAAAACTAAAATTAATCACTTTGGTAAATTTTCGTAAATGAAATACGATAACACGTTCAAATATTTATTTTGCTATGTTTAATGCTTGAAGCCATCATTTATTTTGCTGTTCGCGACAATTCTTTCGACACACTGTGTCTTCTTCAGGCGAAGAAAAAGTTATTAAAACTAAAATTGTTGATTTCTGACCTTGTATACCGAAGAAGAAAGGCATGATTAACTTTTATTGGAATTAAATATATATATTCTTTGTTGAATGCTCGCAGCCATTAATTTGTGATCAGGAACTATACTGTAAATTTGATAATGGCCTTGTAAAGGTTAAAACTAAATTCACTGAATAAATTTCATCTGTAATAAATATTAAGAGTACAGTTTTATTTATCATCTGGTTCCTAATTATTCTTTTCTACAAAAATATAATTATATCATTTACAATCTCTTTTAATTAACAGTTAATTTTGTAATTTAAAGTCAGGAGATTTTTCTCGAACGTGGCAAGGATATTACAGGTTCAATTGAGCAGATCTGTAATTGTAATTGTTTAATGGAGGCGAGAATGGTAAACAATAGCCACATTGTCCGGTGATTTTCACATCGATAACACATCCTAGACGCAAGACGTTTATGTAATTGAAAGGCACAAAAGTAAATGTGTTGTTTCAATTAAACGAATAAATAATCTGTTTACAAATAGAAGAAAAACCAACGCAATTTAACTCATTGATACTTGTTTATCTAAACATATCCATTATTTATTCCAGAAGAAATATTTATAATTATTAATGCATAACTTAAATTGTTTATCAGGAACTTTATCAAATGATAAATAAAACTTACTTTGTTAATATCACACACGGAATTTATTTCGTAACTATAGTTTCAACCTTACAAGGCCATTATCAAACGTAAATTGTTTATATATTTTACATTTAATAGGATATTGTAAAGTAAAATAATGAAAGGAATTTATGGTATTTATTATTTGTGTTTATAATAATGTGTAACTTATATGCGGGATTGTGTTGATGAAAATAAAAATTGTAAATTAGTGGAGCAATTAAAATATTTGTGATTGTTGGACGGCAGGAGGATTGCCGCAATCGTGAAAGGTAAATAAATGAAAGCCATTAACGCGCATTTTCTGTAATCGACTTCTAAATATAACCAACCACATCGAATACGTACGAGCAGATACACAGACAAACTTTAAGTCCATTAAGAAAATAATTATTTTCCGATTTTATCTAAATGATTTGGATGAATTTTTGTCAAATACTTTTTTCACAAAGTTATGTCTTCAAGTATTCAAGCAAAACCCTTTTAGTATTTTAATTTTCTTCTATTAAATCTCTGTCGTGTGTTTTACTGATTGGAGGGTGGGTTAGAGGCCACCCACCCACCCTACATATACGTTTACATCTAAACCACAATATTTGGTTTTGTTTTTGTGAAATAGATCAGTAATTTTAGGTTTAATATCAAGAAATTTATAAGTAAATTCTGGTTTAAATTCAAGTGCATATTTAGGGTGGGTGGGTGGCCACTATCCCACCATTCAATTACTATACCATAAACGAGGGTTTTCAATTTAAAAAAAGCTGTTTTGATGAAGAAAATTATTGATTTTAATTGTGCAAAAACTTTTTAATATTTTATTATCATTTCAATAAAACTCTGTCGTGTGTTTTAGTATTTGGAAGGTGGGTTAGAGGCCACCCACCCACCCTACATATACGTTTACATCCAAACAACAATACTTGGTTTTGTTTTTGTGAAATAGGTCAGTAATTTTAGTTCTAATATGAAGAAATTTATAAGTTCTGGTTTAAGTTCAAGGGCATATGTAGGGTGGGTGGGTGGCCACTATCCCACCATCCAATTACTATAACATTAACGAGGGTTTTCAATTTAAAAAAAAATGTTTAGGTGAAGAAAATTATTGATTTTAATTGTGCAAAAACTTTTAATAATTTAATTTCCTTCCATTAAAACTCCGTCTTATGTTTTAGTGATTGGAAGGTGGGTTAGAGGCCACCCACCCACCCTACATATACACTTACATCTAAACCACAATATTTGGTTGAGTTTTTGTGAAACAGGTCAGTAATTTTAGTTTTAATATCAAGAATTTTAAAAGTAAATTCTGCTTTAAGTTCAAGTGCATATGTAGGGTGGGTGGGTGGCCACTATCCCACCCTCTAATTACTATAACATTAACGAGGGTTTTCAATTTTAAAATAATGTTTAGGTGAAGAAAATTATTGATTTTAATTGAGAAAAACCTGTTAATATTTTAATTACCTTCCATTAAAACTCTGTCGTCTGTTTTACTGATTAGAGGGTGGGTTAGAGGCCACCCACCCACCCTACATATACATTTACATCTAAACCACAATAATTGATTTTGTTTTTTTGAAATAGGTCAGTAATTTTAGTTTTAATATCAAGAAATCCCATAAGTAAATTCTGGTTTATGTTTAGGTGCATATGTAGGGTGGGTGGGTGGCCACTATCCCACCTTCTAATTACTATACCATTAACGAGGGTTTTCAATTTTCAAAAAATCTTTAGGTGAAGAAAATTATTGATTTTAATTGTGCAAAAACTTTTAATGATTTAATTTCTTTTCATTAAAACTCTGTCGTATGTTTTACTGATTGGAAGGTGGGTTAGAGGCCACCCACCCACCCTACATATACATTTAAATCTAAACCAGAATATTTGGTTGAGTTTTTGTGAAACAGGTCAGTAATTTTAGTTTTAATATCAAGAATTTTATAAGTAAATTCTGGTTTAAATTCAAGCGCATATGTAGGGTAGGTGGGTGGCCACTATCCCACCATCCAATTACTATAACATAAACGAGGGTTTTTAATTAAAAAAAAATGTTTAGGTGAAGAAAATTATTGATTTTAATTGTGCAAAACCCTTTTAATATTTTAATTTCCTTCCATTAAAACTCTGTCGTATGTTTTACTGATTAGAAGGTGGATTAGAGGCCACCCACCCACCCTACATATACGTTTACATGTAAATGACAATATTTTTTTGAAATAGGTCAGTAATTTTAGTTTTAATGTCAAGAAATTTATAAGTAAGTTCTGGTTTAAGTTTAAGGGCATATGTAGGGTGGGTGGGTGGCCACTATCCCGCCTTACAATTAGTACAACATTAACGAGGGTTTCCAATTTAAAAAACTGTTTAGGAGTAGAAAATTATTGATTTTAATTATGCAAAATCTTTTTAATATTTTATTTTCCTTCCATTAAAACTCTGTCGTGTGATTTACTGATTGGAGAATGGGTTAGAGGCCACCCACCCACCCTACATATACATTGAACTCTAAAACACAATATTTGGTTTTGTTTTTTTGAAATAGGTCAGTAATTTTAGTTTTAATGTCAAGAAATTTATAAGTAAATTCTGGTTTAAGTTCAAGTGCATATGTAGGGTGGGTGGGTGGCCACTATCCAACCATCCAATGACTATAACATTAACGAGGGTTTTTAATTTAAAAAAAAATGTTTAGGTGAAGAAAATATTGATTTTAATTGTTCAAAAACTTTAAATAATTTAATTTCCTTCCATTAAAACTCTGTCGTATGATTTACTGATTAGAAGGTGGGTTAGAGGACACCCACCCACCCTACATATACATTTACATCTAATCCACAATATTTGGTTTTGTTTTTGTGAAACAGGTCAGTAATTTTAGTTTTAATATCAAGAATTTTAAAAGTAAATTCTGCTTTAAGTTCAAGTGCATATGTAGGGTGGGTGGGTGGCCACTATCCTACCATACAATTACTATAACATTAACGAGGGTTTTCAACTAAAAAAAAATTAGTGAAGTAAATTATTGATTTTAATTGTGCAAAAACCTTTTAATATTTTAATTTCCTTCCATTAAAACTATGTCGTGTTTTATTAATTAGAAGGTAGGTTAGAGGCCACCCACCCACCCTACATATATATTTACATCTAAACCACAATATTTGGTTTGGTTTTTGTGAAACAGATCAGTAATTTTAGTTTTAATATCAAGAAATTTATAAGTAAATAATTCTGGTTTAAGTTTAAGTGCATATGCAGGGTGGGTGGGTGGCCACTATCCCACCTTCCAATTACTATAACATTAACGAGGGTTTTCAATTTAAAAAAAAAATGTTTAGGTGAAGAAAATTATTGAATTTAATTGCGCAAAAACTTTTTAATATTTTAATTTCCTTTCATTAAAACTATGTCGTGTGTTTTACTGATTGGAGGGTGGGTTAGAGGCCACCCACCCACCCTACATATACATTGAACTCTAAACCACAATATTTGGTTTTGTTTTTTTGAAATGGGTCAGTAATTTTAGTTTTAATGTCAAGAAATTTATAAGTAAATTATGGTTTAAATTCAAGCGCATATGTAGGGTGGGTGGGTGGCCACTATCCCACCTTCCAATTACTATAACATTAACGATGGTTTTCAATTTAAAAAAAAAATGTTTAGGTGAAGAAAATTATTGATTTTAATTGTGCAAAAACTTTTTAATATTGTAATTTCCTTTCATTAAAACTATGTCGTGTGTTTTATTGATTGGAGGGTGGGTTAGAGGCCACCCACCCACCCTACATATACATTGAACTCTAACCCACAATATTTGGTTTTGTTTTTTGAAATAGGTCAGTAATTTTAGTTTTAATGTCAAGAAATTTATAAGTAAATTCTGGTTTAAGTTCATGTGTATATGTAGGGTGGGTGGGTGGCCACTATCCCACCCTCCAATTACTATAACATTAACGAGAATTTTCAATTTAAAAAAATTGTTTTGGTGAAGAAAATTATTGATTTTAATTGTGCAAAAAACTTTTCATTATTCAATTTCCTTTCATTAAAACTCTGTCGTATTTTTTACTGATTGGAGGGTGGGTTAGAGACCACCCACCCACCCTACATATACGTTTACATCTAAACCACAATATTTGGTTTTGTTTTTGTAAAATAGGTCAATAATTTTAGTTTTAATAACAAGAAATTTATAAGTAAATTCTGTTTTAAGTTCAAATGCATATGTAGGGTGGGTGGGTGGCCACTATCCCACCATTCAATTACTGTAGCATAAACGAGGGTTTTCAATTAAAAAAAATGTTTAGGTGTAGAAAATTATTATTATTTTAATTGCGCAAAAACTTTTAATAATTTAATTTCCTTTCATTAAAACTCTGTCGTGTGTTTTACTGATTGGAGGGTAGGTTAGAGGCCACCCACCCACCCTACATATGCATTTACATCTAAACCACAATATTTGTTTTTGTTCTTTTTGAAATACATCAGTAATTTTAGTTTTAATGTCAAGAAATTTATAAGTAAATTCTGGTTTAAGTTCAAGTTCATATGTAGGGTGGGTGGGTGGCCACTATCACACCTTCCAATTACTATAACATTAACGAGGGTTTCAATTTTTTTTTTAAATGTTTAGGTGAAGAAAATTATTGATTTTAATTAAGAAAAACCTTTTAATATTTTAATTACCTTCCATTAAAACTCTATCGTGTGTTTTGCTGATTAGAGGGTGGGTTAGAGGCCACCCACCCACCCTACATATAATATTTTATCAAAACCACAATATTTGGTATTGTTTTTTTTTTTAAATAGATCAGTAATTTTAGTTTTAACATCAAGAAATCTCTAAGTAAATTCTGGTTTGTGTTTAGGTGCATATGTAGGGTGGGTGGGTGGCCACTATCCCACTTTCCAATTACTATAACATTAACGAGGGTTTTCTTTTTTTTTAAATGTTTAGGTGAAGAAAATTATTGATTTTAATTGTGCAAAAACTTTTAATGATTAATTTCCTTCCATTAAAACTCTGTTGTGTGTTTTACTGATTGGAAGGTGGGTCAGAGGCCACCCACCCACCCTACATATACGTTTACATCTAAACCACAATATATGTTTTTGATTTTTTGAAATAGGTCAGTAATTTTAGTTTTAATATCAAGAATTTTATAAGTAAATTCTGGTTTAAGTTCAAGTGCATATGTAGGGTGGGTGGGTGGCCACTATCCCACCTTCCAATTACTATAACATTAACGAGGGTTTTCAATTTTAAAAAAAATGTTTAGGTGTAGAAAATTATTATTATTTTAATTGTGCAAAAACTTTTAATAATTTAATTTCCTTCCATTAAAACTCTGTCTTATGTTTTAGTGATTGGAAGGTGGGTTAGAGGCCACCCACCCACCCTACATATACGTTTACATCTAAACCACAATTTTTGGTTTTGTTTTTGTGAAATAGTTTAGTAATTTTAGTTTCAATATCAAGAAATTTATAAGTAAATTCTGGTTTAAGTTCAAGTGCATATGTAGAGTGGGTGGGTGGCCACTATCCCACTATCCAATTACTATAACATTAACGAGGGTTTTCAATTTAAAAAAAATGTTTAGGTGAAGAAAATTATTGATTTTAATTGTGCAAAAACTTTTTAATATTTTAATTTCCTTTCATTAAAACTATGTCGTGTGTTTTATTGATTGGAGGGTGGGTTAGAGGCCACTATCCCACCATCCAATTACTATAACATAAACGAGGGTTTTCAATTTAGAAAAATCTGTTTCGGTGAAGAAAATTGTTGATTTTAATTGTGCAAAAACTTTTAATAATTTAATTTCCTTCCATTAAAACTCTGTCTTATGTTTTAGTGATTGGAAGGTGGGTTAGAGGCTACCCACCCACCCTACATATACATTTACATCTAATCCACAAAATTTGGTTTTGTTTTTGTGAAACAGGTCAGTAATTTTAGTTTTAAAATCAAGAAATTTATAAGTAAATTCTGGTTTAAGTTCAAGTGTATATGTAGGGTGGGTGGGTGGCCACTATCCCACCCTCCAATTGCTATAACATAAACGAGGGTTTTCAATTTAAAAAAAAATATCTATTTCGGTCAAGAAATTGAGAATTTCCATACGGTGTTATGTAAGACTCGTGCATTTCCTGAATATTTTACGCGAATGAAAAAAAAAGAAAACCGAATTTCGCTCGGGGCTAACGTAATGGAAAGTGTAAACCCGAACGAATTCAGCACGGGTGTTTACCATTTCACGATTCTCCAACGCCCATTTTGCTAACTTCATTTACACACCTTGCTGCAATTTACAACCGACAACGCAACAGAGAATCATGCCTCGAAATTAGGGTATTAATCATAATTATAAACGGTGGATCGTGGTTTGAAAAATGTTTTAATCGTTTCAATCGATAGAATATTTTTAGTAGTAGTAATCTAATATAATGATGTAAAATAAAAACATTTCTTCACAATCAGTAGCTAACTAAACTATAAAAAGAGTCTAATGATTAAAATTATGGCTACTACCAAAATCAGTGAAAAATCTAGTGATTAGAAAAATTGTATATTTTGATAAATTCACATCATTTTTTTAAATAGATGTACAGATTTAATAAATTAAGTTTAGTTCAACATCAGAACCAGAAGAAAACCACACAATTAATTATATCGTATCCACCTGCAATTTACTAGATATACAAAATGATTACTAAAAGTGCAATTTACGTAAAACACCGAATACCATTAGAAAGTCGTAATATTTAACGATAAATAAAAATATTTATAAAAAGCTCTTGCACAGAAAGTGAAATTACTTAATGTAATGAAAGTGTACACACAAACAATACGTTTCATTTGTTTTCTCCATATTTTAAACGATTTCGATTTTATATTAATATTATTATATACACAATAAATTGCGTTTGATTAATAGCCGGATGTTCAGGTGAAACAATTAATACGCAGAATGGAGCCCAAACCGCCTTCTTGCACGGTTCCCATTTAATGAATTTAGGCGATACAAAAGGGGTTGGAATGATGAATGGCATTCGGGACTCGGAAATTCAGGCGGCCGTGGATTAAGTGCTCTTCCAGGGAGAGAGAGAGGCCAATAAATCTTTCCGGATTAATACAGAAACATGTGTAACTGCTCTCAGGTGTATCTGCAGCAGCAATTGTTATATATTTATATTCATAATTAATTCATTTAAACATAAGAATATATAATAAAATTTAAAAAAAATGAGGTTAAACGAAGGAAGCATCTATAGTAGGCTAGTGTCAAACACATACTGATTATTGCTATTGCTGTTGTAATTATTAAGATTTTGGAAAATATTCGTAGTATTTTCATTAAAAATTTATAATAATTGTAAATATTGAAAAACCATTAAGGTAAAAGCGATTTTCCTAATCGTGTGGAATTAATAATTCATTGAAAAATATAAATTATAATTTCATAAAGAAATTAAATTACCATTCCACGCAAAACACGGCCACCGCATTCTAATCATAATCAGCATATTCTGCATATGACATTTCATTAAATAATAAGAAAGGTGGTAATTAATTCGGCGTCATGTAGGTGTTTGAGTATTTCCTCTATATATTGGTTTTTTTTGTTCTTTGCAAACGACTACGCCTGTATTAGTTATTTATAAAGTCGTTTCCCTTTCAATGAATTAATCGATCGCCATAGAATCGTCGGTTATTAAAGAAGGTCGCCCCGTGTTAATTAGTTTACGTTTGACAAACTCTTAACGTCGACTCGGAATTGTGTACACGGGGCAAACCAATTTTCCTCTAATTGCGCGCCGACTTGGAGGCGGCAATTAATTCGCGGTAATTACCACCTGTCCATCTCGCCAGTTAATGGTTAATTGGCGATTTTGCACACGTGACGTTAATAATAATAATAGTATTAGTTTTTAGTAAATTGCCTATACAACTTAAATTTACAATACACGCAAATTTTATATCTAAAAATGATTTTTAACTAACGACAAATAAATATATTTAGAGTAAATTACTTCATACATATTATTATTAGTTTGTAATAACTATTCGTGTTTAAAATGTACATTTAACATTAAAATAAAAATAGTAAAGAAGTGAACATTTTAAACACTTTGAATAATAACTCTTCACGTACTCAGCATCCCTAAGGAAATACTTTTTTTTTGTTTTTCGTATACTATATTTATTAAAAAAATATATTATCATATTATAATAAATACTTACAATGATAACTGAAGTAATGGTTGTGTCTGCAATGGTCGTTATCTGGAAAAGATAAAGTTATGTATGAGTGAATGGTTCTATTGTGTACTGATGGAATTTATACATATAAGTTTAAAAGCTGCGAAAGAGCGAAATTTAAACTCATAACAATTATATATCAGTTAAATTTTAGCATACAGAAAATAATAGTTATAATAAAAAACTATTTTGGTATTTTACATATTCTTAAATTCATATCCTTTTCTTCTCAATTTTTGTTTTATATTACAATCAAAAACTTTCCAACGTAAATTAATATTCTCAAAGATTAATAAATAAGTTTAAACTAGCGTCACTTCGATAATTGTGCGATTTATATTATCGTTTCGTTTTTTGGTTTCGATTCTTATTGTTACAAATAATTTCGAACATTTCAGAAAGAACTAAACCGACAATATCATAAACTTTGTAAACACACTTTGTAAACACACTTTGTAAACTTGCATTCACCTGAAGAAGCAATAAATTTGCGAAATACATAATTGTAGTGAAACTAAACAAACATTTTTGAAAATCTAAGTTATTTACAACTTCAGTATACAATGGATTTTCAACATCTCAACGCCTTATCCATCAACCAATCTATCAACCAAAATAATAACTACAAATAATAATAAATTTAAGTGTTTTCACTTCTTAAACAAATTTTAAATCCTATAAATTATTTTACCTACATTCTTATGATATTATTTTTCTAGTAAATAACTTTAAATTAACTATATATTGTCTTTATTTTCAATAGTAAAAATTTATTGAAGGACAAAGCGATGCGAACTCTTTTTTTTTGTTGTATAATCGTGTTAATTCACAGTGACTGGTAGGAAGCAAAAAAAAAAATCGTAAAAACGTACTCAAGGAAATAATTTGTTTAATTGACAGGAAATGACGAGCAAGTTGCGAGTTTCTACTCAAGTCTGCACACACATTTATATTCATTAGTAAATAATAGTATCGATTTTAAAGTAGGTGTCATGATTATTAGTGCGTGAAGAAGGTAAAAAAATAACAATTTAATAATTTATCGAATCACTTAAGTTATCGATTTAGAAGACACGATTCGTCTGTAAAAAAAATTAAGAGCTCTGCTGAAAAAAAAAATTAAACAGTGAAAAGTGTACATAATTTTTTATTCCAAAAATTATGTAACTGAATAACAGATGACAAATGATGAATGACAAGAAACTTATGAATACAAAAGAGATAATAAAAAGTTAACATTTGATAGGGTATTCATAACAGATGGCTGATGATGTCTTAGTTTAGTTTAGTTTGTTGACTTTATTATTGTACTACAAAAAATATACAAAATAACATACATTTACAGTAACATAAAATTTAAATCGTAAGACTTGAAGGCGGTTTTCTTCCACTCAAACCATTTTTTCCTGTAACCGATGATGATCAGAAGATGATTATTACCATTCAGTATATATTTTTATGATAGATACTAATAAATAGATGTGGATGACATACGATTAAAAATGGTAGATAAAAATGACTCGTGTCAGAGTTAATAAACAATAGATTTTAGAAATTGATTATAAAATTTAAGAAAGAGTTTATTTTTAAATAATCTGGGAAATTATACGAGATAGAAAAACGCTTAAATAGAAAAAAATGTATAGTTTTACAAGACCAATAAAATTACACTTTCAAAATTTTCAAAAAAGTCGAGGGTAAGTTGATTTTTTCAAAAAAAAGTAAAAAATGTCAATTTTTTCAAATCAACTCATCTCGTTTATTATGACAGATAGAAAAACACTATAAAGTACAAAATTGTAGATAATTTTATGCAAATTAATAAAATATATAAATATAAACAACAGCAATTGTTTTACTTTTATCTTTTTCATGGCCAACTATTTTTGGACTCATAATAAAACTTAAAATGGCTGTAACTCACTTATTTTTAAAAATCACTAAGTCATATGTGATATCGGAGTAAAGAGAAAAAAATAATCTATGGAATGAGGCCATAACCATGGTTTCCATATTAAAAAGAGTAAGTTTGCGTCATATCTCGAAAAATAATGGTGATAAAAATTTTCTGAATAAATTTCATCAATCTGCGTAAAATTACCTACAACTTTATCCTTTACAGTTTTCTTCTATCTATCATAATAATTAAGATATATTGTAAGATGTAAAAATTGACACATTTTACTTTTTTTACAATATCTAGTTACCCTTGACTTTTGATAGATGGTATGTAACGAATGCTAGATAGATTAAAAATGACACATGACAGATGATAAATACAACAAATAACAGATGACAGATAACGATGATACGTAATGATTAATGACAAAAAAAAAACAAATGACAGATGGTATGTTAAGAAAAAAAGTCTGAATATATTTCATTAATCTGCTTAAAATTATCTACAACTTTGTCCTTTACAGTTTTTTTTCTACCTGTCATAATAATCGAGATATATTAATTTAAAAAATGACACTCTTTACTTTTTTCAAAATATCTAGTTACCCTTGATTTTTGATACATGATACGTGACAAATGCTAGATAGATTAAAAATGACACATGACAGATGACAGATGACAAATACAACAAATAACAGATGATAGATGGCAGATAACGATGATACATAATGATTAATGACGAAAAACAGATGACAGATGACAGATGGTATGTGACGAAAAAGAGTCTGAATATAGTTCAATAATCTGCGTAAAATTATCTACAACTTTGCCTTTTAAAGTTTTTTTCTATCTGTCATAATAACCGAAATATATATTGATTTGAAAAATTTACACTTTTTACTTTTTTCAAAATATCTAGTTACCCTTGACTTTTGATAGATGGTATGTAACGAATACTAGATAGATTAAAAATGACACATGACAGATGATAAATACAACAAATAACAGATAACGATCACACATAATGATTAATGTCAAAAACAGATGACAGATGACAGATGTGTTGAAAAAAAGTCTGAATATATTTCATTAATCTGCGTAAAATTATCTACAACTTTATCCTTTACAATTTTCTTCTATCTATCATAATAACTGAGATATATTGATTTGAAAAAATTGAAACTTTTAACATTTTTTTAAATATCTAGTTACCCTTGATTTTTACCAGATGGAATGTAACAAATGCTAGATAGATTAAAAATAACTATCATGTATCATGATAAATATAACAAATAATAGATGATAGATGACAGATAACGATCATGCCTAATGATCTAATGATTAATGCCAAAAAAAAAAACAGATGACAAATGACAGATGGTACGTGTTGAAAAAAAGTCTGAATATATTTCATTAATCTGCTTAAAATTATCTACAACTTTGTCCTTTACAGTTTTTTTTCTATCTGTCATAATAATCGATATATTGATTTGAAAAAAATTGACACTTTTAACTTTTCTAAATATATCAATTTACCCTCGACTTTTGACAGATGGTATGTGACAAATACTAAATAAATTAAAAATGACAATAGATGATAATTACAACAAAAAACAGATGATAGATGACAGATAACGATGATACATAATAATTAATGACAAAAAAAAAACAGATGACAGATGGTATGTTAAGAAAAAAAGTCTGAATATGTTTCATTAATCTGCGTAAAATTATCTACAACTTTGTCCTTTACAATTTTTTTCTATCTGTCATAATAATCGAGATATATTGATTTGAAAAATTGACTTTTTGCTTTTTTCAAAATATCTAGTTACCCTTGATTTTTGACAGATGGTATGTAACAAATGCTAGATAGATTAAAAATGACACATGACAGATGATAAATACAACAAATGACAGATAACGATAATACATAATGATTAATGATTAATGATTAATGACAAAAGAAACAGATGACAGATGGTATGAGACAAAAAAGGGTCTGAATATATTTCATTGATCATTTACAGTTTTTTTTCTATCTGTCATAATAATCGAGATATATTGATTTGAAAAATTCGACTCTTAACTTTTGTTTTAAATATCTTGTTACCCTTGATTTTTGAAAGATGGTACGTGACAAAAGCCAGATAGATTAAAATTGACATACGATAGATGGTAAATACAACAAATAACAGATAATAGATGACAGATAACGATGATACATAATGATTATTGTTGAAAAAAAAAACAGATGACAGATGGTCTGTGACAAATGCCAGATAGATTAAAAATGACACACGATAGATAATAAATACAAGCAATAATAGATGATGGATGACAGTTAACGATGATGCATATTGATTAATGACAAAAATCAGATGACAGATGTTGTGTGAGAAATTCGAAATACATAGATTAAAAATGATAAATTATAAATACAACAAATTAACAATTAACGACAATTAACGATGATACATAATGATTAATGAAACAGATGACAGATGGTGTGTCGAAAATGACACATGATAGATGATAAATACAACAAATGACAGAAGATAGATGACAGTTAACGATGATACATAATTATTAATGACAAAAAACAGATGACAGATGGTGTAAGACAAATGCCAGGTAGAGTAAAAATGATACAGGATATATGATAGATGGTAGACAATAGAAGACAGATGAAAAGAGATTTTGAAAGACAGCTATAAAATTTAATAAAATTATAGAAAATATTTTTTTAAATACATTTTAATATTTTTTTTGATTATTTATTTAGTAGTTGATAATAAATAAAATGACATCAACACATCTAGATGACAGATTACAGATGATGTCAAAATTACAGATGATGAAGTAGATGTTATGTGACAAGTAACAGATTGCAAATAGCAAAGGGCAGCTAACAGATATGAAATTATTAAACATGAAATATGACAGATGGTAGAAAACAAATGATAGCTTATGCATTATAGGTAATAATTAAGAATATGAAAATTATTTTTGTAAAATAATAATAAAATAAGATTTCGTAAATAAAATTCAAATTCAACAGCTGACAGATAAAAGATAGCATG
Organism: Ontholestes murinus; assembly: GCA_963969525.1. Lineage (NCBI taxonomy): Eukaryota > Metazoa > Arthropoda > Insecta > Coleoptera > Staphylinidae > Ontholestes > Ontholestes murinus. The sequence goes on along the minus strand of OZ018390.1, from coordinate 76,261,492 downwards.
ATGGATAATATATGACAGATGACAAATAATAGATGATAGAATTGAATTGTTTATAAAAAAAATAAATTTGTATGTTTTTGTTGTAGATTTACCTATACTACACAATAATGGATGACAAAATAAAGATAATAGATGATGTATGACCAAAAACAAATAATATAAATGTACAAAAATGACACATGTCATTTTTTTTCTATCTGTAAAGCATCAATTGCCATCCGCTACATATCATCTATTTTTTGTCACCAAGTATCATGCATCATTTTTCATCTGTTGTTCATTTATCATCAGTTATCTATTATATCACCTGTCATCTATCATCTGTCATTTGATAAATTAAATAATAAACAAAAGTTATCTGTCAGTCTTCATGTATCTATCATCTATCATGTGTCATCTTTAATCTATCATCTTTAATCTTGATTAGAAATTAAAAACACTTGATTTGTTTCACAGAATATTTATTTTTAGAAAAAATAATAAATATTCTGTGGAACAAACCAAGGATTTTTAATTTCTAATCAAGATATTTCAAATATGTTTCACCACGGGTTAAGTGAGCAATTAATTAAATATATCATCTTTAATGTTTCATCTGTAGTCTGTCATGTGTCATTTCTTATCTGTCATCTGTAATTTAACAATTTGTTATCTATCTCCTGTCATGTATGGTATATCATCTGGCATCTATCATCTGACCTTTTTATTTACCATTTGTTATTCATTGCCTGTTATCAACTATTTGACAACTAATTCTCGTATTCTTGTTAAATTTTTGTAACGTTTTCATGTCTTTTTTTTCTAAAAATAAAAAAAATATTGAAATTTAATTCAAAAAACTATACCTTCAACAATTTTATAGTCATCTTCCAAAATTTATTTTTTAATATCTGTCTAGTATCGTCTATAATTTGTTAACTGTTTTTTGTCATTAGTAATTTCTTCTTCTGTATTTTCTGTTATTTTTCATATGTTATCTATCATCTTACTTCTATCATCTATTATAATGTATGATGTGCTATCTGTTATCTGTTTCCTCTAATTTATCATTTGTTATCTGTTTTACTATTTTTATGTCACATGTCATCTATTATGTACTGTCTAACATCTAATATATTATATAGTCTTAGCAAAGTTAGAATCTATATTAAGAATAATTATCTTGTTTAGAACTAAATAAAAAATACTAAAACACTAAAAAGAAGAATATTTCATGGAAACTTTAAAAAACTTTTTTTTAAGAAAAAATCATTTGTCTTGTAGCATCTATCATCTGTTATCTGCCATCAGTCGTTTCCCATCTACTCTGTTAAGTGACATTTCTTATATGTTATCTGTAATGAATCATTTGCCATTCGATTATTCATTTATTGCTTATTTAGTAGTTGATAATCAATAAAATGGCATCAACTCATATATAGATGACAGATTTTAGATGAGGTCTAATAGTAGATTAGTTCGGTGACAGGTAACAGATGGCAAAAAACAAAGGGCAGATAACAGATGTGAAATGATACATGCAACATGACAGATGGTAAAAAAACAAATTATAGATTGTACATTATAGGTAATAATTAAGAATATGACATTAACATTTATTTATGTAAAATGAAATGTATTTTTTGGAAAATAAAATTCTAATTCAAATTCAGACAAATTCAACAGCAGACAGATAAAATATTCGACGATGAATAATATATGATGGATGACAAATAATAGATGATAGATGATAGAATTGAATTCTTTATTCAAAAATTTAATTTTCATGTTTTTTTTTTATGTAGATTTACCTATGCTACACAATAATGGATGACAAAATAAAAATGATAGATGATGTATGACCAAAAAACAAATGAAATATTTCAATTGAAATAAACAAAAATTAATTTAAACAAAAAGATTTCGCAAAAAATCTTAACACCATTTGATGTATAAAAATGTTTATAATCATATTTACAATAAACTAATTTTAAAATTAAAAAAAAGTGTGATTATTAAAAATACTTTTTCATGGCATGGACAGTTAATAGATGATAGACGATACATGACATATATTTAAAGAGGAGATTTTGAAAAATAACTATAAAAGATAACACACGATAGATGATAACCGATGCCAGGTAAAAGATAGGAGATAATAATTAATTAAAAAGCACTAAAAACCTTACTTCAGAATTTTATTTAAATTTACAGATATATATTTCGGACACAAAGTGACCATTATCAATGTTTTAATACTATCAATGTTTTAATACTACATATTACAGTATTAAAACATTGATAATGGTCACTTTGTGTCCGAAATATATATCTGTGAATTTAAATAAAATTGTGAAGTAAGGTTTTTAGTGCTTTTTAATTAATCAAGTTTACCTTCACGTAACTCACAAATATCAAAATAGGAGATAATAGATGATTCAAAACGGATGATGGATGAAACATGTTTTTGCTTATGTCTTATTTAGGAACTAATCATTAGAATTTAACGTTTTTATTTTGTTTTAGTTATATCATTTATCAGATGGCAGATGATATATGTCAAATGGCAGGTAATAGAGATAGATAGATAACAAATAAACAGATGATAGATGACAGGTGACGTAATAAAAGATGATATGCAGCAATAGATAGATGATATTTGATAAATAACATATGTAGACTGCAAATCGCAAATAAAAAAATATACATTATAGATTACATGACAGACGATTCATGAATACTTTTAATAATGCTGACTTTAAAAAAATAACATTTTGGATACAGATGGCAGAAATGATTTTTAATTTTTTTTGTGAATGATTATTTTTTTAATTAAATTTCAAGGTTATTTGTTTTGATTATATTGTATATCAGATGACGGACGATAAGTGACAGATAGCAAGTGACCGTAAAAAGATAACAGGTCATAAATAAAAGAATCAGGTTACAGATTACATATTATATACAAAAGAAGACAAATAACAGGTGGAAGGTGATGCTTAATGATATACGACAAAAGATAGATGATAAATGACAAATTACAGATGATTGATTATAGGGATTGTTTGTTTTGCGCGTATACAATATTTCACAGCACTTTTTCGTATTTAAAGCTAAGCTGTTGATATCACACCAGTCAGAAATATTATTCAGATCCTTTTGAAGTATTTTACAGTCAATGTTACTCTCTATCTTCCTGTGTATCTTTAGGTTATTATTATACAGTAGCACAGTGACTTGATTTGAAACAAGAAATGAATTTCGGTTGATGTAATTAAAAATAAAATAGCAAAAGTAATTAAATAATTCAACACTCAAGTTTATAACCATCTGCAGACACGTGTTTCGATTTTTCGATCTCTTCAGTAGAGCTTTATTAAAAAATTACTCACAAACTATTTAACGTACATTCATTTTTAGTTCATTTTACAGAAATAAATACGTTCAAACCAGTGTTGCTTTGATAGACTTGCAATTTTGTAACAAGCAAATTACTTTTGTATCATTCAATGTCTGTCGAAGTATTAGCTAGAGAAGTAGTTGTTTCAACAAGTGATTTGTTTTTTGTAGTCTTAATAAGACTCATTTGTTGTAGATTTTATGAAATATTTTCATGTTTTTTTTCTAATTATTGGTTAATTTTCTACAACGTAAAGGACTTATGTATTTTTATTGCAATTATAATTAATTATTTTAAATTCAATTTTCAATTTATGATTGCAACAAAAACACCCATCGAAATGTTATAGACATTTCAGAAGCTTATAATCACATCTATAAAACTAGATGAAATATTTTATAAATCGTGATGACAGTTGACAGATAACAAATGATACGTGACAGATAATGACAAATAATAAATTATAGATGCCAGATGTTAGATAACAAAAGATACTTTATAGAATATTTTTGACAAATAATAGAAGATAAATTACAGATAATAGATAAAAATTGGCAGATGACAGATCGCAATTGACATATGTAAGAAGTCGGATGGATGGTACATAACAAATAACTGAAAATAAATGATATGTGACAGATGAGTAATGATAATGACAGATAACCAATATCACATGACAGGTTGAAGATAAGAGATTATAAATAATACTTGGTACATAGTTTATAATCTGTGACTCACTTTAAAGATGAAATTTCTTTGTTTGAATAAGTCTTAAAAATGTCAATTTTGCAGAAAGTCTAAAAAATGTGTAAATTAAACAATCTTTAAAATTATAATTATTTTTTCAAAAAATTATATTGTGTTAGTTATTCAAATGCTCTGATAAAATAAACTAAAAAAATACTTTTAATTTAATCATTTCAAAAGAGTAAAAGAATCATATCTTGTATTTGTTTCTCATTTATCACTTGCTGACACATTATGTTAATAATAGGTAATTAATTAAAAATTCACTTGGTTCGTTTCACTTTATTATATACTATAAATAAAGTGAAACGAACCAAGTGAATTTTTAATCGACTACCTACTAAAAGAATCATGTATCATATCATATTCATTAATAAAAGAGATACGATAGTTAGTTAAATTGTTTATATAAAAATCATAGTAGGTTGTGCTATGAATTATACTTATTAGGTGATGGATGACAAATAACAGACAATACAGTTATTATAACATATAAAAATTGACTATTAGCAGATAACAGTTAACAGATGATAGATGATACAAGACGGATTTGAAAAAAAAAAATAGGAAATGACTAAAACAAATGAAGAAATTATGGTTAATCACTTTTTAAACTTAATTTTACGTTTCTTTGATATTTTATTATGACTGAAATTAACTCATCAAAACGTTACAAACATTTTAGAAGTTTATAAATCAAGTAATGGTGAAAAATATCAGAGTAGATGATACATGACAAATCGTTTATCATCTATCGAAATATAGTATATGACATGTGACAAAAAAAAAACAGATAACATATAAGAAATGACACTTTGCAGATGACAAAGATGATATTTGATGAGTAAAGCCTAACAAATGACAGAAGACAGATAAAAGAAGACAAGTGACGGGTGCTAAATAATAGATGCTACAAGACACATGATACATGAAAACTTTTTTTTATATACGTATAAATAAATGATTTTAAAGTTTTCATTAATTATTCTTATTAAAAATTTTAACCTTTTTTGAATCATATAATATATTAGATGACGGATGATAGACAATAGATGACAGCTGACAGATAGCTTATGACAAATGACAGAAAATTTAATAAAGATGACAGATAATAAATGACTAATGACAGAGTTAGACGATACTTAATAGATATTAAAAAATATCTTGGGAAATGACTATAAAATTAAAGGTATTAAAGTAAATAATTTTTTTAGTTAAAATTAAATTTTTTCCTATATTTTCTATCATTAGAAAAAAGTCATCAAAGTGTCACAAAAAATAGAAGTTACGCGAATTAATGATATATTTCAGTTGTTAGATGATTGACAGATAACAGACAAATAACAGATGGTATATGACAAAGGACAAGCAACAGATGTCAGATGACACAACATACATAACAGAGGATAAATGACAAATTATATATAGCAAATATACAATACAGATAACAGATAAGAAATGACAGAGAGAGACTACAAATAACAAATTAAAGATGGTAGATTAAAGATGTCAGAAAACAGATAAAAGATGAAACATGATAGAAGATAGATACATGACGAATGACACAAAACAGATGACAGATAATAGATTTAAATTAATTTTTTGGATTTGGACATAAGTCAGATGATGCATGATGATTGGTGACAAAAGATACACTATCTTTGACAAATAATATTTGATGTATTATACAGGGTGACTGACGATAAACCTTTAGTGCTGTATTTCGCTTATTTTTTTATCCGATTTTAATAAATAAAACATCAAATTAAATAATTTTTAAAAGATTTTGATGATTGGATAAAATCGTTTACAATTTTGTATTCAGAAAAAATCTCCTTGCGGATCAATACCAAATATATATACAGTGAAATTTAAAAAAAAAAAACTGAATGAAGAAAAATATCAGTTCAGTTCTTATTAAAGTCTTTTAAAAATGATTTAATTTGATTAAACAAAAAAGTTAATGATCGAAACTCGAGTCACTTAAAAGTGTGATATCAACAAAGTAAACGTTTTTGTTTCATTTTCCAAGATGTATCACGAAGTTAACGCCTCAACCATTCATCAATTAATTTAATTTGATGTTTTATTTATTAAAATCGGATAAACAATAAGCGAGATACAGCACCAAAGGTTTTTCGTCAGTCACCCTGTATATAGTATATATGGATGGATGATAAATAAAAATTGTCATAAAAAAGGTTTCAAAATTTTCATGAAATATTATTTTTAACAGATTTTAATTTTTATTTTCTGTTATATCATATGATAGATATGTTAGCTGATATATGATCATAAGTTACAGATAGAAGTTAACAAATCAATGGTAATAGATAACAAATAATAGATGCCAGATTATAGATGATAAATGATATAGGTCAGATAACAGATATTAATTTTTTTTTTTCATTTAGTCACCAAATTAAGAAAATCGTATTTACAAACCAACATATCAGACGAAAAATTTAAGATTTAAAATTAACGAAAAGCAAAATTTTCACCTTTTTTAATTATTTATTAATTTGTAGCAAACATATTTTAGAAACTATTAAATCAAGACATCAATAAATATTTTACAAATATAAATAACATATATGTACAAATATAAATAACATATAAATAAGATGTAACATGGGTGAGTACACATGACAGGTGACTAATAATTGTTAGGTAAAAGTTTTTTTTTTTTTCATGAATGATTTTCTCATTTATTAGAAAGAAATAACAAATAAACGGTGAAAGTAACACAGTGTAGATGATAGATAACAGATAAAATATGGCAGATGATACGTGACATATGATAAAATGAATGATGACACAAAGCAGATGATAGATAATAAATTATAGATTATACAAGACAGATTATCAAAAATACTAAGTTGAAAAATGAGATTTTGAAAAAAATTACTATAAAATTTAAGAAAATTCTAGAAAACTGATAGAAATTACACATATTAGATGATAGACGGATGATAGATAATAGAAAATAAATGTCAGGTGACGGACAGATATAATATTTTTATTTTCCAAAGTATTTTTTATAATAATAATTTTAAAATAAATTTTAACGTTTGTTATTAATTTATAATGTATCAGATAACAAATAATATATAATAAAAGACAAGTGATAACATATGTTAAATACATTGTGATAGATGATAAAAGGTGATAAACGACAAATGGCAAATGACAGACAATAACTATAACAGAGGAGAAGAATTTTTCCAATTGTTAGAAGCAATTTTTGAGTTCTCCATCTCAAGTTTTAAGCGTTGTAGTTTTGTTTTCCGCCGTCGTCCATCAATTGTTTTTTTCTTATCACCCAAATACGTTATTCTAGGATGTATTTTATGAATTTCAGCATACATTTTTTGATAGTTCAGGTTTTAAGTTTTTCCAATCGTCAGTTGCAATTTTTAATTACTCCTCCTTAAGTTTCAAGCGTTTTAGTTTTGTTTTCCGCCGTCGCGCATCAGTTGTTTTTTTCTTATTACCAGGATTCATTATGATTTATTTTATGAATTTCAACATAAATTCTTTAATGGTTCGGGTTATATAAATATTTATAAACAAAGAAATTGTGACATATTACAGATGTTAGAGTGTAGATGACAGATCCTTTGTTATTATCTAATGATCAAATAGTTTAGTAGGTGAAAGAGTATAAATAAACGGTGACAGATATCAGATGTAATTTTTATATATATGACAAAAATGAAATTTCACGTAATTGGTAATCTGTTTCAAAGATAATTAAAAGCAATTTACAATTTCTTTTAATCTTCATTAATAAAAGAAATACGATAGTACGTTCAATTATTTATATAAAAAACATAGTAGGTTTTGCTATTAATTACACTTATTACTCATTTTTGTATTCATTATGAATCAACAACTTACACTTATGTTAATAAACATTTTTAAGTTAATGAAAAAATAAACAGGAGCGTAAAGGTATTTAATTTCTCCTTGAAATAATTATCTATATGAAACACATTGCAATTAAAATTGTTTTAATAACAAATAACAAAAAAAACAATCTACCGTTATTACTACTCCTATTAATGCATGGAAAACACTAACGATTTCTCATAAATTAATAATAATAATATCATTACGATTTTAATTACGGGGAAATATAAACGGCGATAAATCAACTGCAATAAAACCGTGTCAACATATTAGAACAGACAGTTCAAGAAGCCAACTAGCACTATCCCACAACTGTCGCGAATTTTTTTAAACAACACTAGTTTTCCCCGTTAGTGTAGAAAAACAAAAATACGACTCGCCGATCCAGTTAAGAAAATATGGGCCAATTTGAAACCTCGTGGTACGACACACATATACATACATACACATATATGCATAGAAAATACAAACACATGTAAACACAGACAGACGGTGTGTGAGTATAATAGTAATAAAAATTAACTGTAACTCACTTGGCGTGGTGATATTGATTAAATCCGTGACTGACATGACAAAGTGTTGAACGAACTGAACGGACGAGAATTTAAACTATTGCTTCGAATAAGAAGCTGAATGAACTGAAACAAAATTCCCGAAATTTCTTTATCTCGTCGTAAATGGATTGCAGGAATTGCGAGTTTGTGCGGTAATTAAGAAGTTATTCTGCGGACGGATGTTTGCACAAATATTTGCGATTCGGATTTATAATCAAAAATTTTCGCGTTCTGTGTGTACATACAAAAGTTATATTTGAATTGTTAAGTGGTTCGCTGAAAATTATTTCATTTTTATAAATTCCAAGAGATCGATTGGTAATTGAAAAGCATTAGGCTTAAAGTAATTAGTAGAAAAGGTCGTGAGTTGATGATAAAAATTTATTCTTCAGAAAATACATAAAATAAAGTAATCAATTAATTGCGATTGTAATGTTTCTTTCTACTAATAACTAACATTAATGTTTCTAAATTGCAAATCGATCTTTTGGAATCATGTTCATTGCTTATGGCACCTAAATAGCGGAGAAAATATTTGAAATTGTCTAAATCTTTAATTTTTATATTATAATTTTATTTTCATGTTGATTTTATTAAAGTACTTACAAAGTGATTACTGTTTATATTACATTATACATTTTTATCATTTAAATGAAACACTAGTTTAACACTTTTTTCACTTGATGGTTTACTTATTTTCACGATCTCTCAGAAATTTTTTCGAAATGTTTTCATATTTTTCTAATTATTAGATTTTTATCAGTTGATTACGAAATATTTTCGTTTGCATTTAATGCACTGATGATGTTCGGTCATGGTTTCTGGTGTGTTGGCCGCACCGATCGCTTCCTCGAGTGTGGCACTGCTGCAACCCGTCGATGAAGATATCGGATATAAATTTCTCGGTGGAAAAAGTCACATTCTTCGGAGATCAAAACCCTGAAACTGTGCCGACCGCAGATTTTTCTCAATTTCCGCCATGAGAATGAGATGGATTATCTGGGAATCGTGACCGCACTCTCTTTTCTTGTGCCTTACCTTCAACGATACTATTCCGTGGTGTTGCATCGTGCAGAAGTGTTTTCATTAATTCCAGCAGGATCGAAAGATTGGAAAAATGAAAACGTTTTAACTTGAAAATTTAATAAAAATTATTCTGTACTAAATATACATTTTCTACGGACCAGTTTTAATATATCTACATTTCATCCACACAGTTTAAGACAAAATGGTAGAATGGTAGAAATAACACGAGTTTGTTGAATTTGGTTCTCGTTTATCACGTGGTGAAACATTTTTAATAGTAAACAACCCTTACTAACACGAGTTTTACTTCTCCTAATTTGAATGGTAATCAATTATAACACTTTTATTTAATTTAAGACAAAATCATAGAATGGTAGTCAATTATAACACTTTTATTTAATTAATTCGTGTCTACAGGTGTTAAAACAAAGAATCTTCTTGTTTACTCTACTTAAATCAACTTTGCTGAATCAACTCGATGATTACATGCGCTAGAATGTTAACTATTTGTGTTACAGGTGCATATTTATTTTCGGATTGGACTTTAAACACAACGCCTTATCGGATTGCAAACATGCGAGACAATAAAGGTAGATTTGATTGCTTTGCAGAGACGTTTATTTTTCGTACGTGTAATCGTCGCTGAAAACAAAGGGACGATTATTTGGATCAAGGAGTGGAAATAAAGGTCGTAAGAAATTAGGTTCTGATGCCCGAACCTATCCCACAAAAATTTGATTGATTAAAATTATTGCAGTTAAATGAAACGTGAAATAAAAGTTGATTACATTATCATATGATGGAATATTTATGCACTGTGAAGGACAAATTGTATTCATTGTTTATAGTGATCAAAAATATCATTAGCAATTGAAAAACATTACTATCCATGAAATAAAACCACAAATAACAGAAACCACGTTTTACTAACAGTGAATTATATATTACAAATGAGATTGATACAAATAAGCACTTATAATTAAAATTGATATGATCAAAGACATATTTCTTGATGAAGAACCTCTGATTTAATTTTAATGTTAGGATATTTAAAACATCTACTGTCTGCTTAAAGATTTTTCGCAACGGAATTTTAATATAAGGTAGAAGGGTGTTTAAAAAATCCGTTGGAATAAGGGACGGTGAGAACCTGTTAACAACGGCGAGACGAGGGTTATATAATTGGAGGTTTCCTTCCGCAGGTACCTACCTACCTCCACGCACCTGCTGTTTCTAGTTATTTCTAAGAAACGTTAAGTTCACATTCGCTTTTATATTTTTTAATCGTGGGAGCAAAACCAGCGAAAACAATAAAAAAAATGATTGCATAATTAATTTTCAAAACCTTAAAGCATTTGTATTTTTTAAGTAGATTATAATTGAAATTTCCAACACAATTAATTAAGTTATAAACATTGAGACAATTAAAAATTATATAAATAATTTTCAAAATCTTAAAGCAATTGTATTTTCTAAGCAGACTGTTAATAATTGTTTTAACAAAATTATTCAAGTTATAAACAGTGAGTCAATTAAAATAATGACGGTATTATAAATTTTCGTAATAATCTATCCTCACGTATATCACGAGTATATCAATGTGCATTTCGGAGATAATCTCAAAGTAATTCCATAGCTTCCAGTAATCTACCGCCGGATGGAGATAATTTCCACTGGCACGGAACACGCAGAATGGGGACACTTTATGTACGACCGATTTTCCCATCTGCAGACCCTTTAATGAGATACAAACAACACGAACACTAACAACTGCAAATATACACAATCTTTGGATTAACAGTTGAAATAAATAAACGCATAACTATAAAAAGTAAACGTTTATTCAAAATTTTAAATACTTTTATATAAAATAACTAAGAGGTAATAATATATAATCATAGATTGAGAGAAATAGATTCTAATCACGAAAACCGTGTTAAAATAGCTTCAATCGTTTTACTACAATTAATTTTTGAAAATTTCATCTAGTCGCCTTTGCTTTAATTATAATTTCTTTATTTATCATGATAAAATATCCGTGTTTGTATTTAAATTTCTTATAATTTCGCATAGATGTATAATATAATTCATATTTTATCAATCTTCAAATTACTTTTTGTGATTAATGGTAAAAAATATTAAAAACAATTGACATCCGAAATTATTTTTTTCATAATTAGACACATTTTGATAGGTAGAGTAAGGCGGTAAAAGAATTTTTTAAATTCGATCATCCATTAATGAGTTATGGCAAAAATGATTAAAAAACAATTGACATCCGAAATTATTTTTCTCATAATTAGAAAGCTTATGATATGTAGTGTAAGGCGGTGAAAGAATTTTTTAAATTCGATCATTCATTAATGAGTTATGGCAAAAATTATTAAAAAACAATTGACATCCGAAATTAGTTTTCTTCATAATTAGAAAGCTTTTGATAGCAGAATAAGTCGGTGAAAGAATTTTTTAAATTCGATCATCCATTAATGAGTTATGGCAAAAATATTAAAAAAACAATTGACATGCGAAATTAGTTTTCTTCATAATTAGAAAGCTTTTGATATATAGAGTAAGTCGGTGAAAGAATTTCTTAAATTCGATCATCCATTATTGAGTTATGGCAAAAAATATTAAAAAAACAATTGACATCCGAAATTATTTTTCTTCATAATTAGAAACATTTTGATAGGTAGAGTAAGGCGGTGAAAGAATTTTTTAAATTCGATCATCCATTAATGAGTTATGGCAAAAATGATTGAAAAACAATTGACATCCGAAATTATTTTTCCTCATAATTAGAAACATTTTGATAGGTAGAGTAAGGCGGTGAAAGAATTTTTTGAATTCGATCATCCATTAATGAGTTATGGCAAAAAATATTAAAAACAATTGACATCCGAAATTATTTTTCTTCATAATTAGAAAGATTTTCATATGTAGAATAATTCGGTTAAACAATTTTTAAAATTTGAACATTTATTAATAAGTTATGGTAAAAAATATAAAAAAACAATTGACATCCGAAATTAGTTTTCTGTATAATTAGAGAGATTTAGACATATAGAATAAGTTGGTTAAAGAATTTTTGAAATTTGAATAACTATTAATAAGTTATGGCAAAAATATTAAAAAAACAATTGACATCCGAAATTAGTTTTCTTCATAATTAGAAAGATTCTGATATGTAGAGTAAGTCAGCGAAAGAATTTTTTAAATTCGATCATCCATTAATGAGTTATGGCAAAAAATATTAGAAAACAATTGACATCTGAAATTAATTTTCTTCATAATTATAAAGATTTTGATAGGTAAAGTATGTTGATGAAAGAATTTTTCAAATTCGATCATCCATTAATGAGTTATAGCAAAAAAATATTTAAAAAACAATTGACCACCGAAATTAATTTTCTTCATAATTGGAAAGATTCCTATATGTAGTGTAAGGCGGTGAAAGAATTTTTTAAATTCAATCATCCATTAATGAGTTATGGCAAAAATGATTAAAAAACAATTGACATCCGAAATTATTTTTCTTCATAATTAGAAAGATTTTGAAAGGTAGAGTAAGGCGGTGAAAGAATTTTTTAAATTCGATCATCCATTAATGAGTTATGGCAAAAATGATTAAAAAACAATTGACATCCGAAATTATTTTTCTTCATAATTAGAAAGATTTCTATATGTAGAGTAAGGCGGTGAAAGAGTTTTTTAAATTCGATCATCCATTAATGAGTTATGGCAAAAATGATTAAAAAACAATTGACATCCGAAATTATTTTTCTTCATAATTAGAAAGCTTTTGATATGTAGTATAAGGCGGTGAAAGATTTTTTTAAATTCGATCATCCATTAATGAGTTATGGCAAAAAATATTAGAAAACAATTGACATCCGAAATTAATTTTCATCATAATTAAAAAAGATTTTGATATGCAGAATAAGTTAGTGGAAGAAATTTTAAAATTGGATCAACCGTTAGACTTTCGTAACTTAATTTAACAATTTGACAATTTTAACTCTAGTTTAATAACAAATTACTTAAATATTAATAATATTAACTTTATTTATCATGATAAAATATTCGTGTTTGTATTTGAATTTTCTGAAATTTTTCGTAGATAACGAAAATCACATCTTTAATATAATTCATGTTTTATCAATTTTTAAATTATTTTTTATGACATTCCGAAGAGGTAACAATTTGTAACCATATATTGGAAAAAACTACTTAAAAAATAGATTATATTCGAAAAAGCCGTATTAAAATATCTCTAACTGTTTGAGTACAATAAATTTTTGAAAATTTCATCTAGTCGCCTTTGCTTTAATCATACCTTCTTTGTTTACAATGATAAAATATCTGTGTTTGTACTTAAATGTCTTGAAATTTCACGTAGATAACGAAAATTTTATTTTTAATATAATTCATATTTGATGAATTTTTAAATTACCTTCTTTTATAAAATTCCGAAGAGTTAAAAATTTTTGGTCATAAACAGAAAAAAACTCTTGAAAAATAGATTATATTCACGAAAACCGTAGTAAAATATCTTGAATCGTTTGCCTACAATAAATTTTTGAAAATTTCATCTAGTTACCTTTGCTTTAGCTATAACTTCTTTATTTTTCATGATAAAAAATCCGTGTTTGTATTTAAATTTCTTGAAATTTCGCGTAGATGACGAAAATCACATCTTTATTATAATTCATGTTTTATCAATTTTTAAATTATTTTCTATGACATTCCAAAAGGGTAATAATTTGTAATTATATATTGGAAGAAACTATTTAAAAAAAAAATTATATTCAAGAAAGCCGTATTAAAATATCTCCAACTATTCGAGTACAATAAATATTTTGAAATTTCCATCTAGTCGTCTTTGCTTTCATTAAAACTTCTTTATTTATCATAATAAAATATCCGTGTTTGTACTCTAATATCTTGAAATTTCGCGTAGATAATGAAAATTACATCTTTCGTATAATTTATATTTGATAAATTTTTTAATTACCATTTTTATAAAATTCCGAAGAGTTAATAATTTGTGATTATATACAGGAGAAAACTATTTAAAAATAGATTATATTTACGAAAACCGCATTAACATATCTTTAACTGTTTGACTACAATGATTTTTTTTAAATTTCATCTAGTCGCCTTTGCTTTAATTATAACTTCTTTATTTATCATGATAAAACATTCGTGTTTGTACTTAAATTTCTTGAAATTTCGCGTAGATAACGAAAATTGCATTTTTAGTATAATTTATATTTTATCAATTTTTAAATTATTTTTTATGACGTTCAGAAGAGGTAATAATTTGTAATTGTATATTGAAAGAAACTATGGAAAATATAGATTATATTGAAGAAAACCGTATTAAAATATCTTTAACCATTTGACTACAATACATTTTTGAAAATTTCATCTAGTCACCTTTGCTTTAATTATATAACTTCTTTGTTTATGATGATAAAACATCCGTGTTTGTACTTAAATTTCTTGAAATTTCGCGTAGATTACGAAAATCGCATCTTTAATATAACCAATATTTTATCAATTTTTATGACATTCCGAAGAGGTAATAATTTGTAATCATATACTGAAAGAAACTATTTAAAAAATAAATTATATTCACGAAAACAGTATTAAAATATCTCGAATCGTTTGGCTACAATGAATTTTTGAAAATTCCATCTAGTCACCTTTGCTTTAATTAAAACTTCTTTATTTATCATGATAAAACACTCGTGTTTGTACTCACATTTCTTGAAATTTCGCATAGATAACGAAAATTGCATCATCTTTATTAGTACAATTCATATTTGAGCAATTTTTCAAATACTTTTTTTATAAATAAATAATACTAATACTATAAAATTCCGAAAATTTAATAATTTGTGATCATATACAGGAAAAAACTATTTAAAAACAGATTACATCTATGAAAACCGCGTTACAATATCTTTAAGCATTTGACTACAATAAATTTTTGAAACTTCCTTCTAGTCACCTTTGCTTTAAATATAACTTCTTTATTTATCATGATAAAGCATCCGTGTTTGTATTCAAATTTCTTGAAATTTCGTGTAGATGACGAAAATCACATCTTTAATATCAATCATATTTAATCAATTTTTTACTTACTTTTTTATGAATTCCAAAAAAGTGATAATTTGTAATTATATATTTATTGAAACTATTTGAAAAGTAGATTATGTTTAAGCAAGTCGTATTAAAATATCTTTTACCGTTTAATTACAATGAAATTTTGAAAATTCCATCTAGTCGTCTTTGCTTTAATTAAAACTTCTTTATTTATCATGATTAAATATCTGTGTTTGTAATTGAACTTTAAGGAGAAGATAATAATAGAAATTATTTTCGGGTTTTATTATTTTTAATATGAAAATTGTTTTTTTATTGAGAAAATCTGCACTAAAATCAAATTAACTATTTATGTTTTTATTTGAAAAAAAAATGTTTAGTTTCTTTATTTTTAATTGCTTTTTTGTAAAATTCCAGGTGTTTATAAAGCAATTTTTTAAGTTTTAATTCTTTCTACTGTTTTTTTTTTCACAATGTTTGTAATTTGTTTTATATTTAAAATCTGTCTGGAAACTTTTAATTGTTTTTTTACGTAATTTTTCATTTGGATTTTTTAAATCATTTTTACATTTTTTTTAATTTTAACTATTTATAACAATTTACTATTTTGTTCAACTGTTTTTTTTTTCTTCTAAGCATTGTTCTCATTTAGAATTTTGGTATTTTAAATTATTTTTGCCTAAAAAAGTAAAGAAAATGCTGAAAAATTCTGGAAAAGATATTTGTGATATTTCTCATAAAAAGTAAGAAAATCTGGGGACTTAAAAAAATCTCGTCATTTGCAATTTTTTACATATTTTGTGGTTAAATAAAAGGCATAAAATTATAGACATCTGGAATTAAGTAGTAAGGCTAAAAGTTTCTGGAGACCTCTAAGATTTCTAATTTAAAAAATGGAAGAGGATTTACTAAAAAAATCCAGAAATCTTAAAGAAAAGTTGCAAAGAAATCATAGAACCCTTGAAGTTTGTATTTCATAAGCTGAAGTCGCTAAAAAAACAAGCTTAAAAAAACAAATTTAAGAAAATTATCGTAATTTGGATATTGAAAAACAATCTCTAAAAATAGACGGAAACTATTTAAACATTAGAATTCTGTAGAAAATTGAGAACGTTCGAAGAACATTCTCGTAATATCGCCTAAAATTTTATGTATGTTTTTTTTGTGAAATTTCTTTGTTTTTATATGTACTTTTAAGAAAGTCCAAAAAATAAAATAAAGAATAAAGAATTTATTGGAGAAATTATTGAAATTTTCTGATAATCTGTAAAAATTGTGGGAGAATTCAACAGCTCTTGTTGAAGAAAATTTTTATAATCTGAAAGAAAAGTTTTTAGAGAAATCTCAAAAGACAAACTAAAAAAATTGAAAATTCTCAAGAAAATTCTTGTAATTTGAAAATAAAAATGAGAGATTACTTTCTGAAAAAATTCGACTAAAAGAGGCCACTAAAACATTTTACGAACATAAAGGAGAAAAGTTTTAAAATTATCTTACAGTTTTACCTTTAAATAATGTTTTTTATAGTTTTTTTTAATTAGCAATTTTTAAACCGTTTTTTTCCCATATTTTCAATTTATAATCTTTCACAATTAATACAAGTATTACTTAGCGTAGTCTTGACCTACCTTAATTAATAATACATTGACCTAGCGTACTCTTGACCTACCTCAATAGGGCTAAGATAAAATAGGTTGGGGCAGGTCAAGAGTACGCTGGATCAATTCATGCCTCACTTGGGTTAATCGATAATTTATTGAGGTAGGTCAAGAGTACGCTAGGTCAATGTATTATTGATTAAGGTAGGTCAAGAGTACGCTGGACTAATATTTTAATAATTGTGAAAGATTATAAATTGATTAAAAATCGGTTTAAAAATTATGTATGTATGTATTATTGATTAAGGAAGGTTAAGAACATATTAAATAGATATGAGATTAATTCAAGTGACTAGAAACAAAAATAATCAATCTGTCCAAAATAAAAATAGTTAAATATGAATGTATTTAAAAGAATTGAAATTGTATTAAACTAATAAAGAATATAATTGAAAATTATATTAAATAAGAGTGTAAAATTTAAGTAGAAATGGTTGAAATTTATAAAAAGACAATTAAAGATTACTGTAACCACTATAATAAAACCATAAAATAAGAAACTAATTAAAATCAGTCATTAAAATTTATACTAATTATCTAAAACTATAATTGTTAAAACTGTCAATTTAAAAAAAAAATCAAATTTCAAAATCAAATATACAAATTTAATACTAATTGTCAATTTAAGAAGTCAATTATCAACATTTATCGTCAAAAGTCAAAATGATCTATTTTTACAATTTTATGAAAGTTGTCAAACTTGTTATTTTATATCAGAAATTTTGTTAAATTTTTTAATTGAAAAAAGTATCCGTTGTCAAATATCGAAATTTATGTCTATTATCAAAATTATAAAAGTTATTAAAATTTATTGACAATCTTCGAAATTATTAATTTTGTGCAGTATATGTAAATTAATATTTAATTTACAAAAATGTATTCATTGTCAATTAATCATTTTTTACAATTTTATGAAAGTTGCCAAAATTGTCATTCCTTATCAATTATCAGGAATATCAGCCATCAAAATGTATGTTAGTTAGTTAGTGCCAATTATCAATTACCGAAATTTAATGTCAGTTGTCAAAATTAGAACTCAGTTACCCAAGTTTATTGTCAATTTCTAAAATGATAAATTTTTATAATCTTTGTCAAAGTTGTGATCAAATTGCCAATTCAAAATGGATCAAAATTTATGTGAATTGTCAAAAATTGACATTTTTTGTCAGTTGTTAAAACTGTCAAATAGAAAAATGAATATCAGTTATTAAAAATAAAAGTTTAATATCAATTGTTTTGTTAATTATGAAAACTTATCAATTGTCAAAATTACAATATTTATAATTGTATGAAAGTATATAAATTATCAATTTTTTGTCAATTATTAAAATAGGGTATCAGTCATTAAAATTGTTTATGTCACTAGTCGAAAATTGTCATATTTGTCAGTTATTTAAATTACCACTTAAAAAAAGTGATTTCAGTTGTCAATCGTTAAAATTATCATGTTTTACAATTTTATGAAAGTTGTCAAAAATGTCGTTTCTTATGAATTATCAAAATAGAAACTCAGACATCAAAATTGATGTCAGTTTTTCAATATTGTCAATTTTTGTCAGTTATTAAAGTTGTTTAAAATTGATATCAGTTGTGAAATATCGAAATTTAATGACAATTGTCAAAATTAGAAGTCAGTTATCAAAATTTATTGTCAATCGTCAAAATTATCAATTTTTGCAATTATATGAAAGTTTCCAAATTTGTCATTTTTTCAGTTATTAAAATCGTAAATTAAAAAAGGGATAACGGTTGTTAAATATCGAAATTTGATGCCAATTGTCAAAATTAAAAATCAATTCTTTATTCATATCAATCGTCAAAATTAACAATTTTTATAATTTTATGAAATTTGTCAAAACTGTCATTTTTTTAATTATCAGTTTTGATAACTAAATATCAAAATATCAAAATTTATATCCGTAGTACAAAATTGTTATTTTTGGTCAGTTGACAAATAACGAAATTTAATGGTAATTGTTAAAATTATAAATTAGTTTTCTAAATTTATTGGTAATCCTCAAAATTACCAATTTTTACACCTTGAAGGAAATTGTCATGATTGTCATTTCTCCAATTCTCAACATTGGATATTTCATCAAAATTTATGTCAGATGTTCAAAACTTCAATTTTTCGTCAGTTGTTTGTACTCAAATTTGATAAAATTTTAGGGGGAAGATAATAATTGTTATTATTTTCGTGTTTTATTTTTTTAATGAAAATTGTTTCATTTATTTATTAAGAAAATCTGCAATAAAATCAAATTAACCGTTTATGTTTTTGGTAAATTTTTAATTATTTGAAAAAATTAGGTTTCTTTATTTTTAATTGCTTTTTTTGTAAAATTCCAAGTGTAAAATTTTAAATCTTTCTATAATTAAATTTAGTTTTTGTATATATGTAAAGGGCGATGTCCCGTTAATAAATCTTTATTATTATTACTTATTACTTATTGTTTTTTTGCCAACGTTTGCAATTTATTTGAATATATTTATCTGTCTGGAAACTTTAAATTGTTTTTATTTTACGTAATTTTTCATTTATATTTTTTAAATAATTTTTAAAAAATTTTAAATTTTAACTGGTTTATACTGTTTTGTTTTCTAAGCATTGTTTTCATTTAGAATTTTGGTATTTGAATTATTTTTGCTAAAAAGAATTAGAAAGTCTAGGAGTCTGTTAGAGAAAATGCTGAAAAAATTCTAAAATTTCTCTAAATCTGGAAAAGAAATTTATGATATTTCTCATATATTTGAACTTCAAAAAAAATCTCGTAATTTGCAATTTGGAATAGTTTCGGAAAATTTTTGTTTAAATAAAAAGCATGAAATGATAGAAATCTGGAGTTTTAGAAGTAGTAAGGTCAAAAGTTTCTGGAGACCTCTAAGAAGATTTCTAATGTTAAAAATGGAAGAGAATTGACTGAAAAAATCTAGAAATCTCAAAAAAAAGTTGTAAAGGAAATCATAGAACCCTTGAAGTTTGTAAACCCCTGAAAAAAAAGGCTTAAAAATGGCTGGAAAAGGAAATTCTGGACGAAGAAAATATTCTCTAAAAATAGAAAAATACTATTAATAATAATAATAATAACTTTATTCACGGGATCTACCTTATGTACATTAGAAAAAAAATACAAAATAAATCAACATTGAGAGTTGAAATTGAAATCAAATCTGTGGAAAATTTAGAACGTTCGAAGAAGTAATTTATTGGAGAAAATTACTGAACATTTCTGATAATTTAAAAGTGAATTTGCTGAAGAATTCAACAACCATTGAGGAAAATTTTTATATTTATAAAGATTTTCTTTTGGAAAAATCTCAAAAAAAACCAAAACATTCTTGTACTTTGAAACAAAAATAGAAGAAAAGTTTCCGAAAAATTCGTCTTAATGAGACCACTAAAAAATTCTAGAAACATTGAAATTTTTTTAAATCATTTAACAGTTTATCTTTTAAATGAATCTCATATCAATGAAAAAAAAAGTAATGAATGATGTATAAAGCTAGAGTAACCCTCGTCAATTACGCTTTTAGAGGGTCGCAGCTTATTTATTTATAACGAAACTGTGCTAAAAATAAAGCGAACAATCGATCGGGATAACGCGACGGTATGCCCACGAGAAAATCATTAAAAATTCCACCCTCTGTTAATCCTCGAATCAGCAGGAATATCCCCAAATGAAATATTAATGATTTTTAAAATTTACGCAGTATTTACAAAACTACTTGATTGCGCAATATTAATTAAACTAGTGGTAAAACAAAGTTATTTCGTTTTAAATAATAAAAATGGTTTCGATTACACGTTATACACGTTAATATTTAATTAATTACAATAGCATGGTAAATAATAATAATAATAATAAAAAATAGGTCAGCCCACTAATATTACTAATATTAAACAACTTGTATTTCATGCCGTGTGTTTATAAACAAACGTGTTGTGTAATAATTTGGAGTTGAATTACAATCCGTTGTTTACTTTCTTCGCATGATTATTGTTATCCAATCAAAACAACAATTGTCCATGTCTTAACGTCATCCTTCATACAATTACATCATAATTTTTGTACAATATAAATTTAATAAAAATACAAAAAAGAGATCTTGATAAATTTTTGAGAGAGGCAAATATCTTTATTTATTATTTGTTACATTGAGTATTGTCAATAATAATCATATTTGATTTACTTTACGGCTATCGACCCTTGGTCTTTCTGTCAGTAAATTTTTTAATATTTTCATTATTAAATAATAAAATATAAGGTATTGAATTAATTTACCCTTTTAAAGCAAGTATTATTCTATAAAAATAGTATAGTTTTCTCTTACATTACAAAATTAACAATTTGCTTATATTACAGTGTCTTCGTGTTTCGAAATAAAATGTTGTAATGTCGTAATGTCGAGACGTGCACGAATTTAACAACAGTAGTGTTAACACTAGAATGTGATCTGAATTAATTTCGTAAGAACTAAAAAGAAATAATAAGAAAAAAAAACGCTTTATAATAATTGGTTTGTTTTTGCGTTCATTAAATTCTAATAAAATATTATTGATTATTCATTTAATATCTGAATCATCTGCGCCACATCCTTATTATTGTATTCGTATTATACTGATGCATTACCGATAATTACGTGACCGCGATTACGTTGTTAATTAATCATTGATGATGTATGCATGATGTCACATTTGTAAGTTCATGGAGAAATAATTATTATTGTTAAATCTCAGGGATTGATTTCCCTTATATTTCCGAAGAGTTCTAATTATTGAGCATTCAGAATTGACCATCCCATATTGCACTAATGATACAGATGTTAGGTTAAAAAAAAAACAGGCGACCATTTTCTTCTAAGAGTTTTGAGCACGAACAACTTTTATTAATGATTTTGCTCATCTTGAAAAACCCATGATTGATTTTGAGCTTATAGGCATATATTTTTCATTTCGTTAAGATATCATAGACTTGTTTTGAGTCACCCCCATCGTATTTCTTAGGAACTTCTTTCAATCTTTCTTTGAACGATTGTTCAATTATATGGAATCCAACGCCAACTAATTTTTCGACAGCCAAATCTTAATAAAACAACACAGTTGGAAGGGTTTCACATTTATTGTACCCTCCCAACTGTGTTGTTTTATTATATATATCATATATCCGCCTGGTCAATTCAATAGCCAAATTTTAATTGCAAAGGATGCCTCAATCTCGATCTTGCAATATCAGTTTACCCATAGCATCAATATTTTTTGTAACAACAACCTATTTTTGTACGACCTTCACAAAATTCATCATTCACCAAAGTAAACTACTACCACAATTGAATTCCGCATATCATCGATACATAGTGTTTTTTGATCGTGCTTTAACAAAAAAAAGCCGACTTAAATTCATCTGTTGTTAAGATAATTCACGTCCATTTCCAATTTCCAATTACGTTTCTTTGTAAATTGTAAACGTTTTGAGTAACTCTACTGAACACTTAAAATCCACAATAATGACTTAATTCAATACTACAATTAACATAAGAAATGAATACTCTGTTCATTTTTTTATATTACAAAGAATTAAAGTTTATATCTTTCGGATGTTTGAAACTAGAAATGAGCGTTTTTTTATGTTACTCGTCGGCGTAGTTGTTAATTGAGAGACGCTCACATAAAAAAAAAAAAACTAAAATCTCGCGGTTTCAGTCTTACTCATGCCAAGAGTTTAATTACCGGAAACCTCAAGGTCTGTCTACTTATTGACCTGTGACCCATAAAATTCAAGATCGCGGTCGCGTCCGCATGAGAGAATGAAATTGGAAACAATTAAGCTGCTCCCAAAAAAAAAATAACACCAATTTCGCGGCAAGATATACTAAATAATGTAAACGCTTGATTATGTGAACGATATCAAACGTTCTTAAGAGTTTACACAAGCGAGTTTGATGTTATTTATAAAGAAATTAAAGAAGAATCGATAAGAAGATAAAGGTATATATGAGGGAATTATTAGTATTATTGACAATTGACATTAAATTTCGATAATTTCGATATGTATCTTGTATCCGTTTAGATAATTGTAAAAAATGATAATATTGACAACTTTCATTTAATCATAAAAATGCGTAATTTAAAGATTGACAATAATTTTTCACAGCTGATTTCTAATTTTGATAATTGACATTGAATTTCGACATTTCACAACTGATAGTAAACCATTTTGATAACTGATTAAGAAAATATCAATTTTGAAAACTTTCATAAAATTGTAGAAAATTGATAATTTTGACGATCGACAATAAATTTTGATAATTGATTTCAATTTTTGGCAATCTATATCTATTTGACAACTGATGTCCATTTTTATCAATTAATAAATAACTTTAAATAACAATTATAAAACTTCTACGTCCTTGCCTTCTTGAATATACGCGGACATGAATGACTTATCTCGAAGAAAAAAGAGATTTGACGATATTCCTGACATCCAACGAAACGTGCTTTTAA
Source organism: Ontholestes murinus (assembly GCA_963969525.1). Taxonomy (NCBI): domain Eukaryota; kingdom Metazoa; phylum Arthropoda; class Insecta; order Coleoptera; family Staphylinidae; genus Ontholestes; species Ontholestes murinus. Next base: position 76,237,606 of record OZ018390.1, on the reverse strand, counting down.
CTCCACCCCAAAAGAAGCCTTCTTGAAAAGTTTCTATCCTCAACAGTGCATAGTTCTGGGAGTTGACTATTTCGAAGGACAGTAAGGTGACTTTAAACTTTAAAGAAAAATTTAATTATTTTAGGCCGAATATTTTAACGACCTCTAAAAATAAACACATTCCAATAAAAACAATCCCATTAATCGGCGAGCAATTAAGGCGGATATTAATACATACGACCTTGAAAATAAATCGATCGGATTTTCGGGGCTAATTGCAAAATCCGGGAAATGAAAATACCACGAATCACCACTGCCATGTCGCAATTAAAGTTTCGAGCTTTGTTTTCAACATCAACATCTTATCACGTAGGTGGTGATTGCATCCGACCGCAGCAGCATTACCAAACGCATCCATCCTATGACGACGACGTCCGATTTCGACGACTGCACGACCGCAACGTTTTATCGCACATTTCATTCCGCGAAAACGGCCATTAAATGTGATGTAAACATCGCGTTATTTCAAAAGCGTAATGTCACCGTTTATAATAAATCGATGGCTCATTAAGGAGGGATAGGAGAATATGCAAAACAAATTTGTGTTTAATAATTAAGAAGAAAAATATATGATGTAGATGTGAAAACATCGTCAGAAAAAAAAATGATTAATTTACAATTTCAAACGTTTTTTAAAAAGAGGAATAAATAGGGAAAGGTTAACCAAACATACCGAAATTACTGAAATTGAAATCTAAAATCAAATTTTAAATATTGAAACCAGTTTTGTAGCTCGAGTTTAAATCTCATATCCTCCAATTTTTATTACATAACCAACAAATTTTGAATTTGAAAATTAAATAAAATAGGATTTAATCAATTAATTCAGTGCAAACCTGCTATCAATAAATTGGTCATTTAGTAAAACCCTCGAGTATATTTTAATGATTGGAGGGTGGGATAGAGGCCACCCACCCACCCTACATATACATAGCAATTTCCATCACCCTTATCTGTTTAAAATCCCGATAACTTCATCAATGTTAGTGTTGAGGTTGTTGGTATTTAAACCAATATTTTAACTTAAGTTTCAATGTATATGTAGGGTGGGTGGGTGGCCACTATCCCACCCTCAAATTTTCGAAACAATGAATACATTTTGAGAAAGAAAATTAAATATAAAAGAAGATGTTACCAATTAATTAAGTGCAAACCTGCTATCAATAAATTGGTCATTCTGTAAAATCCTCGAGTATGTTTTAATGATTGGAGGGTGGTATAAAGGCCACCCACCCGCCCTACATATACATAGCAACTTTCATCACCCTTCTCTCTTTAAAATTCCGATAATTTCATCTGTGTTATTGTTCAGGAAGTTTAAATATTTTAACCAGTGTTTTAGCTTAATTTTGAATGTATATGTAGGGTGGGTGGGTGGCCACTATCCCACCCTCCAATTTTCATTACATAACCAACAAATTTTCAAAAAGGGAATTATACAAAAGGGAGGATTTAATCGATTAATTAAGTGCAAATCTCCTAATTAAAATTGGTCATTCAGTAAAACTCTCGAGTGTGTTTTAATGATTGGAGGGTAGGATAGAGGCCACCCACCCACCCTACATATACATTGCAACTTCCATTACCCGTCTCTCTTTAAAATCTTGATAATTTCATCAGTGTTTATATTGAGTATATTAAAAATATTAAAACCAGTGTTTTAGGTAAAGTATCGATGTATATGTAGGGTGGGTGGGTGGCCACTATCCCACCCTCCAATTTTCATTACATAACCAACAAATTTTTAAAAAGGGAATTATACAAAGGAGAGGATTTAAACAATTAATTAAGTGCAAATCTCCTAATTAAAATTGGTCATTTAGTAAAACTCTCGAGTGTATTTTAATGATTGAAGGGTGGGAAGAGGCCACCCACCCACCCTACATATACAAGAAACTTCCATAATTCTTCTTTCTTCAAAATCTTGATAATTTCATCAGTGTTTATATTGAGTATGTTATAAATACTAAAACCAGTGTTTTAGGTAAAGTCTAATGTATATGTAGGGTGGGTGGGTGAACACTATTCTACCCTTCAATTTTCAGTACATAACCAACAAATTTTGAATAGGAAAATTATATAAAGAAGAAGATTGAATCAATTAATTGAGCGCAAACCTCTTACTAGAAAACTGTATTTTCAGTAGAACTCACGAGTGGGTTTTAATGATTGGAGGGTGAAATAGGGGCCACCCACCCACCCTACATATACATAGCAACTTCCATCACTCTTCTCTCTTTAAAATCACTATAACTTAATCAGTGTTAGTGTTGAGATTATTGAAATATTTAAATCAGTGTTTTAGCTTAAATTTCAATGTACATATAGGGTGGGTGGGTGGCCACTATTCCATCCTCCAAGTTTCATTACATAACCAACAAATTTTGAAATAGTAAATCAGGTAAAAAGAAGACTTAAGAAAATAATTAAGTGCAAACCTCCTACAAAAAAGTGGGTTATTCAGTAAAACTCTCGAGTGTGTTTTAAAGATTGGAGGGTGAGATAGAGGCCACCACCCACCCTACATATACATTGCACTTTCTACCACTCTTCTCCCATTAAAATTTTGATAATTCCATCAGTGTTTATTTTGAGTATGTTATAAATATTAAAACCAGTGTTTTAGGTTAAGTTTTAATGATTGGAGGGTGAGATAGAGGCCACCCACCCACCCTACATACACATAGCAACTTCAATCACAAGTCTCTCTTTAAAATCCCGATAACTTCATCAATGTTATTGTTGAGGTTGTTATAAATATTTAAACCAGTGTTTCAGCTTAAGTTTCATTACATATGTAGGGTGGGTGGGTGTCCACTATCCCACCCTCCAATTTTCGAAACAATGAACATATTTTGAGAAAAGGAAGAAAAGAAAGAAGATGTTACTAACCTGCTAATTATAAATAGGTCATTTAGTAAAACTCTCGAGTGTGTTTTATTGATTGAAGGGTGGGATAGAGGCCACCCACCCACCCTACATATACATAGAAAATTCCATCACCCTTCTCTCTTTAAAATCCCGATAATTTCATCTGTGTTAGTGTTCAGGAAGTTTAAATATTTTAACCAGTGTTTTAGCCAAATTTTGAATGTATATGTAAGGTGGGTGGGTGGCCACTATCCCACCCTCCAATTTTCATTACATAACCAACAAATTTTCAAAAAGGGAATTATGCAAAAAGTAGGATTCAATCAATTAATTAAACGCAAATCTCCTACTTAAAATTGGTCATTCTGTAAAACTCTCGAGTGTGTTTTAATGATTAGAGGATGGGATAGAGGCCACCCACCCACCCTACATATACATTGCAACTTCCATTACCCTTCTCTCTTTAAAATCATGATAATTTCATCAGTGTATATATTGAGTATATTAAAAATATTAAAACCAGTGTTTTAGGTAAAGTATCAATGTATATGTAGGGTGGGTGGGTGGCCACTATCCCACCTTCCAATTTTCATTACATAACCAACAAATTTTCAAAAAGAGAATTATACAAAAGGGAGGATTTAATCAATTAATTAAGTGCAGATCTCCTACTTACAATTGGTCATTCAGTAAAACTCTCGAGTATGTTTTAATGATTGGAGGGTGGGATAGAGGCCACCCACCCACCCTACATATACATAGCAACTTCCATTACCCTTCTCTCTTTAAAATTTTGATAATATCATCAATGTTTATATTAAGTATATTACAAATATTATCGTTTTAATATGTTTTACGTAAAGTATCAATGTAATTGTAGAGTGGGTGGGTGGCCACTATCCCACCCTCCAATTTTAATTACATAACCAGCATATTTTAAAGAAGGAAATTAAATTTAAAGAAAGATTTAAGTATATAAATAAGTGCAAGCCTTTTTCTTAAAATTGGTCGTTCAGTAAAACCCTCGAGTGTAATTTAATGATTGGAGGGTGGGATAGAGTCCACCCATCCACTCTACATATACATAAAAACTTCTACAACCCTTCTCTCTTTAAAATCCCGATAAGTTCAGTGTTACTGTCAAAGTTTTTTCAATATTTAAACCATTGTTTTACCTTAAATTTTAATGTATATGTAGGGTGGGTGGGTGGCCACTATCCCACTCTCCAATTTTAAAAACATATCAAACAAATTTTGAAGAAGTAAATCAAATAAAAGAGAATATTTAATTAAATTATTAAGTGCAAACCTCCTACTTTAAATTGGCCATTCAGTAAAACGCTCGAGTGTGTTTTAATAATTGGAAGGTGAGATAGAAGCGACCCACCCACCTTACATATACATAGCAACTTTCATTACCCTTCCCTCTTTAAAATCTAGATAATTTCATCGGTGTTTATATTGGGTATATTATAAATATTAAAACCAGTATTTTAGGTTATGTTTCAAGGTATATGTAGGGTGGGTGGGTGTCCACTTTCCCACCCTTCAATTATCAAAACATCACAAAAAAATTTGAAGGAGAACACTGAATAAAAGAGAAGATGATTTAATCAATTAGTTAAGTGCAAACCTACTACCAATAAATGAGTCATTTAGTAAAACTCTAGAGTGTGTTTTAATGATTGAAGGGTGAGATAGTGGCCACCTGCCCACCCTACATATACATAGGATCTTCGACCACCCTTCTCTCTCTAAAATCCCAAAAACCTTATCAGTATTAGTATTGAGGTTGTTAAAAATATTAAAACCAGTGTTTTAGGTTAAGTTTCAATGTATATGTAGGGTGGGTGGGTGTCCACTATCCCACCCTCCAATTTTCATTACATAACCAACATATTTTGAATAAGGAAATTAAATTTAAAGATAGATTTAATTAAGTAAATAATTACGTACAAACCACCTTCTTAAAATTGGTCATTTAGTAAAACTCTCGAGTGTGATTTGATGACTGGAGGGTGAGATAAAGTCCAACCACACACCCTCCAACTTTCAAAAGATAACAAACAAATTTTGAAAGAGAAAATTAAATAAAAGAGAAAATTATTTAATCAATTAATTAAGTGCCAACCTACTATCAATAAATTAGTTAGTTGGTAAAACTCTCGAGTGTGTTTTAATGATTGGAGGGTTGGATAGAAGCCACCCACCCACCCTACATATACATTGCAACTTCCAACACTCTTCTCTCTTTAAAATCCCGATATATTCATCAGTATTAGTGTTTAGGTTGTTATAAATATTTAAACCAGTGTTTTAGCTTAAGTTTCAATGCATATGTAGGGTGGGTGGGTGGCCACTATCCTACCCTCCAATTTTCATCACATAACCAACAAATTTTGAATAGGAAAATTAAATAAAGGAGAATATTGAATCAATTAATTAAGCGAAAACTTCCTACTAAAAATGGGTTATTCATTAAAACTCCAAAGTGTGTTTTAATGATTGGAGGGTGGGATTTAATTATGTAATCACAGGCAATAAATATATAACGTCCAATGTTCAACTATCTTTTTATCATTTATTTAACACATCCGCATTATTTTCAAATTGACTTCGTTGCTTGTTTGATAGAAAAGGCGTTGAGATGTTAAAAATCCATATTCAATTGTAAATAACTCAGATTTTCAATAATGTGTGTTTATTTTCACTACAATTGTTTCGCAAACTTTTAGCTTCTTCAGGTAATTGAAAGTTTACAATAAATTTTCATTCACCTGAAGAAGCAATAAATTTGCAAAACAATTGTAGTGAAAATAAACACATATGTTTGAAAATCTGAGTTATTTACAACTTCAATATACAAATGACTTCGTTGCATTCAGTTAAGTGAGAATTCAAACATTCATCTCCAATAATCTAGGAATTGGAATACGAATGGTGTTGATTCTTGAGCCATTCATCAAACCTAAATCTACGCGAAAGCTGTTGTCTATCACAATTTACGGAAAATGGATGGGATAAAAGGAAACGGAATTGATTTATTCGCCTTAAAGCCTCTACAGGCAGACTTTCACACACACACACTCATATATAGAGGAGATTTCAAGTGGAAAACACGAATTTCTGGTGGAAATGCGACGCCGCCTCTAATGGACTGTATTTTTAGCCTTAGGCAGTTTGCTTTGATAATTGAAAAGGTCTGCAGACTCCTCGGAAGTGTTTTGATTGATCGAAAGTCGTGTTTATCCACAATCGACTATTTGCACTCTTTAACACTGTAAGTCAAGCATGTGAAAATCAAGTAATCATTAATTTAACATTTAGAAAATGTTTCATATTTTTAAATCTTAAATTAACATTTATATCTAATTATTTAAACTAAAATCCTCGTCAATCAGTTCATATAACATTTAGTTTAATTAATTATTTTACTTAGTATTATTTATTTATTTATCCAACATACTACAAAAGATTCTAATATTATAATGACAAAAAATAGAAGAATAAAAACAAAAGACGGTTATAAAGTTTATCCAAAAACTTTACATCTATTCTGACGAATAATCTAAGCTCAAGTTTAAGATCGTTAGCATTTTTTTTAAGATACATCTCCCACAGACAGATTATCCAATGTAATTACAGATAAATCGTTAAATTATCATCTCTTTTTTCCACTTCCCGGAAGAAATTACTGTTTCTTGTTCGTTACCAGAAGCTGCCCGATCGCGGCTAATCACTTTATAAATTAACTCCGACGCTCGTCGTTTATACTAAGATAATCGTTTTCTGTCTTGTTATTTGTTTGTTGTGAAGAAGAATTTGAGGTCCGCGTCTCGGTTTACATCTCCGTTTCTTCGAGTAGTTTTGCGCGCGGTAAACCCACTCACGACATTTAACTATCCGTTTATAACTCCGTTCACCTGTTTCACCTTTTCAATTCACTGAAATTGAGTCGTAATCCACTTTTATTAACAGCAAAACACCTGCAGATATGTTTCCTCACATATGCACGTATTACGTAATCTGTTGCATGTTTACGAATATTTAAATTGTTTCGTGTAAACAGAGAAATTCTAAATGCATAAAAATTACAATAAATAATGAAATTTAATTCAGCGTAAAATTATTAATTAAAAATTTAACTAATATTATTGTGTTTTTCTGTTCAGAAAATTAAAAGCTGTAAAGAATTTCTTATTTTTTTTTTAGCAAAACTTCACCTCTGTTTAAATATATTTTTAAGTGATTTTAGAATGATTTTATTTAGATGATTATCTAATTTTTTACTTTTTTAAGAAGATTTAAAACCTTTTCAAATATCAATTCTGTTAAGTGATTGAACAATATTCAATCTGACTGTGCTTCGACACTAGTTCCACCAATTGTATGGGTTGAGGTTGTCCATAAAAATTCGTTTAATAGTTTTACGAAATAGTATATTAAAAGGAAACTTTACAAATGAAATGTTTACGCGACTATTGTTCTGTGTCTTCCATTTTGCATTCCTACGCCGAGTCCCCTGGCCGTCGAAAGCGCCCTCTTCCCTTCTTAGAAAATACGCACTCTCCCTCCGCACAGAGCCGTACTAAGTTCCGCGCGGCCCAAACATACTCCCGGCCTTGAAAGAAGTAGGTTTTTCAACAAGAGAACCCTAAACATAGCACACAAACATGATATATCGCGTAATAACTAATCTGATTAACATGTGTACATGGAAATAAACTAAGCACTGACAATTTTCTACCAGTACACTTATCTCGACGAATGAATAGTCTCTGATTTGCCTTCGGTAATGTCTATCGGTAACACACAAATACGGGATGTAGCACGTTTCACTAGTCCTTGCATTGTTTTGAGCGTGACTGCTCGTACCACTCCATCTGCACCTGGATGTAGACGCAAAATTCTTCCCATTCTCCACTTCATTGATGGTGTGTTGTCCTCACGGATGATAACCAGCTGACCTCGCCTTACTTCCTCCTTTGATATTCTCCATTTTGAGCGCTCTTGTAATTGAGACAAGTATTCCCTGGACCAGCGTCTCCAAAAATGTTGCTGCATGTATTGCAGGTGTTGCCAACGGGAAAGTCTATTTATTTTGATATTAGTCAAATTTTCCTCCGGCAGTGATGTTAATGCATCACCAATTAAAAAATGGCCAGGTGTTAAAAAGGACATATCGGTTGGGTCAGTAGAAATTGGGGTAAGAGGTCTGGAATTTAATATTGCCTCTATTTGTGTCATGAGTGTTGTTAACTCTTCAAAATTTAAAATAGTTTCACCTACTACGCGACGTAAATGATATTTGGCTGATTTAACGGCTGCCTCCCACAACCCCCCAAAATGCGGAGATCTTGGCGGAATAAAATGCCAAGAAATACCATCACCTGCGAATTCACGGTTAACAATACTTTTGTGCTCATCTTCATTGAAATAATCGTATAGTGTTTTAAGCTCTTTGCTCGCACCGACAAAATTAGTGCCATTGTCGGAATATATGTTCAAAATTTTACCACGGCGGGAAATAAATCGGCGCATCGCAGCGATAAAAGCACAACTACTCAAATTACTAACCACTTCGATGTGAACAGCCTTAGTGGCAAAACAAATAAAAATAGCTGCATAACATTTGACCGATTTTGCACCCCGCGGTTTGTCCCTTATTAAAAACGGGCCGCAAAAATCTACACCGCAATTAGTAAAAGGCCTTGATACCTGAACCCGCGTGCTTGGTAAATTACCCATTAATTGATTGTGCTGCGTTGGTTTATTGCGACGACAAATTACACATTTGTTTATGATATTTTTGATGCCGCTTTTAGCAGCAAGAGGCCAGTATGTCTGTCGCACCGCAGCTAATGTGGTATTTATACCAGCATGAAAATTATCCTTATGTAATTGTAAATATAATAAAACAGAATATCTATGTTTTGGTGGTAATATGATCGGATGCTTTTGATTATATTCAATTTGAGCATTGAGAATTCTTCCACCTACTCGTAGAATGCCCTCGTTATCAAGGAATGGATTTAGAGATATTAATTTGCTTTTATTGCTAAGTGTTTTATTGACAATTAAGTTAGATATTTCATTTCCAAACTCTTCTAATTGGACAATCTTGATTATTGCCTTTTTTGCATTATTAATTTCAAATGCTGTCAATGGACCATAGCGACGTTGTGTTTTTATTTTTGCAATTGAAGCTAAATCGTAGAACATATGCAACGGTGTTATGCAATTTTGTTAAACTTGAACAATTTTGAAAAATGTCCAATTTAATTATGTTTATGAGACATGTTGTTTTAATTTGTTTATCCGGCATTTCTTGAATATTTATTGTTGGCGGGTCAAAACTGACAATTGATTCGGATTTTAGGAAGACTGGCCCCTCCCACCACAGACTTGATTGCATTAGTTGGATGGGTAACATACCCCTTGACACAATGTCTGCTGGATTATCGGCCGACTTAATCCAATGCCAATCAATTGGTGAGGATAATTCGCGAATTTTTGTTACGCGATTGGTTATAAATACCTTCCATTGCATATTTTCCGATTTTAACCATCCTAATACAATATTTGAATCGGTGTAATAGTAAAATTTGTGAATTTTAATTGTTAATGATTCCCGAATTTTGTTTACCAGTTCCGCCAATAACAGCGCACCGCACAACTCCAATCTGGGAATTGTCTGCCGTTTTAGAGGTGCTACTCGCGACTTTGCGCACAATAATTGCGATTTAAATTTTGAGTTTTCTGTACTTTTAATACGCAAGTAAACGCAAGCCCCGTAAGCATTTTCAACCTTTTTAAACCGATCGTCCACCGACAATTTTTTAAAATCTTCACATTTACCAAGCACGTGAGCCTTTTTACATTGAGGACATGATAATTGATTATTACCTTTTGTAGTATTTAATTTAATTTCAACCTTTGGAGCCGATTCCATAGTATGACATTTTTCTCTAATGAACGCAATACATTCTTTTAAAGTAGGAAATGAGTCACGCGAAAGGGTTCGATCCCATTCTTTTTTGGTGTTATCGTCAATTTTAGAGCGTATTGCGTGCACTAGGAAGTCGTCCCAGTGGTCTACGGGGCGACCTAGGATTTTTAATGCTCGGACGTGTTTTTCAACGCTACGTAATATTTTTTCGAGTTCTTGCGCCGATTCCCTTTCCGCGCGTGGTAATTTAAATATTGCACTTAGATGCTCTTGTGCGAGTTTTCGTTTATTGTTATAAATGTTATTAAGTGACTCCCAAGCTTCAATATAACTATCCGCCGAAATTTCAGATGTCGCAATAATATCGGCCGCGTCACCTTCTAGGGCCGACAACAAGTGATGAAATTTCTCTACACCGCTCAATTCATCCCGATCGTGAACCATCGATTTGAATGTGTTGTAAAACGGCAACCATTTATCATATTCACCAGAAAATTTTGGAATGATAATTTTTGGCAAATTGAATTCATTGTTTATAGAATTTGAATTATTTGTTACTGCCTGGACGACAGGAAGACGTTTTTCTAATATATTTTCAGCGCGACCAATTGCGTTGTAATAAGCGATTTCAAATTTACTTAACTCAGCCAAAAAATCTTCCTTTTCAATTTCACCCTCACCGTCATTATCACCCAATTGAGCTTCATTTTGAATTTCCTCAATTTCCGAATGTATTTCCATAAATTCATCTAACAAACCGTTAATTTTATTTACGCGTATTTGGAGTTGACGCGTATTAATTTCACTATCATCTTTTTCTAAATAATTTTCAAACATTGTAAGATTAGACTTTATCATGCCGCGTTTACGTACTAGTGCTCGCAATTTCGCCATTTTTGTAATTAATTAAAATTGACACAAATAGAGACAACATAAAAATGGGAAATGGAAATAAAAGGATCTGACCTTATAACTTGTAGTTTCCGAACGGAACGAGCAAAGTCGACGTCTTCAGCGAGTCGGCTGGCGCTCCCACTTTCCGTTGCCTGTGAATCCTCGTACTTGGGGTTCCGGGCGGTACTTCTTCAATCCATACACGTTGATGCGGGAGAAGGACCAAAATGTTAAGTGATTGAACAATATTCAATCTGACTGTGCTTCGACACTAGTTCCACCAATTGTATGGGTTGAGGTTGTCCATAAAAATTCGTTTAATAGTTTTACGAAATAGTATATTAAAAGGAAACTTTACAAATGAAATGTTTACGCGACTATTGTTCTGTGTCTTCCATTTTGCATTCCTACGCCGAGTCCCCTGGCCGTCGAAAGCGCCCTCTTCCCTTCTTAGAAAATACGCACTCTCCCTCCGCACAGAGCCGTACTAAGTTCCGCGCGGCCCAAACAAATTCTTTTCTTTGCAAATTTACAACTGTTTTTCTTAATCAAAATTTTGATCTTTTAAAAAAGCTAAAATACTCTCTTTTGTAAAATTTCTTATAACTTTTTTAAGTATATTTTAAACTATTTTTAGAACGATTATAACTGCCACTGTTTTTTAGAAAATTTCAATTTTTTTATATAAATTTTTAACTGTGTTTTGGTGAATATAAAAATGTTTTGTTTTCAACTAGTTTGTTTTTTGCAAATTTTTATTTTAATTATTTCATCAAATTCAAAATCTCAATTGACTTTATAAGAAAATTTAAAGGATTTTTAAAGCAAAGTTGCAATCGCTTTCTTTATAAAACTTAAACTGTTTAAAAGTCAATTACTTAAACTCTAATTTTAGTTTTTAATTATTTCTGTTTATTTCAATTTAAATTGTATCTTATTTTAGGTATTTTTCTGTTGTTCCTTTTTTGATAATAAATCAACGGTTCAATATAACTTTTAAACTGTTTTTAGAAAAGTTTAAACTCTTTCCTCTCGCAAAATTTTAAATTGTTTAAGCAGAATAATTCATACTTTTGAGCAAATTTACAAGTTTTTAAATGCACGAAGAGAATACACAACGTAAACGCCCCCACAATTAATTTTTAATTAGTTATTTTATTGTATTTTCGACCTAACTTGATAAATTCAAATCATATAAACTCAGCGTACTCTTGACCTACCTCAATTCATTTTGTATTAATCTAACGTACTCTTGACCTATCCCAATAAATTCTATATTAATCCTGACATCGATTACTAAATAATACATTCACGTCGCGTACTCCTGATCTACCCTAATACGTATAAGTATATTGCCCTAGCGTTACCCTGACCTACCTTAATAAACCGTAAATTAGCCTAGGACAGTTTCACGGCAGATCAATATACAGTATATTGTGGTAGGTCAAGAGTACGCTAGGTTAATGCAAATAAAAATATCTGAAAAGTATAGTTTAAATAGCAAAAACAAATGAAAATTAAGAAAGTAGCTGAAAGAAAAATCTTAAAGATCTAAATTACTTTTGCAAAAAATATTATTTCGAAGCCACGAAGTTTTAATTTTTCTTAGAAAACAATTAAATTTTAACATGAAAATTTAGTTACCAAAAATAGTGGGAATTTTGTAACAGAATTGGTTAAAAATGTCTTCAAGAAATTTAATTTAAAAAAGTTATCAAAGTAGAAATAATTCATTGGAAAACAAAACAGTTAAAATCCGCTAAGAAACAAGTTTCTAGAAAATAATTACAAATTTACTTAAATTAAAAGCAGTTTGAAATAGAACAAACATTAAAAAAAAAACTGTTATACAAAAAAATCGCTAAGAAATTAAAAACAGTTAAATACATTTTGAAAAAAAAGTAGTTAAAATTAAACAAGAACAGTTTAAATTTGACATAAAAATTTACATTTAAAATTTTAGAAATTTTACCAAGAAACAATTATTTTGAAAAACTTTTGATAAATATTTTTAAATAAGATTGATAGAATGTTACAAAAAAGTACGAATAATGCTACAAAAAAAACCTGTTAAATATAATTTAAAAAAGACAGCCGAAATTACATTTTATATTCAAAATTTCTTAAAAATAAAGGTAAAAAAATTCTCAAACAAGAAACAATTCATAAAGAATGTTTGAAAATTTATCAAGTTGTAATTTAAAAAAAAAAACAGCTGAAATATAGAAAAAATGCTAAAAACAAATATTAAATTCAAATTTTCCTTAATGGTTTTTATGTTTTGATAAAATTTCATTGTTTTAAACAAACTAAAAGTTCCAATTTATGCTAAATTTTTAGAAATGTTTCCTAAAAGGAGATTGAAATTTCTAGATTAAACATTCGAAATTAAAAAAAAACTGTTGAAACTATACAAAAAAAAATGCTTAGAAATTACTTCTCTGGCTAATACCTCGACAGATGTTGAATGATACAAAAGTAATTTGCGTGTTGCAAAAAGTACAACTATCATAGCAACACTAATTTGAATCAAATTATTTCTGTTGAATAAAGTAATAAAGTTAATAAAATCATGGAACAAAACAAGTGTTTTACTCAACCCATTTTGAATATATATTGAATTGAATAAAGTAATAAATGATAAAATGCACTTTAGACTGTTTGAAAGTGAATATAATATGAAAAGTTTTGAACAAAAATTTAATTTAGTCTGATTTCATTATATTAAACTTACTAGTTTAAATCAATTGTTTTTTTTTTATTGGAAATTCTATTGAAGCATTATTTTAATTTTAATTCTTCATATTTGATAATTATTTTTAGATGTCTCGAGGAATTTGGAAAAACAATTTTCATAAAATACTTTTTTGTAGCTTTCTACAAATGTTCTGTTCATTTTTAATTGTTTTTTTTTATAACAATAGTTGCGACCGTTACTAGGTAATAATTCATGATGATTTTTAATGGTAGAAACATAGTAAGTGATTTTTTCGTAGAATAATTTTCAACTTTTTTGCATTAATTATTTGCTTTGATTTTTTTTAAATTTATTTAAACTGTTTCTTCTTTAAGAACATTTAGAACATATTAACTATTTTTAAGATTAAATTTTAATTTGTTTTTTTAAACTATTTTTCTCAAGATTATTTTTTATTGCTTTAATATTGCCTAACTTTAACAGTTATTTCTTAACAAAAATTTCACCGGTTTTTCTCGTGATTGAAGAGTTTTCAATTAATTTTCGGGTAATTTTCAATTGTTTTTTAGTGACAAAACAACCGTTTTATACCATTTACTATGTGGTAGTTCATTTTAAAAAGGTAAATGAAAATAATTTTTAAGTTTTAATACCACTATTAATAAATAGTGGTATTAAAACTTAAAAACAATTTTATTATTTATTACTTTGAAACAAAATTTAATTGAAACTGATCCTTTAACAATTTTGAGAATATATCAAAAAGTCGTTTCGTTTGATTTTGGAAAAATTTCATTTGTTTGTTTCTTGCCTTTTTTCTTTTAAGATTTTCCACTTTCTGTTTTTTGTCAAATTAACTGTGTTTAAGAATATTTTAACCTCTACTTTGGAAAGATTTTACTCTTTTTTAACTGTTTCACTTCAGAAAAATTTAATTCGTTATTGAGCAAATGTAAAAGCTTTTTTGATAAAGTTATCAATTACTTTTTTATAGTAGTTCAAACGCTTTTATGTAAATTTTGGTCAGTTTAAAAAAAAAACTTCTAGCAGAAAATTGTCTATTGTTTGTTATAAAATCCCAATTGTTTTTAAGCATATTTAAAAGTGTTTTTAACCATATCTGCTGTTAAAAAGCAAACTATATCTGTTTCTTGTAAAATTTGCAGTTCTGAAAATTGTTGCAATTTAAATGTTTCTCCATTATTCTTTAAATATTTTGCATTAATCCAATAAATTTCCAATTAATTTTTAATGTATTCTCAAGCCAATTTTTATACTCCTTTTTTGATTATTTACAAGCACGGCGTACTCCTGACCTACCATAATACAAAGTACATTGACCTAGCGTTATCCTGACCTATCTTAATATACCGCAAATTAACCTAGGTCAGTTGTACGGCAGACTAATATAGAGTTTATTGTGGTAGGTCAAGAGTACGCTGGAAATTGAAAAGTATAGCCGAAAACGATTAAAAATCAAAAGAGTAGTTGAAAAAATTAATAATTACACAGGAAAAAATGGTAACACTTTCTTTCACAAAATATTTTTTATTCGCTATATGTATACATTTCGAGTGCAAAGCACTCATTATCAATAGCTTACTAACTAATTTACAAGGTTGTGGCTTAATATATACTTAGAAGAACTATTGCGGGTAGTACCTGGTAACGGGATTATTGGGGAAATCCTAATGAGGATGGCGCAACAACAGTGTCGGGGATGATTGTAGGGA